>JBBBDQ010000943.1:1777500-2377500 GCA_037127315.1 Ascarosepion bandense | reverse complement strand
GATCCGGTTCCAACAGAGACTCGGCAACTAGCTGCAAGCGATTCGTCAGGATCTTGGCCAAAATCTTTAACTCTGTGTTTAGCAGAGTTATGGGCCTGTAATCATCTAGTTCCCTCCCAACCTTCTTGCCTTTTCTCAACAGCGTGATCACGCCCCTGGTAATCCGGCCGGGGATGGACCCCTGCCGAAACCAGTGGTTGAACACGACAGCCAAGATCGGGACAAAAAGGTGCGACATCCTCAAGTACAATTCATAGGGCAAACCATCCAAACCTGGCGACTTGCCACTGCCGACCTTCTTCAAAGCCACGTAGATTTCGTCCTCCGTAATCTCCCCTTCGCAGCTAGCCGCTTCAGCCGGCAAAAGCCGGGGAAAGTCAGCCAAATAGCTGCGAAACTCCTCGTCACGGAGACCAGGCTCCTTGGTAAAACGGTGTTCGAAATGCTGCCGGAACGCCTCGCACATGTCGTCGGTGGACCTAAGGAGATGTCCCTCCGGGTCGCGCACCTCTCGAATGTACCGGTCGCCGGCCCTCGGCGAATTTCTTCCTTGCGCAATTCTGCGCCCATTTTCACAGCTTCGGAAGACATCTTGCTTAACTTATGTCTAATTACTTGGCCCATGTAGCGCCCGCTAGTCGAACGCTCCAGGGCCTCCCTGGCTAAGGCTATCTCTAGGGGATCCCCACCAGCCTCCGCCCGGGCGAAATTAGATCTAAGTGTCTTTGCCTCCGCAGCCTTATCTAAGTTGAGCCGTTGGCTGTATTGGGTGGCGAAAGACCTAATGGAGTCCTTGAGGTTAACCCACCACTTACTCCCAATGACTCGCCCAATTAACGCCCGCTGAACTAATCTTGTCAGCTGGTCACGAAAGTCCCGCCTGTCCAGTAAGGACTGATTGAACTTCCAATAACCAGCCAACCTAGGCCTAAAATCTAACACCACACGGGCACAAACGAGTTTGTGGTCCGTGTAGCCTAACCAGTGGAACGTTGGACATTCTAAGAAGTCTAAGTCGGCCACTCTCACTAACATCCTATCCAGGTACGCAGATACCCGGGTAGAAGGCCAATTAAGCGCCCACGTCCACATGCTCCCTTCCGGATGATCGACCCGGTATCTATCGACGAGACCAAATTCGCCGATCAGATCAACCAGGCTACGATCACCACTCCTCCCGCTAGCGCCCCTTCCTCTATCCCATTTGGGGGTTAGGATGGCATTCCAGTCCCCAACTAAGATTAGCCGTGTTGAATCCACCATGAAGGGCTCCAACAGCCGAAAGAAAGAGACTCGCTCACCTTGATCATTAGGCGCATAAACCACAATCAGCCGGAACGACCTGCTTTTCACTGCAATATCGGCCACGATCAGCCGGCCCTCGGCACCGACATGGACAAGGTCAATCCTCGCGTCCAGGGTACGCTTGACCAGCAAAGAAACACCTCTGGCATGCCAGCTCCCATATGCTGAATAGACGACAAAGTCGTTAGACAGCACACACGAGTCGACTTCGCAAACAAAGTGAGTTTCTTGGATCGCGGCCACATCCACGCCGAAGGACAAGAGGTCACGAAGCAGGCGAGCCGCCTTACCCCGATCCCTCAGGCCCCTCGCATTCAAGCTGGCTATCTTAATAGACATCTTTTAGACCTGAAAAAGAAAAAAGAAAAAACAGGCAACAAAGGCTATCTAGACGCATACAGGGCGAAAATCTCGGGCAGACAGGACCCCGACGGACTGTCCCAGGGAACCAGTTCCTATGTCGGACGTAATCCGTCCGTCTGAGACAATACCGCCGACGTCCGTGGGGTAAGTTAGCTTTACCACCCTATATACCGAGGGGTGGAGCAAAACTGGGAACCGACCCGCACAATTTTTGGACATTTTTTTTAGCTCCGGCGTGTTGTCCTTATAAATGTTTATTTTGGGGTACATTTTTACCACTTCTGAGATGTGATCCCAGACCCTGAGATTTCCCCCGGTGCTCCGCACCAGGGTAATAACGCCCGGGGCCTGGGGAAAGTTCAGCGGATTCTCCGTGGAGAGATCATCCACAGTAGTTAGCTTTAAGAGCGGCTTCAAGAGTTTTCTCCTCTGCGAAGACCACTCTGCTGCTATGCTGTCGTCCACCCTCATGAGTGCTTGTCCTTGAGGGAGTCCTCTTTTCTTTTTGGACCGAACGGGAGTGGGTACAGGAGAAGGGGAGGGAGAGGGGGTTGAGTCACTGGTTTTTTTCAGGGGGGTCAACTTAAAGGTAGGGGGCTGGGCCGCTTTCCGCGGGGATGAGGGCAGACTTCTTGCTTTCTCCGCATAGGAGTGTCGGACCGGCGAGACCGGCAATGAAGAGCATTTCTCCGTTTTCCTTCCTCTCTCCGGACTCCTACTTCTCCTCCGGCTCTTTATGTTCTCCTGTTTTACTTCTTCGTCCTCTCTCCCTCGTTTCAAAGACGACGCTCTTTCCACGTCCATCTTTTCCACCGTGTCCTTTCTGGGTGAGGAATTTCTTTCCTTTCCTTGTTTAGTCACTGCTTTCACAGGTGAGGGCTCCTTTTGTTTCACCGGTGCCTTAACAGGAGACGGCACCTTCACCGGCACCTTTGCCGGAGAAGGCGTTTTATCCTTCTTCCTGCTAACCACCTGCCACTCACCCTCCTTGCCCGCTGCCGGTGAAGATGGAGCTGGTGTTGTTGGTGGAGCTGATGTTGCTGGTGTCGCCTTCGCTTGCGGCTGCTTGGTTGGTTGGGTCTTTGGGGCCGGATTCTTGGTCGGGCAGACCCTCGCGACATGATCCGCCACCCCACAGACCCAACAGCAAGGCTTTCTGCCTTCCACTAACACAAAAATTGCCCGCTTCCTGCAGGTAAGGACATTCGGGATCTCTGCTATTTTTTCCTTACTCAGGGTTACCTGCAGGGCCATGTCCCCTGTCAGGAAACCCGCCTTTGAACGTAACGCCGAGACTTCGGCAACCCTACCATACTGGGCAAAAAAGGCCCCGATGTGGTCCTGGGAAATGTCTAAGGGGACGCCGTGCAATATAATTTTTGCCTTGCGCATCCCCATATACTCCGTCTGAAATTGGAGCGTTTTGGTCTCCAGGACCACACCGGCCAGCTGCTTGGCCTCCTCGGCCGAACCAAGCAGAACGTCCCACCTGGCTCCGCTTCGCCTCTCCACGGCCCTGGCTTTGATCTTTAGCGTCTTAATGGCCTCCTCGAATGTATCCCTATTAATCCCCACATACTTGTGGGTTTTGGGGTCCTTCGTTGTGAGGGATATAATTCTGGCCTCGATACTGGCCAACTCTTCTGGCACCGACAAAAGTTCCGTGCCAGAGATGTAACTTGCGTATTTCTCCCTCAAATCCTCGTAATAAGCTTCCCCCCTCATTGGGACCTTTCCTCCTTTCCAGCCGGAGGTAGAAGGTTTGGGGGAGGCTGGCACTACTGCTGGTACTGTTCCGGGTCCTTCTGTTGATCCTAGTACTTCTACGGAGGGTGACTCCCGTGGCGGTAACTGCCAGTCACCCTCCTTTCCTCCCACCGAGGCCGTGGTGGGAGGAACGACTTCAAACGGTCCATTAGTGGCCATCGCCTCAAAGAGGCCTAACACCGGATAGTGCTTCCCGGTGTTTCGCGTTTTACAACACTACTTTACCTTGGCCCGAGCAATAAACTCGGGCTGGAAAACAGTTCTCCAACCAAAAGCACTCGTAAATATCACGGAGGAACAAATACTTGTACTTATTGGCTTCACTAAACAACCACTCAAACACCATTAAGGGGTAGGAAATGGTTGGTATGTATTTATTCATGTATAAAATACATTGAATTCTGGCACAAGGCCAACAAATGGGAGGGGGAACAAAAACTTGGGTTGGTCTTCCGTAACTATCTTATACCTAGCTAATCAGATTCACGACCCATACATACGTTACAATTTTCTCATTCACCATAAAAATTTGTCCATCAACACTCATACCTATCAAGCACCAAAATACCGCAGTAACATACCAGGGACCTAAAAACGCCCCAAATGTACATAAAAATTTGTTTATTTACAATATTTACAATAGTGTACAAAAATAAATTTAAAACTTTATTCATGAAATGACATGATGGGAAGGGGGAATGAAGAAACAAAAAATCCCCAAAACAAAAAACAATTTCAAATGAATATATATACACAATGTTAGTAAGACCCAACCACACCCACATAATTAAAGAGGCCACTGTATTCTGCTTTAAAAGACAAAATCAAGCAGCTCTCTTTCTAAGGGGAATGGAGAAGCAGGGGGCAAAAATAAATTGGACTGGAGAATGTATAAGGCTGACCCAGCCGAGAGTGAAAACGGGACAAAATAATACTTGGACAATGGGAATCTCGAACTGGATCATAACAAAAGCAATGGAGCCGGGAACAGGCCAGGACAAACACATTCACTCACATTAACTAGGCACAAAAAGAACTTCTACCTTAACCACGGGAGGGGTTCCAAAGGAATCCACCCCGATGCAACTAGCAGATCTAAAAGAGAAAATCAAGGCTAGCCCCGGTCACGCGAACCAGGCTCGCCGCATATACCCACCTTTCGCTGAACTCTGTCGGGTGCAGCCGTTTTCGTTCAGTTCTAATCTTAATTTTGAGCTGGTGCTCAAAATATCGGATTAGATCCTGATCCGAAAGACGACCGCCCCGCAAGACTTCCTCCAGACGCGTCATCCAAATCACCATTCTAGCCGTGGCCAGTAGCGACAGAAACACCATCCGCTTCACTCCAGAGTACGGGGGCGACACATTGTCCACAGCGTATGCGCGATCAATGAGCACAAGCTCCCGCGGCGCGATACGAGCAGTCAACTCGCCGACACGCGCCCACAACGGGCGAACGCGCGAACAATGGAAGAAGGCGTGCGCAGACGTCTCCTTAATTCCAAGGACGCAACGTTCACAATCTGGCAAATTCCGCCAGGCCCATTGCGAAACGCTTGTCGTTGAGAGACAAACCATTCCGAGCCAATCGCCAGGTCAGAGAAAACTCAGAGTTGTTGAGCCAATCCGCACCTGGCGCCCAAGACCAATGAGAGCGATACTCCTCTCTCGACATGCCGAGCTTACTCCACAGTTCATCCTTCACGGCGCCCTCCACTAATCCCCGATAGAAGATTCTCCTAGGCCGTGAAAGGTCACTGGACCATGGAATGGCCCGAAGGGCCGTCAGACATTCGAGCAGGAATTTCGGCCGCCCCCAAGGCCTATTGCTAGTCCTTAGGAGCGGGGGAGTGATAGTGAGGCTAGGGAACATGTCCCTCACTACCCCCGCAAGCAACCGATCTTCCTCCAACGCGCGCCTGAGGAATGCCAACCTCGAAGCGAGCACGTGGCTCCTCAAGTGTGGCATCCCCAGACCCCCTTGACACGGACGGAGGCAGCAGACTCCTTTGTCGACCATGTGTTTGCGTCCTCTCCACAGACAGGAGAATAGCAAACGCTCGAGCGCCTTCTCATGATCGTCACAAAGGGGAAGTACAGACAGCCGGTAAAGGATTCTGGGAAAGAGGTATGTATTACACACCTCCGCCAGACCCTTCACGGAGAGACTCCGTCGACGCCAAATCTCGACCGACGCGCCGACCTTTGCCTGTACTTCTGACCAGTTTTTCTCCAACTGTAAGTCCGGACCGAACCAAACTCCGAGGAGCTTGACCGGCCCGTCCGTCCAGTCGAAGGGCCCCGGGAGGGAAACACCCTTCCAGGCACCTAACCGCAAGCCGGACGACTTGTCGCGGTTAATTCTGGCCCCTGTTACCTGTTCGTACCGTTCAAGCGCCTTCTGTACCGCCCTTATGTCCCTGCGGGAGGACACAAAGGTCGTTACGTCATCGGCGTACGCGGAAACCCTGGCTCGAGCTCCACCAGGGACAGCAATTCCACGCAGGACCGGACTGCACGTCTCGTCCCTTAGCCGGCGAAGGAGAGGCTCCAACGCCAGGACGTAAAGGAGAGGCGACAGTGGACAACCCTGTCGGACCGACCTAGACAGCGCGAAAGCACCCGACAGCTTCCCGTTCACCTGTACCACAGCCTTGGGGGAGCGATACAGAAGGCTAATCCAGCGGCTGAAGTCGGGTTTGAATCCGGCGGCCTGCAGGACAGCAGCCAGGTAGCCATGGTCAATCCTATCAAATGCCTTGGACTGATCCAAATTGATCAGCGCGGCCTCTTCGTCGTCTTCTACACCCTCTACGATCGTGCGAATCAAGTGCAGGTTGCTCTGAATTGTTCGTCCCTTCACAGAACAAGTCTGATCCGGTTCCAACAGAGACTCGGCAACTAGCTGCAAGCGATTCGTCAGGATCTTGGCCAAAATCTTTAACTCTGTGTTTAGCAGAGTTATGGGCCTGTAATCATCTAATCCCCGCCCAACCTTCTTGCCTTTTCCCAACAGCGTGATCACGCCCCTGGTGATCCGACCGGGGATGGACCCCTGCCGAAACCAGTGGTTGAACACGACAGTCAAGAGCGGGACAAAAAGGTGCGACATCCTCAAGTACAATTCATAGGGCAAACCATCCAAACCTGGCGACTTGCCACTGCCGGTCTTCTTCAAAGCCGCGTAGACTTCGTCCTCCGTAATCTCCCCTTCGCAGCTAGCCGCTTCAGCCGGCAAAAGCCGGGGAAAGTCAGCCAAATAGCTGCGAAACTCCTCGTCACGGAGACCAGGCTCCTTGGTAAACCGGTGTTCGAAATGCCGCCGGAACGCCTCGCACATGTCGTCAGTGGACCGAAGGAGATGCCCCTCCGGGTCGCGCACTTCTCGAATGTACCGATCGCCGGCCCGACGAATTTCTTCCTTGCGCAGCTCTGCGCCCATGTTCACAGCTTCGGAAGACATCTTGCTTAACTTAGCTCTAATTACCTGGCCCATATAGCGCTCGCTAGTCGTGCGCCTCAGGGCCTCCCTGGCTAAGGCTATCTCTAGGGGATCCCCACCAGCCTCCGCCCGGGCGAAATTAGCACTAAGTGTCCCCGCCTCCGCAGCCCTATCTAGTTTGAGCCGCTGGCTATATTTGGTGGCGAAAGACCTAATGGAGTCCTTAAGGTTAACCCACCACCCATTCCCAATGACTCGCCCAATTAACGCCCGCTGAACTAGTTTTGTCAGCTGGTCACGAAAGTCCCGCCTGTCCAGTAAGGACTGATTGAACTTCCAATAACCAGCCAACCTAGGCCTAAAATCTAACACCACACGGGCACAAACGAGTTTGTGGTCCGTGTAGCCTAGCCAGTGGAACGTTGGACATTCTAAGAAGTCTATGTCGGCCACTCTCACTAACATCCTATCCAGGTACGCAGATACCCGGGTAGAAGGCCAATTAAGCGCCCACGTCCACATACTCCCTTCCGGATGATCGACCCGGTATCTATCGACGAGACCAAATTCGTCGATCAGATCAACCAGGCTACGATCATCATTCCTCCCGCTAGCGCCCCTCCCTCTATCCCATTTGGGGGTTAGGATGGCATTCCAGTCCCCAACTAAGATTAGCCGTGTTGAATGCACCATAAAGGGCTCCAACAGCCGAAAGAAAGAGACACGCTCACCTTGCTTATTGGGCGCATAAACCACAATCAACCGGAACAATTTGCTTTTCACTGCAATATCGGCCACGATCAGCCGGCCCTCGGCACCGACATGGACAAGGTCAACCCTCGCGTCCAGGGTACGCTTGACCAGCAAAGAAACACCTCTGGCTTGCCGGCTCCCATATGCTGAATAGACGACAAAGTCGTTAGACAGCACACAAGAGTCGACTTCGCAAACAAAGTGAGTCTCTTGGATCGCGGCCACATCCACGCCGAAGGACAAGAGGTCACGAAGCAGGCGAGCCGCCTTACCCCGATCCCTCAGGCCCTTCGCATTCAAGCTGGCTATCTTAATAGACATCTTTTAAACCTGAAACGAAAAAAACAAAGAACATGCAACAAAGGCACTAGTCGCATACGGGGAAGAAATCTCGGGCAGAGGGGACCCCGACGGACTGTCCTAGGGACCCTGTACCAATGTCGGACGTAATCCGCCCGTCTAGGACAATCCCGCCGACGTCGGTGGGGTATGTTAGTTTTACCACCCTATATAAGCATGGGTGGAGAATAACCGGGAACCTCCCCGAACAATTTTTGCCCATTTTTTTGAGCTCAGGTGTGTTCATAGTGACCATCCTTATTTTAGGATAGTGTAATTTGGCCTCTTCAATATGGTCCCAGACCCTCAGGTTACCCCCGGTGTTTCTAACGAGGGTAATTATTCCTGGGGCCTGGGGAAAGTTTGTTGGCTCTTCTGTAGAAAGTCCTTTAACTTTAGTTAGTTTGAGGAGCGGCTTCAGGAGCTTTCTCCTCTGCGAGGACCACTCCTCCACAATACCTTCGTCCACCTTCAACAGTGCATCACCTTGAGGGAGGGCTTTCTTTTTTTTTGCCCGAGAGGGAGTGGGAATAGGAGAAGGGGAGGGAGAGGGTGTTACAGGCATCTGTTTTTTTAAAGGGATCAAATTAAAGGTTGGGGACTGGGAAGCTTTGCGCGGGGAAGAAGGTAGGCTTCTAGCTTTATCGGCATACGTGTGCCTGACCGGAGAGACCGGTACAGACGCGCACTTGTCCCTATATTTCCTTCTTTCGGAGCTCCTGCTCCTCCTTCTGCTTTTTATGCCGTCCTGTTGCTCATCTTCCGCCTCTCTTCCGCGCTTCAGGGATGACGCTCTCCCTACCTCCATTGGTTCCCCCACATCCTTTTTAGGGGAGAGGGCTCTTTCCTTCCCTTGTTTGGTGGGTGATTTTATGGGAGTAGGTTCCTTTTGTTTTGGGGGTGTTTTGGCAGGTGTTTTGACAGGCGATGGAGCCTTGACCGGCACCTTGGCCGGAGAAGGCGTTTTTGCTTTTTTCCTCGCCACCACCTGCCAATCACCCTCCTTGCCGGCTGCCGGAGCTGGTGCTGGTGGGCTTGGCTTAGCTGCTTCTTTCACAGGTTGCTGTTGTTTGGCTGGTTGGGCCTTTGGGGGCGGATTCTTAGTCGGACACGTTTTAGCGACATGTTCCGCCGCCCCACAGACCCAACAGCACGGCTTCCTGCCTTCCACGATGACAAAGATGTTGCGGCCCCTGCAGGTAAGGACGTTGGGTATTTTATCAATGTTCTCCTTTGACAGAGTCGCCTGCAGGACCATGTCACCAGTGATAAACCCGGCCTTCGACCGCAGCGAGGAGACCGCGGCTACTTTTCCATAATTAGCAAAGAAAGCGCCTACGTGGTCTTCTGCAATGTCCATAGGGACGCCATGCAGTGTTATTTTGACCTTACGGGCACCCATGTACTCAGTCAGGAACTGGAGAGTTTTTGTCTCCAGCACCAATCCGACCATACGCTTAGCCTCTTCGGGGGTGCCCAGCAGGACGTCCCATATGGCATTGCTCCTCCTCGCCACGGCCCTAGCCTTGATGTTCAGTGCCTTGATAGCATCTTCAAATGTGTCTCTTGGCACTCCGATCATCTTGTGAGTTTTGATATCTTTAGTTATCAAAGTAATGATCCTTTTCTCTATTTCCGCCAACTGGTCCGGCACTGAGACTAGCTCTGTGCCTTTGATATATTCCTCGTACTTGGCCTTCATCTTTTCATAATAGTCTTCATTTTTTTCGGTAATTTTTCCCCCTGTCCACCCAGAGGTAGACGGTTTGGGGGATCCAGGAGCTGGCACTGCAGCCGGTACGGGTCCTGCTGCTGATTCTTCTACTGGTACTAGTAAGGAGGGTGACTCCCGTGGCGGTAGCTGCCAGTCACCCTCCTTCCCTCCCACCGAGGCCGTGGTGGGAGGAACGATCTCTACTGGCCCATCTGTGGCCATAGCCACAAAGTGGCCGAACACCGGACAACTAATTCCCGGTGTTTCGCGCTGAAAAGCACTACTTTACGCAGGCCCGAGCTATAAACTCGGGCTGGAAATTAGTAAATCCAAGATACAAAGTCACTACAAATATCACGTAGGAACAAAAGTAGAACTTTGTTCTTTTCACCATCCACCACACAAACAAAAAGTCTGGGTGGGGAAGGGTTGGTACTGATTTATTTGTAAAAAGTACAAATTCTGGCACAAGGCCAACAAATGGGAGGGGGTACAAAAACTTGGGTTGGTCTTCCGTAACTATCTTATACCTAGCTAATCCGATTCACGACCCATACACACGTTACAATTTTCTCATTCACCATAAAAATTTGTCCATCAACACTCATACCTATCAAGCACCAAAATACCGCAAAATCATACCGGGGACCTAAAACACCCCAAATGTACATAAAAATTTCTGATTTTTACCATATATACAATATCTTACAAAAATAAATTTAAAACTTTATTCATGAAATGACATGATGGGGAGGGGGAATGAAGAAACAAAAAAAAACCCCAAAACAAAACAATTTCAAATGAATATATATACACAATGTTAGTAAGACCCAAACACACCCACATAATTAAAGAGGCCACTGTATTCTGCCTTAAAACAGGACAAAATCAAGCAGCTCTCTTTCTAAGGGGAATGGATAAGCAGGGGGCAAAAATAAAATGGACTGGAGAATGTATAAGGCTGACCCAGCCGAGAGTGAAAACGGGACAAAATAATACTTGGACAATGGGAATCTCGAACTGGATCATAACAAAAGCAATGGAGCCGGGAACAGGCCAGGACAAACACATTCACTCACATTAACTAGGCACAAAAGAGACTTCTACCTTAACCACGGGCGGGGTTCCAAAGGAATCCACCCCGATGCAACTAGCAGATCTAAAAGAGAAAATCAAGGCTAGCCCCGGTCACGCGAACCAGGCTCGCCGCATATACCCACCTTTCGCTGAACTCTGTCGGGTGCAGCCGTTTTCGTTCAGTTCTAATCTTAATTTTGAGCTGGTGCTCAAAATATCGGATTAGATCCTGATCCGAAAGACGACCGCCCCGCAAGACTTCCTCCAGACGCGTCATCCAAATCACCATTCTAGCCGTGGCCAGTAGCGACAGAAACACCATCCGCTTCACTCCAGAGTACGGGGGCGACACATTGTCCACAGCGTATGCGCGATCAATGAGCACAAGCTCCCGCGGCGCGATACGAGCAGTCAACTCGCCAACACGCGCCCACAACGGGCGAACGCGCGAACAATGGAAGAAGGCGTGCGCAGACGTCTCCTTAATTCCAAGGACGCAACGTTCACAATCTGGCAAATCCGCCAGGCCCATTGCGAAACGCTTGTCGTTGAGAGACAAACCATTCCGAGCCAATCGCCAGGTCAGAGAAAACTCAGAGTTGTTGAGCCAATCCGCACCTGGCGCCCAAGACCAATGAGAGCGATACTCCTCTCTCGACATGCCGAGCTTACTCCACAGTTCATCCTTCACGGCGCCCTCCACTAATCCCCGATAGAAGATTCTCCTAGGCCGTGAAAGGTCACTGGACCATGGAATGGCCCGAAGGGCCGTCAGACATTCGAGCAGGAATTTCGGTCGCCCCCAAGGCCTATTGCTAGTCCTTAGGAGCGGGGGAGTGATAGTGAGGCTAGGGAACATGTCCCTCACTACCCCCGCAAGCAACCGATCTTCCTCCAACGCGCGCCTGAGGAATGCCAACCTCGAAGCGAGCACGTGGCTCCTCAAGTGTGGCATCCCCAGACCCCCTTGACACGGACGGAGGCAGCAGACTCCTTTGTCGACCATGTGTTTGCGTCCTCTCCAAAGACAGGAGAATAGCAAACGCTCGAGCGCCTTCTCATGATCGTCACAAAGGGGAAGTACAGACAGCCGGTAAAGGATTCTGGGAAAGAGGTATGTATTACACACCTCCGCCAGACCCTTCACGGAGAGACTCCGTCGACGCCAAATCTCGACCGACGCGCCGACCTTTGCCTGTACTTCTGACCAGTTTTTCTCCAACTGTAAGTCCGGACCGAACCAAACTCCGAGGAGCTTGACCGGCCCGTCCGTCCAGTCGAAGGGCCCCGGGAGGGAAACACCCTTCCAGGCACCTAACCGCAAGCCGGACGACTTGTCGCGGTTAATTCTGGCCCCTGTTACCTGTTCGTACCGTTCAAGCGCCTTCTGTACCGCCCTTATGTCCCTGCGGGAGGACACAAAGGTCGTTACGTCATCGGCGTACGCGGAAACCCTGGCTCGAGCTCCACCAGGGACAGCAATTCCACGCAGGACCGGACTGCACGTCTCGTCCCTTAGCCGGCGAAGGAGAGGCTCCAACGCCAGGACGTAAAGGAGAGGCGACAGTGGACAACCCTGTCGGACCGACCTAGACAGCGCGAAAGCGCTCGACAGCTTCCCGTTCACCTGTACCACAGCCTTGGGGGAGCGATACAGAAGGCTAATCCAGCGGCTGAAGTCGGGTTTGAATCCGGCGGCCTGCAGGACAGCAGCCAGGTAGCCATGGTCAATCCTATCAAATGCCTTGGACTGATCCAAATTGATCAGCGCGGCCTCTTCGTCGTCTTCTACACCCTCTACGATCGTGCGGATCAAGTGCAGGTTGCTCTGAATTGTTCGTCCCTTCACAGAACAAGTCTGATCCGGTTCCAACAGAGACTCGGCAACTAGCTGCAAGCGATTCGTCAGGATCTTGGCCAAAATCTTTAACTCTGTGTTTAGCAGAGTTATGGGCCTGTAATCATCTAATCCCCGCCCAACCTTCTTGCCTTTTCCCAACAGCGTGATCACGCCCCTGGTGATCCGACCGGGGATGGACCCCTGCCGAAACCAGTGGTTGAACACGACAGTCAAGAGCGGGACAAAAAGGTGCGACATCCTCAAGTACAATTCATAGGGCAAACCATCCAAACCTGGCGACTTGCCACTGCCGGTCTTCTTCAAAGCCGCGTAGACTTCGTCCTCCGTAATCTCCCCTTCGCAGCTAGCCGCTTCAGCCGGCAAAAGCCGGGGAAAGTCAGCCAAATAGCTGCGAAACTCCTCGTCACGGAGACCAGGCTCCTTGGTAAACCGGTGTTCGAAATGCTGCCGGAACGCCTCGCACATGTCGTCGGTGGACCGAAGGAGATGCCCCTCCGGGTCGCGCACCTCTCGAATGTACCGATCGCCGGCCCGACGAATTTCTTCCTTGCGCAGCTTCTGCGCCCATGTTCACAGCTTCGGAAGACATCTTGCTTAACTTAGCTCTAATTACCTGGCCCATATAGCGCTCGCTAGTCGTGCGCCTCAGGGCCTCCCTGGCTAAGGCTATCTCTAGGGGATCCCCACCAGCCTCCGCCCGGGCGAAATTAGCGCTAAGTGTCTTTGCCTCCGCAGCCTTATCTAGTTTGAGCCGCTGGCTATATTTGGTGGCGAAAGACCTAATGGAGTCCTTAAGGTTAACCCACCACTTATTCCCAATGACTCGCCCAATTAACGCCCGCTGAACTAGTTTTGTCAGCTGGTCACGAAAGTCCCGCCTGTCCAGTAAGGACTGATTGAACTTCCAATAACCAGCCAACCTAGGCCTAAAGTCTAACACCACACGGGCACAAACGAGTTTGTGGTCCGTGTAGCCTAGCCAGTGGAACGTTGGACATTCTAAGAAGTCTATGTCGGCCACTCTCACTAACATCCTATCCAGGTACGCAGATACCCGGGTAGAAGGCCAATTAAGCGCCCACGTCCACATACTCCCTTCCGGATGATCGACCCGGTATCTATCGACGAGACCAAATTCGTCGATCAGATCAACCAGGCTACGATCATCATTCCTCCCGCTAGCGCCCCTCCCTCTATCCCATTTGGGGGTTAGGATGGCATTCCAGTCCCCAACTAAGATTAGCCGTGTTGAATGCACCATAAAGGGCTCCAACAGCCGAAAGAAAGAGACACGCTCACCTTGCTTATTGGGCGCATAAACCACAATCAGCCGGAACAATTTGCTTTTCACTGCAATATCGGCCACGATCAGCCGGCCCTCGGCACCGACATGGACAAGGTCAACCTTCGCGTCCAGGGTACGCTTGACCAGCAAAGAAACACCTCTGGCTTGCCGGCTCCCATATGCTGAATAGACGACAAAGTCGTTAGACAGCACACAAGAGTCGACTTAGCAAACAAAGTGAGTCTCTTGGATCGCGGCCACATCCACGCCGAAGGACAAGAGGTCACGAAGCAGGCGAGCCGCCTTACCCCGATCCCTCAGGCCCTTCGCATTCAAGCTGGCTATCTTAATAGACATCTTTTAGTTCTGAAAAAGAAAAACAAAGAACATGCAACAAAGGCACTAGTCGCATACGGGGTAGAAATCTCGGGCAGAGGGGACCCCGACGGACTGTCCTAGGGACCCTGTACCAATGTCGGACGTAATCCGTCCGTCTAGGACAATCCCGCCGACGTCGGTGGGATATGTTAGTTTTACCACCCTATATAAACTGGGGTGGAGTAAAACGGGGAACCTCCCCGAACAATTTAGCGACATTTTTCGTAATTCAGGAGTCTTTTCCCTGACCATACAAATATTTGGGAAGCTCCTTTGGGCTTCCGCAATGTGCTCCCATACCCGCAGGTTGCCACCGGTATTTCTTATCAGGGTGATGACACCTGGGGCCTGGGAGAAGTTCTTTGGGTCCTCAGTGGATAACCCATCCACTGAGGTGAGCTTAAGGAGTGGTCTTAGCAGCTTACGACGCTGTGACGACCACCCCGAAGAAATGTCCTCCTTCACCTTCATCAGCGCCTCCCCACGCGGGAGGTTCATCTTCTTCTTCGCCTTACTGGGAGTGGGAATAGGAGCAGGGGAGGATGTGGGAGTTAAGGAACTGATTTTCCTAAGGGGGGTCAAAAAGGGGGTTGGGGACTGGGCAGCTTTACGCGGGGACGCGGGAAGGCTTCTCGCCTTATCCGCATAAGTAGTTCTTGCAGGCGACACCGGAGCTGAGGCACATTTTTCTCTGCTGGGCTTTTTTTCCCTGCTCCTACTTCTTCTGCGGGCCTTGGGAGTATCCTTTCGTTCTTCCACCTCCTCCTCTCTCCCCCGCTTTAGGGAAGCCGATCTATCAACTTCCATTGGAAGATCCTTTTTCGGGGAAGGACTCCTCTCCTTTCTTTGTTTGGGTGGAGACTTTTTAGGAGGCGACTCCTTGGGTTTCACCGGCGTCTTGGCAGGTGGAGGCACCTTCTCTGGGGACGGTGTTTTGCCCTTCTTTCTGCCCACCACCTGCCATTCGCCCTCCTTGTTGCCCACGGGAGCTTGCGTGGGTGAAGCTGTTTTTGGGCCTTCCTTTTCTTTTGCCGCTGGCTGCTGCTTAGTTGGTTGAGCTGGTTGGGTCTTTGGGGTCGGATTCTTGGACGGGCAGACCCTCGCGACATGGTCCGCCGCCCCGCAGACCCAACAGCACGGCTTCCTCCCTTCAACTATCACATAAATGACCCGACCTCTGCAGGTGAGCGTGTTGGGAACTTTGGCTATCTTTTCCTTAGACATCGTCACCAGCAGGGTCATGTCTCCCGTAATATAGCCTGCCTTAGACCGTAGCGAGGAGACTCCGGCCACCTTCCCAAAGTTAGCAAAGAAGGCGACAACGTGGTCCTCAGCAATGTCCATGGGGACGCCGTGCAAAGTGACCTTAACCTTCCGGGCACCCATGTATTCTGTATGGAGCTGGAGAGTTTTCGTCTCCAGCACCACCCCGACCAGACGTTTAGCTTCGTCGGTCGTGCCCAGCAGGACGTCCCACATGGCACTACTCTTCCTCGCTACGGCCCTAGCCTTGATCTTAAGTGCTCCAATCGCTTCCTCAAAAGTATCCCTCGGCACTGCGATTAATCTTTGGGACTTGATATCCTTCGTAATCAACGTAATTATCCTTGTTTGGATATCCGCCAATTCTCCGGGGACCGAGACCAGCTCGGTGCCTTTTATGTAATCCGCGTATTTTACTCTCATCCTCTCGTAGTACTCCTCATCCTTATTTATAGGTTTTCCCCCTGTCCAACCAGAAGTTGACGGCTTAGGGGACCCGGGAGCTGATGACACTCCTTCCGGCGTTGGTACTACTGCTGCTGCTACTCTAGGTACTGAAGGGGGATTATCCCGAGGCGGTAATGCCCAATCCCCTCCTTTCCTCCCACCGAGGCCGTGGTGGGAGGAACGATCACATCTGGCCTATCGGAGGCCATTGCCTCCTAAGAGGCTAAGCGCGAGACACCTGCCTCCGGTGTTTCGCGTCCTTCGCAGGTCGCTACTTTACGCAGCCCAAGCTATAAACTTGGGTGGAGACCACAATGCCACACTTGACCAAAGCAATAGTAAGTATCACAGTGGAACAGATACTACACTTTGATCCAAACCAAACCGACCACACAAACACAAAAAAGTCCAGTGGGGGAGGGTTGGTACTGATTTATTTGTAAAAAGTACAAATTCTGGCACAAGGCCAACAAATGGGAGGGGGTACAAAAACTTGGGTTGGTCTTCCGTAACTATCTTATACCTAGCTAATCCGATTCACGACCCATACATACGTTACAATTTTCTCATTCACCATAAAAATTTGTCCATCAACACTCATACCTATCAAGCACCAAAATACCGCAAAATCATACCGGGGACCTAAAACACCCCAAATGTACATAAAAATTTCTGATTTTTACAATATATACAATATCTTACAAAAATAAATTTAAAACTTTATTCATGAAATGACATGATGGGGAGGGGGAATGAAGAAACAAAAAAAAAAACCCCAAAACAAAACAATTTCAAATGAATATATATACACAATGTTAGTAAGACCCAAACACACCCACATAATTAAAGAGGCCACTGTATTCTGCCTTAAAACAGGACAAAATCAAGCAGCTCTCTTTCTAAGGGGAATGGATAAGCAGGGGGCAAAAATAAAATGACTGGAGAATGTATAAGGCTGACCCAGCCGAGAGTGAAAACGGGACAAAATAATACTTGGACAATGGGAATCTCGAACTGGATCATAACAAAAGCAATGGAGCCGGGAACAGGCCAGGACAAACACATTCACTCACATTAACTAGGCACAAAAGAGACTTCTACCTTAACCACGGGCGGGGTTCCAAAGGAATCCACCCCGATGCAACTAGCAGATCTAAAAGAGAAAATCAAGGCTAGCCCCGGTCACGCGAACCAGGCTCGCCGCATATACCCACCTTTCGCTGAACTCTGTCGGGTGCAGCCGTTTTCGTTCAGTTCTAATCTTAATTTTGAGCTGGTGCTCAAAATATCGGATTAGATCCTGATCCGAAAGACGACCGCCCCGCAAGACTTCCTCCAGACGCGTCATCCAAATCACCATTCTAGCCGTGGCCAGTAGCGACAGAAACACCATCCGCTTCACTCCAGAGTACGGGGGCGACACATTGTCCACAGCGTATGCGCGATCAATGAGCACAAGCTCCCGCGGCGCGATACGAGCAGTCAACTCGCCAACACGCGCCCACAACGGGCGAACGCGCGAACAATGGAAGAAGGCGTGCGCAGACGTCTCCTTAATTCCAAGGACGCAACGTTCACAATCTGGCAAATCCGCCAGGCCCATTGCGAAACGCTTGTCGTTGAGAGACAAACCATTCCGAGCCAATCGCCAGGTCAGAGAAAACTCAGAGTTGTTGAGCCAATCCGCACCTGGCGCCCAAGACCAATGAGAGCGATACTCCTCTCTCGACATGCCGAGCTTACTCCACAGTTCATCCTTCACGGCGCCCTCCACTAATCCCCGATAGAAGATTCTCCTAGGCCGTGAAAGGTCACTGGACCATGGAATGGCCCGAAGGGCCGTCAGACATTCGAGCAGGAATTTCGGTCGCCCCCAAGGCCTATTGCTAGTCCTTAGGAGCGGGGGAGTGATAGTGAGGCTAGGGAACATGTCCCTCACTACCCCCGCAAGCAACCGATCTTCCTCCAACGCGCGCCTGAGGAATGCCAACCTCGAAGCGAGCACGTGGCTCCTCAAGTGTGGCATCCCCAGACCCCCTTGACACGGACGGAGGCAGCAGACTCCTTTGTCGACCATGTGTTTGCGTCCTCTCCAAAGACAGGAGAATAGCAAACGCTCGAGCGCCTTCTCATGATCGTCACAAAGGGGAAGTACAGACAGCCGGTAAAGGATTCTGGGAAAGAGGTATGTATTACACACCTCCGCCAGACCCTTCACGGAGAGACTCCGTCGACGCCAAATCTCGACCGACGCGCCGACCTTTGCCTGTACTTCTGACCAGTTTTTCTCCAACTGTAAGTCCGGACCGAACCAAACTCCGAGGAGCTTGACCGGCCCGTCCGTCCAGTCGAAGGGCCCCGGGAGGGAAACACCCTTCCAGGCACCTAACCGCAAGCCGGACGACTTGTCGCGGTTAATTCTGGCCCCTGTTACCTGTTCGTACCGTTCAAGCGCCTTCTGTACCGCCCTTATGTCCCTGCGGGAGGACACAAAGGTCGTTACGTCATCGGCGTACGCGGAAACCCTGGCTCGAGCTCCACCAGGGACAGCAATTCCACGCAGGACCGGACTGCACGTCTCGTCCCTTAGCCGGCGAAGGAGAGGCTCCAACGCCAGGACGTAAAGGAGAGGCGACAGTGGACAACCCTGTCGGACCGACCTAGACAGCGCGAAAGCGCCCTCGACAGCTTCCCGTTCACCTGTACCACAGCCTTGGGGGAGCGATACAGAAGGCTAATCCAGCGGCTGAAGTCGGGTTTGAATCCGGCGGCCTGCAGGACAGCAGCCAGGTAGCCATGGTCAATCCTATCAAATGCCTTGGACTGATCCAAATTGATCAGCGCGGCCTCTTCGTCGTCTTCTACACCCTCTACGATCGTGCGAATCAAGTGCAGGTTGCTCTGAATTGTTCGTCCCTTCACAGAACAAGTCTGATCCGGTTCCAACAGAGACTCGGCAACTAGCTGCAAGCGATTCGTCAGGATCTTGGCCAAAATCTTTAACTCTGTGTTTAGCAGAGTTATGGGCCTGTAATCATCTAATCCCCGCCCAACCTTCTTGCCTTTTCCCAACAGCGTGATCACGCCCCTGGTGATCCGACCGGGGATGGACCCCTGCCGAAACCAGTGGTTGAACACGACAGTCAAGAGCGGGACAAAAAGGTGCGACATCCTCAAGTACAATTCATAGGGCAAACCATCCAAACCTGGCGACTTGCCACTGCCGGTCTTCTTCAAAGCCGCGTAGACTTCGTCCTCCGTAATCTCCCCTTCGCAGCTAGCCGCTTCAGCCGGCAAAAGCCGGGGAAAGTCAGCCAAATAGCTGCGAAACTCCTCGTCACGGAGACCAGGCTCCTTGGTAAACCAGGTGTTCGAAATGCTGCCGGAACGCCTCGCACATGTCGTCGGTGGACCGAAGGAGATGCCCCTCCGGGTCGCGCACTTCTCGAATACCGATCGCCGGCCCGACGAATTTCTTCCTTGCGCAGTTCTGCGCCCATGTTCACAGCTTCGGAAGACATCTTGCTTAACTTAGCTCTAATTACCTGGCCCATATAGCGCTCGCTAGTCGTGCGCCTCAGGGCCTCCCTGGCTAAGGCTATCTCTAGGGGATCCCCACCAGCCTCCGCCCGGGCGAAATTAGCGCTAAGTGTCTTTGCCTCCGCAGCCTTATCTAGTTTGAGCCGCTGGCTATATTTGGTGGCGAAAGACCTAATGGAGTCCTTAAGGTTAACCCACCACTTATTCCCAATGACTCGCCCAATTAACGCCCGCTGAACTAGTTTTGTCAGCTGGTCACGAAAGTCCCGCCTGTCCAGTAAGGACTGATTGAACTTCCAATAACCAGCCAACCTAGGCCTAAAGTCTAACACCACACGGGCACAAACGAGTTTGTGGTCCGTGTAGCCTAGCCAGTGGAACGTTGGACATTCTAAGAAGTCTATGTCGGCCACTCTCACTAACATCCTATCCAGGTACGCAGATACCCGGGTAGAAGGCCAATTAAGCGCCCACGTCCACATACTCCCTTCCGGATGATCGACCCGGTATCTATCGACGAGACCAAATTCGTCGATCAGATCAACCAGGCTACGATCATCATTCCTCCCGCTAGCGCCCCTCCCTCTATCCCATTTGGGGGTTAGGATGGCATTCCAGTCCCCAACTAAGATTAGCCGTGTTGAATGCACCATAAAGGGCTCCAACAGCCGAAAGAAAGAGACACGCTCACCTTGCTTATTGGGCGCATAAACCACAATCAGCCGGAACAATTTGCTTTTCACTGCAATATCGGCCACGATCAGCCGGCCCTCGGCACCGACATGGACAAGGTCAACCTTCGCGTCCAGGGTACGCTTGACCAGCAAAGAAACACCTCTGGCTTGCCGGCTCCCATATGCTGAATAGACGACAAAGTCGTTAGACAGCACACAAGAGTCGACTTCGCAAACAAAGTGAGTCTCTTGGATCGCGGCCACATCCACGCCGAAGGACAAGAGGTCACGAAGCAGGCGAGCCGCCTTACCCCGATCCCTCAGGCCCTTCGCATTCAAGCTGGCTATCTTAATAGACATCTTTTAGTTCTGAAAAAGAAAAACAAAGAACATGCAACAAAGGCACTAGTCGCATACGGGGTAGAAATCTCGGGCAGAGGGGACCCCGACGGACTGTCCTAGGGACCCTGTACCAATGTCGGACGTAATCCGTCCGTCTAGGACAATCCCGCCGACGTCGGTGGGATATGTTAGTTTTACCACCCTATATAAACTGGGGTGGAGTAAAACGGGGAACCTCCCCGAACAATTTAGCGACATTTTTCGTAATTCAGGAGTCTTTTCTGACCATACAAATATTTGGGAAGCTCCTTTGGGCTTCCGCAATGTGCTCCCATACCCGCAGGTTGCCACCGGTATTTCTTATCAGGGTGATGACACCTGGGGCCTGGGAGAAGTTCTTTGGGTCCTCAGTGGATAACCCATCCACTGAGGTGAGCTTAAGGAGTGGTCTTAGCAGCTTACGACGCTGTGACGACCACCCCGAAGAAATGTCCTCCTTCACCTTCATCAGCGCCTCCCCACGCGGGAGGTTCATCTTCTTCTTCGCCTTACTGGGAGTGGGAATAGGAGCAGGGGAGGATGTGGGAGTTAAGGAACTGATTTTCCTAAGGGGGGTCAAAAAGGGGGTTGGGGACTGGGCAGCTTTACGCGGGGACGCGGGAAGGCTTCTCGCCTTATCCGCATAAGTAGTTCTTGCAGGCGACACCGGAGCTGAGGCACATTTTTCTCTGCTGGGCTTTTTTTCCCTGCTCCTACTTCTTCTGCGGGCCTTGGGAGTATCCTTTCGTTCTTCCACCTCCTCCTCTCTCCCCCGCTTTAGGGAAGCCGATCTATCAACTTCCATTGGAAGATCCTTTTTCGGGGAAGGACTCCTCTCCTTTCTTTGTTTGGGTGGAGACTTTTTAGGAGGCGACTCCTTGGGTTTCACCGGCGTCTTGGCAGGTGGAGGCACCTTCTCTGGGGACGGTGTTTTGCCCTTCTTTCTGCCCACCACCTGCCATTCGCCCTCCTTGTTGCCCACGGGAGCTTGCGTGGGTGAAGCTGTTTTTGGGCCTTCCTTTTCTTTTGCCGCTGGCTGCTGCTTAGTTGGTTGAGCTGGTTGGGTCTTTGGGGTCGGATTCTTGGACGGGCAGACCCTCGCGACATGGTCCGCCGCCCCGCAGACCCAACAGCACGGCTTCCTCCCTTCAACTATCACATAAATGACCCGACCTCTGCAGGTGAGCGTGTTGGGAACTTTGGCTATCTTTTCCTTAGACATCGTCACCAGCAGGGTCATGTCTCCCGTAATATAGCCTGCCTTAGACCGTAGCGAGGAGACTCCGGCCACCTTCCCAAAGTTAGCAAAGAAGGCGACAACGTGGTCCTCAGCAATGTCCATGGGGACGCCGTGCAAAGTGACCTTAACCTTCCGGGCACCCATGTATTCTGTATGGAGCTGGAGAGTTTTCGTCTCCAGCACCACCCCGACCAGACGTTTAGCTTCGTCGGTCGTGCCCAGCAGGACGTCCCACATGGCACTACTCTTCCTCGCTACGGCCCTAGCCTTGATCTTAAGTGCTCCAATCGCTTCCTCAAAAGTATCCCTCGGCACTGCGATTAATCTTTGGGACTTGATATCCTTCGTAATCAACGTAATTATCCTTGTTTGGATATCCGCCAATTCTCCGGGGACCGAGACCAGCTCGGTGCCTTTTATGTAATCCGCGTATTTTACTCTCATCCTCTCGTAGTACTCCTCATCCTTATTTATAGGTTTTCCCCCTGTCCAACCAGAAGTTGACGGCTTAGGGGACCCGGGAGCTGATGACACTCCTTCCGGCGTTGGTACTACTGCTGCTGCTACTCTAGGTACTGAAGGGGGATTATCCCGAGGCGGTAATGCCCAATCCCCTCCTTTCCTCCCACCGAGGCCGTGGTGGGAGGAACGATCACATCTGGCCTATCGGAGGCCATTGCCTCCTAAGAGGCTAAGCGCGAGACACCTGCCTCCGGTGTTTCGCGTCCTTCGCAGGTCGCTACTTTACGCAGCCCAAGCTATAAACTTGGGTGGAGACCACAATGCCACACTTGACCAAAGCAATAGTAAGTATCACAGTGGAACAGATACTACACTTTGATCCAAACCAAACCGACCACACAAACACAAAAAAGTCCAGTGGGGGAGGGTTGGTATGTATTTATTCATGTATAAAATACATTGAATTCTGGCACAAGGCCAACAAATGGGAGGGGGAACAAAAACTTGGGTTGGTCTTCCGTAACTATCTTATACCTAGCTAATCAGATTCACGACCCATACATACGTTACAATTTTCTCATTCACCATAAAAATTTGTCCATCAACACTCATACCTATCAAGCACCAAAATACCGCAGTAACATACCAGGGACCTAAAAACGCCCCAAATGTACATAAAAATTTGTTTATTTACAATATTTACAATAGTGTACAAAAATAAATTTAAAACTTTATTCATGAAATGACATGATGGGGAGGGGGAATGAAGAAACAAAAAACCCCAAAACAAAACACAATTTCAAATGAATATATATACACAATGTTAGTAAGACCCAAACACACCCACATAATTAAAGAGGCCACTGTATTCTGCCTTAAAAAAGGACAAAATCAAGCAGCTCTCTTTCTAAGGGGAATGGAGAAGCAGGGGGCAAAAATAAATTGGACTGGAGAATGTATAAGGCTGACCCAGCCGAGAGTGAAAACGGGACAAAATAATACTTGGACAATGGGAATCTCGAACTGGATCATAACAAAAGCAATGGAGCCGGGAACAGGCCAGGACAAACACATTCACTCACATTAACTAGGCACAAAAAGAACTTCTACCTTAACCACGGGCGGGGTTCCAAAGGAATCCACCCCGATGCAACTAGCAGATCTAAAAGAGAAAATCAAGGCTAGCCCCGGTCACGCGAACCAGGCTCGCCGCATATACCCACCTTTCGCTGAACTCTGTCGGGTGCAGCCGTTTTCGTTCAGTTCTAATCTTAATTTTGAGCTGGTGCTCAAAATATCGGATTAGATCCTGATCCGAAAGACGACCGCCCCGCAAGACTTCCTCCAGACGCGTCATCCAAATCACCATTCTAGCCGTGGCCAGTAGCGACAGAAACACCATCCGCTTCACTCCAGAGTACGGGGGCGACACATTGTCCACAGCGTATGCGCGATCAATGAGCACAAGCTCCCGCGGCGCGATACGAGCAGTCAACTCGCCGACACGCGCCCACAACGGGCGAACGCGCGAACAATGGAAGAAGGCGTGCGCAGACGTCTCCTTAATTCCAAGGACGCAACGTTCACAATCTGGCAAATTCGCCAGGCCCATTGCGAAACGCTTATCATTGAGAGACAAACCATTCCGAGCCAATCGCCAGGTCAGAGAAAACTCAGAGTTGTTGAGCCAATCCGCACCTGGCGCCCAAGACCAATGAGAGCGATACTCCTCTCTCGACATGCCGAGCTTACTCCACAGTTCATCCTTCACGGCGCCCTCCACTAATCCCCGATAGAAGATTCTCCTAGGCCGTGAAAGGTCACTGGACCATGGAATGGCCCGAAGGGCCGTCAGACATTCGAGCAGGAATTTCGGCCGCCCCCAAGGCCTATTGCTAGTCCTTAGGAGCGGGGGAGTGATAGTGAGGCTAGGGAACATGTCCCTCACTACCCCCGCAAGCAACCGATCTTCCTCCAACGCGCGCCTGAGGAATGCCAACCTCGAAGCGAGCACGTGGCTCCTCAAGTGTGGCATCCCCAGACCCCCTTGACACGGACGGAGGCAGCAGACTCCTTTGTCGACCATGTGTTTGCGTCCTCTCCAAAGACAGGAGAATAGCAAACGCTCGAGCGCCTTCTCATGATCGTCACAAAGGGGAAGTACAGACAGCCGGTAAAGGATTCTGGGAAAGAGGTATGTATTACACACCTCCGCCAGACCCTTCACGGAGAGACTCCGCCGACGCCAAATCTCGACCGACGCGCCGACCTTTGCCTGTATTTCTGACCAGTTTTTCTCCAACTGTAAGTCCGGACCGAACCAAACTCCGAGGAGCTTGACCGGCCCGTCCGTCCAGTCGAAGGGCCCCGGGAGGGAAACACCCTTCCAGGCACCTAACCGCAAGCCGGACGACTTGTCGCGGTTAATTCTGGCCCCTGTTACCTGTTCGTACCGTTCAAGCGCCTTCTGTACCGCCCTTATGTCCCTGCGGGAGGACACAAAGGTCGTTACGTCATCGGCGTACGCGGAAACCCTGGCTCGAGCTCCACCAGGGACAGCAATTCCACGCAGGACCGGACTGCACGTCTCGTCCCTTAGCCGGCGAAGGAGGGGCTCCAACGCCAGGACGTAAAGGAGAGGCGACAGTGGACAACCCTGTCGGACCGACCTAGACAGCGCGAAAGCGCTCGACAGCTTCCCGTTCACCTGTACCACAGCCTTGGGGGAGCGATACAGAAGGCTAATCCAGCGGCTGAAGTCGGGTTTGAATCCGGCGGCCTGCAGGACAGCAGCCAGGTAGCCATGGTCAATCCTATCAAATGCCTTGGACTGATCCAAATTGATCAGCGCGGCCTCTTCGTCGTCTTCTACACCCTCTACGATCGTGCGGATCAAGTGCAGGTTGCTCTGAATTGTTCGTCCCTTCACAGAACAAGTCTGATCCGGTTCCAACAGAGACTCGGCAACTAGCTGCAAGCGATTCGTCAGGATCTTGGCCAAAATCTTTAACTCTGTGTTTAGCAGAGTTATGGGCCTGTAATCATCTAATCCCCGCCCAACCTTCTTGCCTTTTCCCAACAGCGTGATCACGCCCCTGGTGATCCGACCGGGGATGGACCCCTGCCGAAACCAGTGGTTGAACACGACAGTCAAGAGCGGGACAAAAAGGTGCGACATCCTCAAGTACAATTCATAGGGCAAACCATCCAAACCTGGCGACTTGCCACTGCCGGTCTTCTTCAAAGCCGCGTAGACTTCGTCCTCCGTAATCTCCCCTTCACAGCTAGCCGCTTCAGCCGGCAAAAGCCGGGGAAAGTCAGCCAAATAGCTGCGAAACTCCTCGTCACGGAGACCAGGCTCCTTGGTAAACCGTTGTTCGAAATGCTGCCGGAACGCCTCGCACATGTCGTCAGTGGACCGAAGGAGATGCCCCTCCGGGTCGCGCACTTCTCGAATGTACCGATCGCCGGCCCGACGAATTTCTTCCTTGCGCAGTTCTGCGCCCATGTTCACAGCTTCGGAAGACATCTTGCTTAACTTAGCTCTAATTACCTGACCCATATAGCGCTCGCTAGTCGAGCGCCTCAGGGCCTCCCTGGCTAAGGCTATCTCTAGGGGATCCCCACCAGCCTCCGCCCGGGCGAAATTAGCACTAAGTGTCTTTGCCTCCGCAGCCTTATCTAGTTTGAGCCGCTGGCTATATTTGGTGGCGAAAGACCTAATGGAGTCCTTAAGGTTAACCCACCACTTATTCCCAATGACTCGCCCAATTAACGCCCGCTGAACTAGTTTTGTCAGCTGGTCACGAAAGTCCCGCCTGTCCAGTAAGGACTGATTGAACTTCCAATAACCAGCCAACCTAGGCCTAAAGTCTAACACCACACGGGCACAAACGAGTTTGTGGTCCGTGTAGCCTAGCCAGTGGAACGTTGGACATTCTAAGAAGTCTATGTCGGCCACTCTCACTAACATCCTATCCAGGTACGCAGATACCCGGGTAGAAGGCCAATTAAGCGCCCACGTCCACATACTCCCATCCGGATGATCGACCCGGTATCTATCGACGAGACCAAATTCGTCGATCAGATCAACCAGGCTACGATCATCATTCCTCCCGCTAGCGCCCCTCCCTCTATCCCATTTGGGGGTTAGGATGGCATTCCAGTCCCCAACTAAGATTAGCCGTGTTGAATGCACCATAAAGGGCTCCAACAGCCGAAAGAAAGAGACACGCTCACCTTGCTTATTGGGCGCATAAACCACAATCAGCCGGAACAATTTGCTTTTCACTGCAATATCGGCCACGATCAGCCGGCCCTCGGCACCGACATGGACAAGGTCAACCCTCGCGTCCAGGGTACGCTTGACCAGCAAAGAAACACCTCTGGCTTGCCGGCTCCCATATGCTGAATAGACGACAAAGTCGTTAGACAGCACACAAGAGTCGACTTCGCAAACAAAGTGAGTCTCTTGGATCGCGGCCACATCCACGCCGAAGGACAAGAGGTCACGAAGCAGGCGAGCCGCCTTACCCCGATCCCTCAGGCCCTTCGCATTCAAGCTGGCTATCTTAATAGACATCTTTTAAACCTGAAACGAAAAAACAAAGAACATGCAACAAAGGCACTAGTCGCATACGGGGAAGAAATCTCGGGCAGAGGGGACCCCGACGGACTGTCCTAGGGACCCTGTACCAATGTCGGACGTAATCCGCCCGTCTAGGACAATCCCGCCGACGTCGGTGGGGTATGTTAGTTTTACCACCCTATATAAGCATGGGTGGAGAATAACCGGGAACCTCCCCGAACAATTTTTGCCCATTTTTTTGAGCTCAGGTGTGTTCATAGTGACCATCCTTATTTTAGGATAGTGTAATTTGGCCTCTTCAATATGGTCCCAGACCCTCAGGTTACCCCCGGTGTTTCTAACGAGGGTAATTATTCCTGGGGCCTGGGGAAAGTTTGTTGGCTCTTCTGTAGAAAGTCCTTTAACTTTAGTTAGTTTGAGGAGCGGCTTCAGGAGCTTTCTCCTCTGCGAGGACCACTCCTCCACAATACCTTCGTCCACCTTCAACAGTGCATCACCTTGAGGGAGGGCTTTCTTTTTTTTTGCCCGAGAGGGAGTGGGAATAGGAGAAGGGGAGGGAGAGGGTGTTACAGGCATCTGTTTTTTTAAAGGGATCAAATTAAAGGTTGGGGACTGGGAAGCTTTGCGCGGGGAAGAAGGTAGGCTTCTAGCTTTATCGGCATACGTGTGCCTGACCGGAGAGACCGGTACAGACGCGCACTTGTCCCTATATTTCCTTCTTTCGGAGCTCCTGCTCCTCCTTCTGCTTTTTATGCCGTCCTGTTGCTCATCTTCCGCCTCTCTTCCGCGCTTCAGGGATGACGCTCTCCCTACCTCCATTGGTTCCCCCACATCCTTTTTAGGGGAGAGGGCTCTTTCCTTCCCTTGTTTGGTGGGTGATTTTATGGGAGTAGGTTCCTTTTGTTTTGGGGGTGTTTTGGCAGGTGTTTTGACAGGCGATGGAGCCTTGACCGGCACCTTGGCCGGAGAAGGCGTTTTTGCTTTTTTCCTCGCCACCACCTGCCAATCACCCTCCTTGCCGGCTGCCGGAGCTGGTGCTGGTGGGCTTGGCTTAGCTGCTTCTTTCACAGGTTGCTGTTGTTTGGCTGGTTGGGCCTTTGGGGGCGGATTCTTAGTCGGACACGTTTTAGCGACATGTTCCGCCGCCCCACAGACCCAACAGCACGGCTTCCTGCCTTCCACGATGACAAAGATGTTGCGGCCCCTGCAGGTAAGGACGTTGGGTATTTTATCAATGTTCTCCTTTGACAGAGTCGCCTGCAGGACCATGTCACCAGTGATAAACCCGGCCTTCGACCGCAGCGAGGAGACCGCGGCTACTTTTCCATAATTAGCAAAGAAAGCGCCTACGTGGTCTTCTGCAATGTCCATAGGGACGCCATGCAGTGTTATTTTGACCTTACGGGCACCCATGTACTCAGTCAGGAACTGGAGAGTTTTTGTCTCCAGCACCAATCCGACCATACGCTTAGCCTCTTCGGGGGTGCCCAGCAGGACGTCCCATATGGCATTGCTCCTCCTCGCCACGGCCCTAGCCTTGATGTTCAGTGCCTTGATAGCATCTTCAAATGTGTCTCTTGGCACTCCGATCATCTTGTGAGTTTTGATATCTTTAGTTATCAAAGTAATGATCCTTTTCTCTATTTCCGCCAACTGGTCCGGCACTGAGACTAGCTCTGTGCCTTTGATATATTCCTCGTACTTGGCCTTCATCTTTTCATAATAGTCTTCATTTTTTTCGGTAATTTTTCCCCCTGTCCACCCAGAGGTAGACGGTTTGGGGGATCCAGGAGCTGGCACTGCAGCCGGTACGGGTCCTGCTGCTGATTCTTCTACTGGTACTAGTAAGGAGGGTGACTCCCGTGGCGGTAGCTGCCAGTCACCCTCCTTCCCTCCCACCGAGGCCGTGGTGGGAGGAACGATCTCTACTGGCCCATCTGTGGCCATAGCCACAAAGTGGCCGAACACCGGACAACTAATTCCCGGTGTTTCGCGCTGAAAAGCACTACTTTACGCAGGCCCGAGCTATAAACTCGGGCTGGAAATTAGTAAATCCAAGATACAAAGTCACTACAAATATCACGTAGGAACAAAAGTAGAACTTTGTTCTTTTCACCATCCACCACACAAACAAAAAGTCTGGGTGGGGAAGGGTTGGTACTGATTTATTTGTAAAAAGTACAAATTCTGGCACAAGGCCAACAAATGGGAGGGGGTACAAAAACTTGGGTTGGTCTTCCGTAACTATCTTATACCTAGCTAATCCGATTCACGACCCATACACACGTTACAATTTTCTCATTCACCATAAAAATTTGTCCATCAACACTCATACCTATCAAGCACCAAAATACCGCAAAATCATACCGGGGACCTAAAACACCCCAAATGTACATAAAAATTTCTGATTTTTACCATATATACAATATCTTACAAAAATAAATTTAAAACTTTATTCATGAAATGACATGATGGGGAGGGGGAATGAAGAAACAAAAAAAAACCCCAAAACAAAAAACAATTTCAAATGAATATATATACACATGGGTTAGTAAGACCCAAACACACCCACATAATTAAAGAGGCCACTGTATTCTGCCTTAAAACAGACAAAATCAAGCAGCTCTCTTTCTAAGGGGAATGGATAAGCAGGGGGCAAAAATAAATTGGACTGGAGAATGTATAAGGCTGACCCAGCCGAGAGTGAAAACGGGACAAAATAATACTTGGACAATGGGAATCTCGAACTGGATCATAACAAAAGCAATGGAGCCGGGAACAGGCCAGGACAAACACATCCACTCACATTAACTAGGCACAAAAGAGACTTCTACCTTAACCACGGGCGGGGTTCCAAAGGAATCCACCCCGATGCAACTAGCAGATCTAAAAGAGAAAATCAAGGCTAGCCCCGGTCACGCGAACCAGGCTCGCCGCATATACCCACCTTTCGCTGAACTCTGTCGGGTGCAGCCGTTTTCGTTCAGTTCTAATCTTAATTTTGAGCTGGTGCTCAAAATATCGGATTAGATCCTGATCCGAAAGACGACCGCCCCGCAAGACTTCCTCCAGACGCGTCATCCAAATCACCATTCTAGCCGTGGCCAGTAGCGACAGAAACACCATCCGCTTCACTCCAGAGTACGGGGGCGACACATTGTCCACAGCGTATGCGCGATCAATGAGCACAAGCTCCCGCGGCGCGATACGAGCAGTCAACTCGCCAACACGCGCCCACAACGGGCGAACGCGCGAACAATGGAAGAAGGCGTGCGCAGACGTCTCCTTAATTCCAAGGACGCAACGTTCACAATCTGGCAAATCCGCCAGGCCCATTGCGAAACGCTTGTCGTTGAGAGACAAACCATTCCGAGCCAATCGCCAGGTCAGAGAAAACTCAGAGTTGTTGAGCCAATCCGCACCTGGCGCCCAAGACCAATGAGAGCGATACTCCTCTCTCGACATGCCGAGCTTACTCCACAGTTCATCCTTCACGGCGCCCTCCACTAATCCCCGATAGAAGATTCTCCTAGGCCGTGAAAGGTCACTGGACCATGGAATGGCCCGAAGGGCCGTCAGACATTCGAGCAGGAATTTCGGCCGCCCCCAAGGCCTATTGCTAGTCCTTAGGAGCGGGGGAGTGATAGTGAGGCTAGGGAACATGTCCCTCACTACCCCCGCAAGCAACCGATCTTCCTCCAACGCGCGCCTGAGGAATGCCAACCTCGAAGCGAGCACGTGGCTCCTCAAGTGTGGCATCCCCAGACCCCCTTGACACGGACGGAGGCAACAGACTCCTTTGTCGACCATGTGTTTGCGTCCTCTCCAAAGACAGGAGAATAGCAAACGCTCGAGCGCCTTCTCATGATCGTCACAAAGGGGAAGTACAGACAGCCGGTAAAGCATTCTGGGAAAGAGGTATGTATTACACACCTCCGCCAGACCCTTCACGGAGAGACTCCGTCGACGCCAAATCTCGACCGACGCGCCGACCTTTGCCTGTACTTCTGACCAGTTTTTCTCCAACTGTAAGTCCGGACCGAACCAAACTCCGAGGAGCTTGACCGGCCCGTCCGTCCAGTCGAAGGGCCCCGGGAGGGAAACACCCTTCCAGGCACCTAACCGCAAGCCGGACGACTTGTCGCGGTTAATTCTGGCCCCTGTTACCTGTTCGTACCGTTCAAGCGCCTTCTGTACCGCCCTTATGTCCCTGCGGGAGGACACAAAGGTCGTTACGTCATCGGCGTACGCGGAAACCCTGGCTCGAGCTCCTCCAGGGACAGCAATTCCACGCAGGACCGGACTGCACGTCTCGTCCCTTAGCCGGCGAAGGAGAGGCTCCAACGCCAGGACGTAAAGGAGAGGCGACAGTGGACAACCCTGTCGGACCGACCTAGACAGCGCGAAAGCGCTCGACAGCTTCCCGTTCACCTGTACCACAGCCTTGGGGGAGCGATACAGAAGGCTAATCCAGCGGCTGAAGTCGGGTTTGAATCCGGCGGCCTGCAGGACAGCAGCCAGGTAGCCATGGTCAATCCTATCAAATGCCTTGGACTGATCCAAATTGATCAGCGCGGCCTCTTCGTCGTCTTCTACACCCTCTACGATCGTGCGGATCAAGTGCAGGTTGCTCTGAATTGTTCGTCCCTTCACAGAACAAGTCTGATCCGGTTCCAACAGAGACTCGGCAACTAGCTGCAAGCGATTCGTCAGGATCTTGGCCAAAATCTTTAACTCTGTGTTTAGCAGAGTTATGGGCCTGTAATCATCTAATCCCCGCCCAACCTTCTTGCCTTTTCCCAACAGCGTGATCACGCCCCTGGTGATCCGACCGGGGATGGACCCCTGCCGAAACCAGTGGTTGAACACGACAGTCAAGAGCGGGACAAAAAGGTGCGACATCCTCAAGTACAATTCATAGGGCAAACCATCCAAACCTGGCGACTTGCCACTGCCGGTCTTCTTCAAAGCCGCGTAGACTTCGTCCTCCGTAATCTCCCCTTCGCAGCTAGCCGCTTCAGCCGGCAAAAGCCGGGGAAAGTCAGCCAAATAGCTGCGAAACTCCTCGTCACGGAGACCAGGCTCCTTGGTAAACCGGTGTTCGAAATGCTGCCGGAACGCCTCGCACATGTCGTCGGTGGACCGAAGGAGATGCCCCTCCGGGTCGCGCACCTCTCGAATGTACCGATCGCCGGCCCGACGAATTTCTTCCTTGCGCAGTTCTGCGCCCATGTTCACAGCTTCGGAAGACATCTTGCTTAACTTAGCTCTAATTACCTGGCCCATATAGCGCTCGCTAGTCGTGCGCCTCAGGGCCTCCCTGGCTAAGGCTATCTCGAGGGGATCCCCACCAGCCTCCGCCCGGGCGAAATTAGCACTAAGTGTCTTTGCCTCCGCAGCCTTATCTAGTTTGAGCCGCTGGCTATATTTGGTGGCGAAAGACCTAATGGAGTCCTTAAGGTTAACCCACCACTTATTCCCAATGACTCGCCCAATTAACGCCCGCTGAACTAGTTTTGTCAGCTGGTCACGAAAGTCCCGCCTGTCCAGTAAGGACTGATTGAACTTCCAATAACCAGCCAACCTAGGCCTAAAGTCTAACACCACACGGGCACAAACGAGTTTGTGGTCCGTGTAGCCTAGCCAGTGGAACGTTGGACATTCTAAGAAGTCTATGTCGGCCACTCTCACTAACATCCTATCCAGGTACGCAGATACCCGGGTAGAAGGCCAATTAAGCGCCCACGTCCACATACTCCCATCCGGATGATCGACCCGGTATCTATCGACGAGACCAAATTCGTCGATCAGATCAACCAGGCTACGATCATCATTCCTCCCGCTAGCGCCCCTCCCTCTATCCCATTTGGGGGTTAGGATGGCATTCCAGTCCCCAACTAAGATTAGCCGTGTTGAATGCACCATAAAGGGCTCCAACAGCCGAAAGAAAGAGACACGCTCACCTTGCTTATTGGGCGCATAAACCACAATCAGCCGGAACAATTTGCTTTTCACTGCAATATCGGCCACGATCAGCCGGCCCTCGGCACCGACATGGACAAGGTCAACCTTCGCGTCCAGGGTACGCTTGACCAGCAAAGAAACACCTCTGGCTTGCCGGCTCCCATATGCTGAATAGACGACAAAGTCGTTAGACAGCACACACGAGTCGACTTCGCAAACAAAGTGAGTCTCTTGGATCGCGGCCACATCCACGCCGAAGGACAAGAGGTCACGAAGCAGGCGAGCCGCCTTACCCCGATCCCTCAGGCCCTTCGCATTCAAGCTGGCTATCTTAATAGACATCTTTTAGTTCTGAAAAAGAAAAACAAAGAACATGCAACAAAGGCACTAGTCGCATACGGGGTAGAAATCTCGGGCAGAGGGGACCCCGACGGACTGTCCTAGGGACCCTGTACCAATGTCGGACGTAATCCGTCCGTCTAGGACAATACCGCCGACGTCCGTGGGGTAGGTTAGCTTTACCACCCTATATAAGCAGGGGTGGAGGAATAACCGGGAACCTCCCCGAACAATTTTTGCCCATTTTTTTGAGCTCAGGTGTATGCATTGTTGCCATCCTCAATTTAGGGTATTGCTTCTTGGCGTCTTCTATATGGTCCCAGACCCTCAGGTTACCCCCGGTATTTCTTACGAGGGTAATGACTCCTGGGGCCTGGGGAAAGTTTGTTGGGCTCTTCTGTAGAAAGTCCTTTAACTTTAGTTAGTTTGAGGAGCGGCTTCAGGAGCTTTCTCCTCTGCGAGGACCACTCCTCCACAATGTCCTCATCTACTTTACACAAAGCGTCGCCTTGGGGGAGGGCTTTCTTCTTTTTTGCCCGTGAGGGAGTGGGAATAGGAGAAGGGGAGGGAGTGGGTGTTGCAGCAGTCTGTTTTTTCAAGGGGATCAAATTGAAGGTTGGGGACTGGGAAGCTTTGCGCGGGGAAGATGGTAGGCTTCTTGCCTTGTCAGCATATGTGTGTCTGACCGGGGAAACCGGCAATGATGCACACTTGTCCGCATGTATGCTTCTTTCGGAGCTCCTGCCCCTTCTTCTGCTTTTTAGCTTGTCCTGCTGCTCCTCTTCTTCCTCTCTCCCGCGCTTCAAAGACGACGCTCTCCCTACCTCCATCGGTTCGTCCTTTTTGGGGGAGGAAACTCTTTCCTTCCCTTGTTTGGCGGGCGTTTTATTTTTTGGGAGGTAGGTTCCTCCTTTTGTTTTGGGGGTGATTTGACAGGCGGTGGCACCTTCGCCGGCCCCTTGGCCGGAGAAGGCGTTTTCGCCTTTTTCCTCGCCACCACCTGCCAATCGCCCTCCTTGCTGGCTGCTGGTACTGGTGTAGGAGAGGCTGTCTTCACTGCTTCCTTAGCTGGCTGCTGCTGCTTGGCTGGTTGGGCCTTTGTGGGGGGATTCTTAGATGGACAGATCTTTGCGACATGCTCCGCCGCCCCACAGACCCAACAGCAAGGCTTTCTGCCTTCTACGATTATAAAAATCGAACGACCCCTGCAGGTGAGGATGTTGGGAATTTTGGCGATATTCTCCTTATTCAGGGTCACCTGCAGGGTCATGTCGCCCGTGAGAAAACCGGCCTTGGACCGCAGCGAGGAGACTTCGGCCACTCTTCCATATTGCACGAAGAAGGCGCCAACATGATCCTCGGCAATGTCCATGGGGACGCCATGCAGGGTGACCTTAACTTTTCTAGTACCCATGTACTCCGTATTGATCAGGAGAGTTTTTGGTCTCCAAGACCACACCAATTAGGTTTCTAGCTTGTACGGAGCCAAGCAGGACGTCCCACATGGCATTGCCTCTCCTCGCCACGGCCAACGCTCTAATTTTTAGGGCTTGTAGCCCCTCCTCGAGTGTATCCCGAGGAACGCCGACCAACTTCTTTGTCTTCGGGTCCTTAGTGTACAGAGTGATGACTCTCGCTTCTATTTGAGCCAACTGATCCGGCACCGAAACGAGCTCTGTTCCTTTAATGTAATCCGCGTAGTCCTTAGCAATCTTCTCGTAATAATCCTCCCCTTTTAGCGACATTTTTTGCCTCCCTTCCACCCAGAGGTCGAAGGTAAGGGGGATGCTGGAGCTGCTGCTAGTGTCACTGCTGGTACTGTAGAAGGGGGATTATCCCGAGGCGGTAGAGCCCAATCCCCCTCCTTTCCTCCCACCGACGCCGTGGTGGGAGGAACGCTTTCCATCGGCCCATCTGTGGCCATTGCCACAAAGTGGCCGAACACCGGATCACTGCTTCCCGGTGTTTCGCGTTGTTAGACGCTACTTTTACGCTGGCCCGAGCTATAAACTCGGGCTGGAAAGCAGTAAATCCAAGAAGCAAAGAACTAACAGATATCACGGAGGAACAAATGTTATCCTTTGTTCTTACAACCATAAACCACACAACAAAAAGCCGGGTGGGGTATGGGTTGGTAAATTTCAATGCCTCCAAAACAAAGCTGTTATCAACTAACCACCATAGACAATCACATCTACCTCCCATTAGCATGGGACAGGCTAGCCTCCCAGAGAGTAAAATACTACGCCTCCTTGGCCTTACACTCTCGGCGGACATCAAATGGAATGACTATATTGAATCCATTGCCAAATCTGCTGCTATGAAAGTCGACTCTCTGTGCAGGGCCCGGAAATTTTTCCCACCTGAAACTATTCTGCACATATACAAATCTACCATCCGCCCGTGTATTGAATATTGCTGCCATATCTGGTCGGGTGCCCCTGCTGCTCTCCTTGGGCTTCTTGACAAAATACAAAGGAGGATCTGTAACGTGGTTGATACTGACTTGGCAGACCGGCTGCAGCCGCTCTCACACCGGCGTGATGTAGCTTCCCTGTGCCTCTTCTACAAGTACTTTCATGGCTTCTGCTCCGATGAACTTAGATCACTGGTGCCGCCTAAGCACGAATTTACACGAGATACTAGATTAGCAACTAGGTCCCACCCTTTTACAGTTAAACAAATAAGATGTAACCGTAAATTCTACTCCAACAGCTTCTTTTCTCGCGCTTCCCGCCTGTGGAACTCCCTTCCACAAGTCTGCTTTCCCGACAGTTACAATCTCCAGGTGTTTAAATGTAGGGTCAATAGACACCTCCTATCACACTAACTCCCAACTATTCTCACAACACTCTCATCTACCCAACCCTCATTCTCGGTATCCTCACCCGCCTATCACCCACCCTCTGTTATTTCCTATATTTAACCAGCCTTTCTCCACCATACGTAGCCCCCTGCACAGTAGTGGCAGTGACATGCCTTGCTCGGGGTGAAACGCTTATAAAAAAAAAAAAAAAAGATTAGAAAGAGCATAGGACCTAGGATAGAGCCTTGGGGTACACCCGCGTTTGTAGGGTAGTTCTGGGAGGCATGTCCATTTAATACCACCTTCAGTGTGCGGTTAGAGAGGAGTGACCAGATTAAGTCCAACAAAAGTCCAGTTATGCCATAGCTTCGCAGTTTCCGTAGAAGGCCAGCATGCCATACTCTGTCAAATGCTTTAGAGATATCCAAGGCGACGGTTCGGGCTTCACCATTCTTGTCAAGAGTCTGGTATATATACTTGGTGATGGTCATTAGCATGTCAGCAGTGGACCTTTGTCCAAGAGGAGCCCGTGGGCTGTGAGATGCTAAATGACCTCGGCATTGATAATGGCTTCGAACACTTTGCTGAAGATCGGAAGAAGGCTGATGGGGCGGTAATTTGCGGGGTCCCATGGTTCACCAGTGTTCTTGAATATTGGAACCACAGAAGAAGACTTCCAACAGGCAGGAAAGCAGGAGGAAGATAGGCAGAGGTTGTAGAGCTTAGAAAGGATAGAGGAGAGTTCAGGGGCACAATTCTTCAAAACTATGATTGGGATTCCATCCCCACCACTCGCTTTGTGAGGGTCCATTTTTGAGATTATGCTAGAAATCAGCCAGGGCGTGATGTGGATGTCATTCAATTGGGCCTCAGTTCTAGATGGGAAATCGGATGTATGGATTCCAGACGAATCCAGAGTCGAATTGGTTGAGAATCTATGGGCAAAGCATTCAGCCTTGTCCGCTGAGGAGGTGAGGAACTCAAACTCATTTATTAGTGGGGGTATTGAGGACTTACTCTTGCTAAGCACGTGTTTGCAGAGGCGCCTGTAGTCTTTGGTACCAAACTTGGAGGATACTATGCGCTGATTCATCCTGGCAGCAAACAGCATCTTAGCTTCGTTAAGTATCTTTTTACACTTATTATGAGTTGAGGCGAAAAGGCGCCTGTTTTGGTCTGACACGTGGCTACAATAAACCCGGAAGAAGTGATTCCGGTGGGCAATGGCGGCCAAGCAAGCGGGTGAGAACCAGGGAGACAAATGGGATTTAAGCTGAAATTTCCTGGCAGGGATGAATGCATTGATACCAGCCTTAACCCAGGAGGAGACCTCTGATGCACAGTCTTCGATGGGAAGACTAAAAACATTGTTCCAAGGGACGTCGCAGAGGAAGTCATGTGTTTTTGTAATTTTCAAAGAAATTTCTTTGAACTTTTTTAAGCTCTGTTATTATTTATTCTATTTTTTCTTCATTTTTTTTTTTTTTTACCAAGCTCTTATTTCTGCCAACAGCTACCTCTCACAGTCATTTACGACCAAAATGGCAAAATAAGTTTATTTTACCAAATGGCTTGTAAAGGTGAGTGGGGTAAGCTGGGTTGGAAAGATTTATTTATTTTTTTATTTTTTGAAACTCGCTAAAGTTATGTATTTTTTACTATTTTTGCTTGATTCTATGGTTCATTTGAACAAGTGTTGTACTTTTCAAAGAAATTTCTTTGGACTTCAACTAAGTTAAAACTTAGTTAACTCACTACTTTTTATTTTTTCCAAATTGGAGTAGATAGTACCTACTATTGCCCGGTTTCACACTCCACCCCCTTCTATTGAAGAGGTGATCATCTTGTTTCTTGTTTAGGAAGGGGTTCTCAGTCCTTCTACTGCCTCCTTCGGTCTTAGTGGTAGTTCAATTGGAAGCTCTTTGCTGTTAGTGAGTGTGGTGGCAATGTCTCTCCATTCTGAGGGTACCGGGTTGGCAGTTTCCTGGTTGCTGCTTCCGACTGGTAGTTAGGAGCCTGAACTCTTGCGTAGCATCTTGAGAGGCTGCTCTGATCAACAGTTGAATAATATTGGGGTTCCTGTAGTGCCATATCGCGCATGGACGGGCGTCCCTTCATGAACCTCCAGTGGGCAACCCCGAGGCCACATTATGCTGCAGGCTGCGCCAGTCTCCATTCCTCACATGCTGTAAATAGTAACCAACTGATTCTGCCCTAGTCCTCTCTCCTCAACCAAAACACCATGAAAAAGAATAAACGAAATACCAAAATCAAACCAGCTACTCGGAAAACGCCCAAACCTGTCTGTGTCTCTTTCACTAACATACGCGGTATCCGCACTAACTTTTATAGCGTAGAAGCATTCCTCCAAACTAACTCACCTGATATCTTAGCCCTATGTGAAACTAACCTTGACCCGTCTATCCCCTCCTCTGAGTTCTATGTTCCTGGTTACCTTCCCCTCTTCAGGAAGGACTCCAATGTCCATATGCATGGGCTTGGTGTATATGTCAGTGAACACCTCCCCCTAGCTAGAGTAACATCTCTCGAATCCCTGGACCAGTCTTTCATATGCTTCCATCTCTCACTTCTTCTGTTAGCTATCTCTTCTTCCTCTACCACTCCCCCTCCTCTTCTGACTGTTCGGTGCTTGACAGCATCTCTGACAATATCGACAAGGCCATTTCTTCACACACATCTGCCCATATTTTCGTGTTTGGCGACTTTAACGCCCACCATACTACGTGGCTGGAAAACTCTGTAACCGACCCCACTGGTGTCCACACTTTTAATTTTTCGATCTCCCAATCCCTTACGCAAGTGGTGGACTTCCCCACGCGTTTTTCCAATAGCCCTAATGGAAGGGACTCGCTACTAGACCTCTGCTTCACTTCCACCCCAAATTCTTGCTCCACCAGACAGCTCTGCCCTCTCGGAAATTCTGACCACGCCATAGTTTCTGTCAACATCTCGTTCCACTCCACCCCTACCCAAGAATGGTCCCTATGTTGTATGTTTCTATAAGAAAATCACCCAAACAAATATAAATTAGTGACATGTCTTCTGCTCTCCATGGTCCCTATGTTGTTTCTATAAGAAAATCACCCAAGTGAATATAAACTAGTGATATGTCTTCTGCTCTCCATGGTCCCTATGTTGTTTCTATAACAGAATAACCCAAACAAATATGCTATAGTAGGCATCCATGATTATAATGTAGAAAATTTTGTGGCAACATGAATCCAGAAATATAGTTTGTTTTTTCTTATAACTGCCTGTATGCATCTGTCAGTTATGTGCCATATGTGATACATGCTTGGGTGATCATGTCTCAAAAGAGACATGATTGACTAGGCAGAAGATTATCCTGCAGTAGATTGCCATTACTTTTTGTTGTAGACTGTTTGCCAGCCAAGGCTATAGAACCCAATTTGTCCTGTTATTTAACCTGTAACTGGAGGGAAGAGATGGATTAATATCTTTCCCAATGGTATTTGCACGTAAGTGAATGCAGGGAATTCAACTGGAATTTGAACTCGGCTCTCCGATTTCTTGTTCTGAGCTGATATCCACTGCACCACAATGCACATCCTCTGTATGCATATTTCACTCAATTTCTAAAAGAATGATACAAGTTTTGATTTAATGAATTCTTTAATCTCTCATTGAAGACAAAGGATATTGCATGAGAACAAAAAGATGATAGTAAGGTGACTTATTTACAAAGGAAATCACTAAGTGTATAAATAGCTACAGCTATTACCCATGAGGCTGTTGTATGCCTACTAGTGTCTGTGAGTAACACTACTTACAGATTGCTTTAAGGGGACAAGTCTGTTTTCTTGCTGTCTGCAATATACTCCTCATGAGAGAACAACTCATTCCACCTGCATAATAGCTTACTTCATCGTATTTGCAATGGGTGTTGTCATGCATCAAAATAGTTTCAGTCGGTAATGCATCTATAAGGAAGTATTATAAGCATGCTTGAAATTCAGTTTATGTCATTTTGCCAAAGTGTAAACAGCTTTGTTTTTCATAGCTTTTAACATGTCAGATTTCGTACCAAAGAAAGTGTATTTGCAGGGAATTTTACTGCACTATAAAGTAGTGCAGTAAAATCTGCAGCTGAAGCACACAGAATTTTTGTTGAGACCTCCAGCAACCATGCACTGTTGAAAACAACATTCAGAGATTGGTTTAGACACTTCAAAAATAATGATTTTGATGTTGAATATAAAGAACGCTCTTGCACACCGAAAAAAGTTTGAAGACAAAGAATTGGAGGCATTACTTTGTAAAGACTCATGTCAGGCACAGGCTGAACTTGTAGAATCATTAGGAGTTGATCACAGTTTTGAAATGTCTGAAAACATTAGGAATGATTCAAAAGCAAGGATATTGCGCTGTCCAAGTTGAAGCCAAGATACATCAAATGGTATCTTGTCACGTATGAACAGCTGCTTCAATGGCAAGAAAGATAAGGTTTTTTGCATTATATCGTGATCAGTGGTGAAAAGTGGATCATAGAAGATCATGGGGTAAGGCTGGCATCAACATTGGCAATAAAGCCGAATATCCATGGTTTGCGGCTTCTGCTCTGCATTTAGTGGGATCAGCTGGGTGTAGTTTTGTGGTGATACCGAGCAAAAGTGATGGACCAAATGTTTGCATTTTCACGGCCAAAAGCAAATGACTAAAAGTTGTCGCTGCACTGCTGGCTTCGCGCAGATGTTCCGGTTAAAAACTAAAAATTAATTAAATATTAAATTTCCAGTTCGCGAGCCTACGCAAATTTTATTTATCAGCCAATGGGAAGCCCAGAATCAAATACAAGTGTGAAATCCCAAGTGATCTGCTGTGATCCACAAAGAAGATATAAAAAGCGGATACAGAAAGCATTTACAGGCAGACTGACTCAAGGAGAAGAGAGTAATTAGTATCTCTCCTTTGACCAAAGTCAAGTGGCTTACTACGCTCGCCTCTCTTATCTCTTTCCTTCTTCCCTGCCTCAAAAACTACTTACTGACCTAAGGAGCGAATACATCAAAGACTGTTTCCTTAAATACAACGCCCCGCACTTACCATAAGTGTCGAATTCTCTTGTCAGCCTTCTATTGCCACTATAGTTTATTGTGAGCTGCTCAAACTGACTGAAACTTACAGGAGATTGTTATCGACTGCAATTGATGTATTTGAGCCAAACATTGAAGAAAAATTTTGCCACATGATAACACTAGGCCACATGTTGCAAAATGGGTGAAAATGCTTAAATGGAATGTCTTACCCCACCCGCCATATTCACCAGACATTGTTCTGTTCGATTATCACATGTTCTGTTCGATAGCATATGGCCTGGCTGAGCTGAATTTTCATTATGAAAATGCAAAAAGAAATGGGCCAACTCATTGTTAGCCTCAAAAGACATCATTTTTCTGGTGTTTAATTCAAATGCTGCCCAAAAGATAGGAAAAAGTAGTCGTGATGGACAATGCTTTCAGTGACGTATTTCTTACTAATTTTCATAAATAAAGCATTATTTTTCTTGAAAAATCAGCAAGAACTTATTCAATGTCCTAATATAAAATGGCTGTATATTTTCAGTATTTTTTTAAATCTAATCACCCTAAAGAAGGTGATAATGCCACTAAAATGCAAGGGCTTACTGAGAGTTAAACTGATTAAATATTGAGAAAAGGGGACAATATAAAGGATAAGATTCAAAGAGAGAGAAGATGATGATTGATGTTGCATTTAAATTTTTAAAGATCGTAGTTGATGTCTTGCACTTAATCTATCAATTTCAGCAGTAAAATGATGCTTCCTCACTTCAAATATTACATCCACAACAAAATCACCCAAGAAATATATATTTTTTTTGTTTTTAATGATTCTCATATTGGTTCCACAAAAAGTCACCCAAATATTAAAAAAATGGTTCTGTATCTTCTGCTTTCCCTATGCTTGATAGTGTTTTTGCAATAAAATCACCAAAGAATCTGGAATGTTATTGACCCTGACCTAACATCTCAGTTTTAGCCACTTTGTCACGACCACAATGTATCTTCTCTGTGTCTTTTCTATTCATGACAATTGTTCTGATGAACTTCCGTCTGTGGTACCTACATTTTATGAATTTAATCACAGTACGAGATTAGTAACAAGTTCTCATCATTTTACAGTTAACATGGCTAGATTTAACCATAACTCTGCTAACAGGTGTTTCTGTTATGGATTTAGAGATTCTTAATAAAATACAAAAAGAATCTGAAATGCTATAGGTCCTGATCTGGCATCTCAGCTTCAGTCACTATTCTACTGCCCTAAAATAGATTCATCCACTGTGCATTTTCTATGAATATTTTCATAGTAATTGTTCTGATGAGCTTTTCTCTTTAATAACTGAACTTTATGAATTCAAAAACAGTTCTAGATTATTAGCAAGTTCTCGTCATTTTACACTTCAGATGGCTAGATGTAACCATATCATTGCTAACATCTGGTCTGGTGTTTTTTTTATGGATTTAGAGATTCTTGATGAAATATAAAAAGGAATCTGAAATGTTATTGGTCCTGACCTGGCATCTCAGCTTCAGTAATTATCCCATTGCCATAACATAGATTCTCCCTGCAACCAGTGCATTTTCTATAAATATTTTCATGGTAATTGTTCTGATGAACTTCTGTCTGTGGTACCTAGATTTTATGAATTTAATCACAGTACTAGATTGGCATTGTACTGCTGTGAATATCAGCTGGGAATAAGATATCAAAGAGCTGTGTTTGAATTCCAGTTGAGTTCGTTGAATTCACTTATATGCAAATATACCCTTGGGAAAAGTATTAATCTGTCTCTTTCCTCCAACTATGTGTCAAATAACAAGACAGATTGGGTTCTATAGCTTTGGATGGCAACCGGTCTACCACAGAAGGTAATGGCAACCTACTACAAGAAAATCTTTTTCCCAGTTGGTCATGTCTCTTTTCAGACATGATCTCTCAAGCATGTATCACATATGGCACTTAACTGAATGATTAAATTGGTGGCTAGGTTTCATCATTTTACATGTGAAATGGCCAGATGTAACTGTAAGTTCTATGTTGACAGTTTCTTCTATTGCACTTCTTGCTTGTGGAACATTCTTTCGGCTTCTTGCTTCCCTGCCAAGGTCTCATCATTTTACAGTTGAAATGGCCAGATGTAACTGTAAGTTCTATGTTGACAGTTTCTTCTATTGCACGTCTTCTTGCTTGTGGATCTTGCTTCTGTCTTCTTACTTTCCACTTCTGGCTTCTTGCTTCCCAGTCAAAATGAAACTATCTATTAACCATCACAGACAATTGCTCCTACCCACCATTAGCATAGATCAGGCTCGTCTCCCTGAAAGTAAAACACTGCACCTCCTCGGGTTAACTCTCACAACAGACCTCAAGTAGAATGATTTTATAGAATCCATAGCTAAATCCGCTGCTAAGAAAGTTGGTTCTCTGTGTAGGGCCAGGAAGTTTTTCCCGTCTGAAACAATCCTGCACATATATAAATCTACCATCCGCCCGTGCATTGAATACTGCTGCCATATCTGGTCTGTTGCTCCTGCTGTCCACCTAGAGGTCCTTCATAAAATTTAATGTAATGTGATTGATCCCAACTTGGAAGCTCATATACAGTCGCTTTCTCACCGGCGCATTGTGTCTTACCTGTGTCTCTTCTCCAAATACTTTCACGGCTTCTGTTCTGATGAACTTAGCTCACTGGTGACCCTTATATATGAATTTATTCAAGCAACAAAATTAGAAACTAGGTCCCACCCTTTTACCGTGAAACCAATAAAATGTAAACGCAAATTCTACTCCAGCATCTTCTTTTCTTGCACTTTCTGCCTGTGGAATTCTCTTCCATTTACTTGTTTTTCCGACAGCTACAATCTCCAAGAATTTAAATGTAAAGTCAATAGTCATCTCCTATCTCACTAACCTGCATCCTCTCTCTCATGCTCCTTTCTTCGTCCACACTACTCACATCAGTATTATCATCGTTCTCTTACCCACTTCCTGACACCCCCTGGGTCCTGTTACTCTTTCTCATAACTTTCCTCCTATGTAACTCCCTGCAAAACAGTGACAGTAAAATGCCTTGCTTGGGGCGATATGATTATAAAAAAAAGAATTATTTCTATATTTTTTTTTCTGCATTCTTATATTTCTTCCACAACAAAATCACCCAAATATGTTTGCTTTATACCTTTGTCTTTCCTGCATCTTCATATTATTCCCACAACAAAATCACCCAAATATAAATTTGCTTTATACCTTTGTCTTTCCTGCATCTTCATTTTTTTTCTGCAAGAAAATCACCCAAACAAATATAATTAAATTCACTTTATATCTTTTTTTACCCATCCTCATATTGGTCCCACAACAAAATCACTTGTGGTCCCAATATAAGGATGTGGAAAGGAAGAAGACATAAAACCAAAACTTGGCTGACCTGTACAACATTACTACCACCTGTAAATTTGTTGATTTTTTTTTTTTTACTTTTTTCAGAGCAATATCATCCATTTGACTCTAAACTTTCCGATTATCAAAAAAAATTTGGAAAATATTATTATTTAAGATTTTTAGTGGGTGCTCAGTTTCTCATACAACCTTATAGTAAATCGATCTTCCATTTTGGAAACACTCATGTTTGGGTCGCTTTGATGTCGCTGAGACTATGTAGAGAAGCTTACAATTTGAAGATTGACAAACCCATGGAAAATTTTTAATTATCCTTACTTCATATCAATGAAAAATAAGTTATTTGAAACATTAAAATAAAGTTTTGGACAGAATTTCTTTAAAATAATTCCTGTTGTAAAAAAAATTGGAATGAAAAACATGACATGGAAAACATTAAAAAAAAACAAAATTTGACATAGAATCTTTATAATAATTTCTAATCTAAAAAAATTTTGAATAAATACATATTTCCGGAATGATTTTTTTCTTTAATTTCCTACAAGTTTTGGAAAAAAAAAGAAAAAGTGCAACAACTCGAAGTGAGTGTTTCCAAAATGGAGGATCAATTTACTATAACGTTGTATGAGAAATTGAGCACGCCTTAAAAACCTTTAAATATTAAATTTTTTCCAAATTGTTTTGGAAATCGGAAACTTTATGTACTAATCGATAAGAATGCACAGAAAAAAGTAAAAAAAAAAATGATAATCAATAAATTTACAGGTGGTGGTAATGTCGTAAAGGTCAACCCAAAACTTCACTGTTTTTAAATCCTCTGCCTCAAACAGTCCTTGTAGCTTGTGTGACGTGGATGACTGGGCTTTTTAAATGTTGGGTTCTTCATTATTTTTTTTCTTGCCAAACAAAGAAATCTACATGGGTTTTACTTATACATCTTTCTGCAAAACAAATATATTCATCTTATTTAAGTTTTGTCATCCTTCAGTTGTTTTTTTTTACTAAAGAATGGATTGAACAAAATGTCCTAGTAACAACAAAAACAATAAGGTGATCCATATAAACAAGAGAAAATGATTTTTAAAATCTAGCTATACAAACAACTAATCTGTGTAGCTATATAATTGATTTCCCACCTGTCAAAGTATTTATGTTATGTACTCAAGATAAAAGTTATTCCAGAAATGATTTGAACTAATATCCTGATTTCTGTTGTTTTTATTTAACAAGGAACTAATAAGTCAGTCAGTTAAGTGCCATACGTGAAACACGCTTGGGCAATCATGTCTCAAAAGAGACATGACTGACTGGGTAAAAGATTATCCTGCAGTAGGCTACAGAACCCAATCTGCCCTGTTATTTAACCCATAACTGGAGGAAAGAGATGGATTAATACCTTTCCCATTTGTGCGTAAGTGAATGCCATGAATTCAACTGGGATTCGAACTCGGCTACCCGATTTCTCGTTCCGAGCCCCAAGGCACATCCAGACTAATAAGACAATGTTTATAAATTTAATGCATTCAATTTTATTTTGGCTTCATAAACATTTACCTGTTTCTTTTTTATTTACTGTAAATACTTGTGTATATAAACATCTTCATGTATAGTGGGACTCATTATTTTGCATGAATTTTAACCCCCACCCAATAATTTATCTGTGTATAGTGCATTCATCACTGAAAATACCTGATTGTTGATCTCTTCCCCAAAAATTACCTGTGTATAGTACAACCTGTACTAGTTTGAGGGTCACATGCACCTCCCCATTTATTATATGGCTCCCCACTCTCTACTACATCTCAATTTTCATCAGGTAGTATTTATATAAAATACAAATTTTATTTTAGCCTAATTATGTGCAATAATAGATCTTATACAATATAGTGAACAATTCAACTAGAAAATTGTACAACACAATGTGTCTAAATACAAATTAGAGACCTGTCATAATAGATCATCCCAGCCTATGTACAATAATGGATCATATGGATATAGGTGAACAATTCAACTAGAAAAAATTGAAAAAATAAAATACAATGTATCTAAATACAAATTAGAGACCTGTCATAATAGATCATTCCAGCCTATGTACAATAATGGATCATATGCACAGCAGGTGAACAATCCAGAAAAATTGAAAATAAATACAATGTATCTAAATACAAATTAGACACCTGTCATAATAGATCATTCCAGCCTATGTACAATAATGATCATATGCAAAGAGGAACAATTCAACTAGAAAAATTGAAAATAAATACAATGTATCTAAATACAAATTAGAGACCTGTCATAATAGATCATTCCAGCCCAGTGTACAATAATGGATCATATGCAAAATAGGTGAACAATTCAACTAAAAAAATTGAAAATAAATACATGTATCTAAATACAAATTATAATCTACAAGTAGCACATCTATTCCAGCCCATGTACAATAATGGATCATATGCAAAATAGGTGAACAATTCAACTAGAAAAATTGAAAAATAAAATACAATGTATCTAAATACAAATTAGAGACCTGTCATAATAGATCATTCCAGTCATGTACAATAATGGATCATATGCAAAATAGGTGAACAATTCAACTAGAAAAATTGAAAATAAATACAATGTATCTAAATGACAAATTAGAGACCTGTCATAATAGATCATTCCAGCCTATGTACAATAATAATGGATCATATGCAAAAATAGGTGAACAATTCAATCAGGAAAATTGAAAAAATAAATAATATCTAAATACAAATTATGACCTGTCATAATAGATCATTCCAGCCTATGTACAATAATGGATCATATGCAAAATATCAATTCAACTAGAAAATTGAAAATAAAATACAATGTATCTAAATACAAATTAGACCTGTCATAATAGATCATTCATAGCCTATGTACAATAATGGATCTATATGCAAAATAGGTGAACAATTCAACTAGAAAAATTGAAAATGAATACAATGGAAAGCTTGAATGCAAATTAGAGACCTGTCATATACACGTTCAAGCTCTAAAAAAATATGAATAATGATCATATGAAAAAAATAGTAAACACACACCAACTAAAAAAATTGAAAATAAATAGACAATAAAGACCAAGCCATAAAATTAGATATCTGTCAAATAGATTATCTGAATGCAAAATAATAATAATAAAGGCAAAAAACAAGGAACACTTCAACTAGAAAATTGAAAAGTAAAGGCCAATGCACTAAATACAACAGACCTATCATAATAGATCATTCCAGCCTATGTACAATAATGGACTTATGCAAAATAGGTGAACAATTCAACTAGAAAAATTGAAAATAAATGTATCTAAATACAAATTAGAGACCTGGTCATAATAGACCAGATATTCCAGCCTATGTACAATAATGGATCATATGCAAAATAGGTGAACAATTCAACTAGAAAATTGAAAGAATACAATGTATCTAAATACAAATTAGAGACCTAATAATAGATCATTCTGTTTGGTGTACAATAATGGATCATATGCAAATAGGAACAATTCAACTAGAAAATTGATAGGAAAACAGAAATTAGAGACCTGTCATAATAGATCATCCCAGCCATGTACAATAATGGATCATATGCAAAATAGGTGAACAATTCAACTAGAAAATTGAAAATAAATAAGAACATATCTAAATACAAATTGACCTGCCATAATAGATCATTCCAGCCTATGTACACAATGGATCATATGCAAAAATAGGTGAACAATTCAACTAGAAAAATTGAAAAAAAATAAATACAATGTATCTAAATACAAATTAGAGACCTGTCATAATAGACCATTCCAGCCTATGTACACAATGGATCATATGCAAAATAGTGAACAATTCAACTAGAAAAATTGAAAATAAATACAATGTATCTAAATACAAATTAGAGACCTGTCATATTAGATCATTCCAGCCTATGTACAATGGATCATATGCAAAATAGGTGAACAATTCAACTAGAAAATTGAAAATAAATACAATGTATCTAAATACAATAGAGACCTGTCAAAGGATCATCCCAGCTCATGTACAATAATGGATCATATGCAAAATAGGTGAACAATTCAACTAGAAAAATCGAAAATAAATACAATGTATCTACAAATTAGATTGATCTTTGATGAAATGTCTATTGAATAAATCAGCAATGTTTTGTGGCAATTTTTAACATCAACTTGAGATTTTTCTTGTTCAGAAGTTGAATAATTTAACACAGTCAATATTATTGATAAAAAATAGTGAATTTTATAGTGTGTGTGTGTGTGTGTTTTGTTATTATTATGAGCAAAACAAATTCACGGCTTTGAATTTAAAAAAAATCCCAGAATGATGTGAAAATCCACAAAAAAATTTCATCCTTTAATGGTCAGTTGTGCTTAGTTTAATTTGTAATGTATGTAAATGTAGGTAGAAAAATAGCAAGTTTTGATAAGAAAGCTGGGATCACTGCCCATGGTCTCCAATCAGATATAAACCCAGCCCAGGTAGGTGTGTAGGATGCACCGGCTCTGACTGCAACCCTTTATTTTTAGCATAAAAAAAAACTAATCATAAAATTCACATTATACACAAGTATGTACGGAAATCATTTTGTCAAATTTAATATTTTTTAATTCTACAGCTTTGTCCTTTTTTTCTGCAGGTGATGTTGACCTAAGTCTTTTATACTTACTTCATCCACCATTATCATTCTCCAAGACATTAATCAGCTATTATCTTGGCCTGGACAACTGTATGAAAGCCCTGCCCCTTATCATACTTTTGCCATTGTTCAAAAAGTACTTCTCAATCAATGACTGCTTTTGGGCTGTACTTGGAATTTTATCAAAAGTCTTCGGATGTATTCTTTTTGGATCAAGTCATGTCCTTTGGCTTATATTTTGTGGTCAGTATAATTTGATTTATTTTATTTCTTGTGGGTGTTTATTGGGTGCTGGGGATTCTTCTGATTTTTATTTTTCAGTTAAAAGACAAACTTTACTAAGAGTTAAGAAGACTAGGACAGTGGTTCCCAACTTTTTTTTATGAACATGCCCCACCTAAGCATCTTTAAAACTGATGCCCTTTTTTCCCCCGAGGACATATAATTCTCATTATTCAAACAGTGAACTACTATTCCTGTAGAGGAAGCCTAAAAAGACATTAACTTAACTTTATTTAAGAATGTGAGATTTTTAAATATAACATTATAATCAGTTAATTTTAGAATTTTACAATATTTATAAAATATTACATGACCAATATATATATATATATATATATATATATATATATATATATATATATATATATATTAAATTAGAACACTCTCAGCTGTTGGGCGTGTATAATGATAATATACACACTAAAAATTCTGCCTCCTTCTACTGAGCACTCATAGCTCAGAGGTAGAATTGCCGACTGATGCCAATTTGGTTGGGTTTCAATCCTGGGTAAAAAGCAATCGGCTGTCTAACTGTACTGATGAGCTGTGATACAGCGAAACAGATCTGTCTGTGGATATATATATATATATATATATATATATATATATATAAATGTGATTATAATTGTACTCGTCTCAAAAACCTTCCTCGAAAAACTATCAAATGAAGGAAAAAATGGTTGTAAAAAAAGAAAGAGCTTAGGGCATAAAAGTCAGTCAAAAGTGTTCGGACCGAAATCAGCACGAAGCCCAAAGAAAAAACCCAACATGAGTAACCATCTAACAGAAAGCACTTGATACAAAGGTAGAGCAAACTAAATAGCACCTGAGTCAGATGAAACTACCTAGGTTTCTCCTAAACGGATCCATTTAGGAGAAAACTAGGTAGGTTTGTCTGGCTCATTAGGTGCTATATATATATATATATATATATATATATACAGAAAAGTGAAAGAACATGTAGATTAAAAGCCCACTGTTCAAGAATTTACTTTTATAAAGAGTGCTCGATACAGAGTAGAGCTTAATATTGTAATTTGGTTATTACAATGGTTTATAAAAGCATAATATCACTACACAAAAATTTTCATGTTTCATCAGTAGGTCCGTGCTGCAAAAAATGACAGCAAAATATTTATATCAATATGGCGTCAAAAATGATGGCAACATATATTAATTTACCTACTGTTGAGTATCTTCCATTAAGACAAAAAGGAAAAAAAACAAAATAATCCTAATCTCTGAGCATGACAGGAGGGAAATATATATATATATATATATATATATATATTTCAAAACAAATAAATAAAATATGTCAGTTGTTATTCCATTTTGTTAATCTTTTGAACTTTCCATAATATTGTCTGTCTACAGTTGTTTATATTATGATACACTTTCAAAGCAAAGATTGGTATTTATGAGAAATCAGATGTATATTGACGTATCTACTATTAAGTATCTTACACTAAGACATAAGAAAAATGTAACAAAATGATCCAATCCTTGAACATGACAAGAGAAAAATATAATATATATATATATATATATATATATATATATATAACATTCTTTATTATAATAGAGAGGATATATCAATATATATATATTTATTTACGCTCTCACACCCTGATTGAGCACTCTGGAAGAATGGTAGACTTTGAAAAACAGTAGCTACTCCAGCATGCATGCATCACTCATTCATTAATGGATTAGAGCACTCTGGCTATTGGGCGGGTATAATGACAATATACACACTAAAAAGTCTGCCTTCTTCTACCGAACACCAATAGCCCAGAGGTAGAATCGCTGACTGACACCAATTCGGTTAGGTTTCAATCCTGGGTTAAAAGCAATCGGAGTCTAACCGTACTGATGAGCTGTGATACAGCAAAACAGATCTGTCTGCGGATGACTATAGTATATATATATATATATATATATATATATATATATTCTTCACTACTTGATGACATAATTATTGCAAAAAAATTAAATAATAGAACAGTGTTAAAAAGTAAAATCATGTCAAGAACATTTATAACTAGTAATAAAGAGAATGAACTGAGCCGATGCTGCCTTTACCATTGTTTCTCTCACCATGAGTGTGACAGGAGGGAAATATATATTTATACACACACACACACACACACACACACACACACACACACACACAAATAAATACACAATAGCCTTTATTATAATAAAGAGAATTATATACTGTAAATACATAATTACACATGTGCATACACACACAAATATTTTTTTATCTATGCATACAGCATATGCACCATATATATTAGCACACACACACACACACACACACACACACACAGTCATACTCACAAACAGTCGCTAAAAAAAATTACTTGTTAATAAGTCATTCTGGAATTGCTGCCTTAAAAATAAAATTGCTTCCTAAAGTGGGGTGTGCACCCCACTTTGGAAATCATGGCTCTACTCTAATTTTTTCTAATCTAGCATTGTGTCGTGTTAACTTTATGAGTTAACTTGACTTTTCTTCTCATATGAGAGGCAAAGAAATATGCAAATAAGAAATGCTTTTTTTTTTCTTCTGGGCTGGTGGCTGTTATATTCGACCTTTCTAAAGTGGATATTTCATCTGAATCTCTCTACCCCAGTGGCACCCAACCATTATTTATTTTTGCCATACCCCACCTAAGCAACTCTAAAATCCTGAGGCCCCACCCACCACTATGACATATAATTCTTCTTATTAAAAAACTGAACATCATATATGCAACATGTGTATTAACTTGCATATACAATCATGCTCAAACAGATTCACTAGAAAAATATTCAGTTAATAACTCATTCTTAAATATGACCCTTTGTGGGGTGTGCACCCCATTAGGAAGTAGTGAAGAACCATGATCGTCCATGTCCTGATGGGACACAGCACATAAGGAGAAACATTTTTCAATCTGACTATAGTTAAGTTTCTGTGTATTTCTGTTGAAATGTTTTATTTGGAAATAATTATCTTGGCAAGAGATGCAAAACTGTTTAAACCTGCCCAAACCCGCCCTGTAAATATCACCTTTCATTGTTTAACCCACCCCCATGTATACACTGTCATAATATATGCTGATATCATTGCAAATAATACAGAAAGTCATGCAAACAGTGAGGCTCTGAAAGCCGATATATACGGGATTGGCTTGAGTGTGTTAAATACATGAAGAATTTAATTGATCAATTCTGCTCAAAGATCAACTGTAAAATATTCACTTTACCCTAATGAGAAAAGACTTGAATCAACATTGCCTTGCATTCTGCTCTATCTTCAGAGATCTTTTCTTGATGTCTTGTGAATGGTAACAATACTGGTCAACGGGAAAAGTGGGGCCAATGAAGACTTGTGAAAACCACTCTCCCATGACTATTTTGCTAAGCTGCTACCTTCATTGTCAACTTTATCAGAATTCAGTCTGGTAATTTCTTATTGATTTTTAATATAAACTGTCTGCTTATCTGTCATAACGCTGCATAAAAACATACTCCATTAGTTATATATATATATATATATATATATATATATATATATATACTAGCAGTATAGCCCGGCATTGATCGGGTGTAATGAAAGCTTTAAAACTAATCCATGGTCCTTGAGCTCAGACTCTTTGGACGTTGGCATGAAAGACTAAAAAGCAATAGTTATTTCCAGTTAAAATGAAACCACAGACTGAAAAAAAAATGAATGGATGTAAGTTAAATTTTGATTTCCTGGTATCCATATCAAATAAGTTTTTTTCGTTGTAAACTGAATTTGGATGGCTAAATAAGTCCTCTGAGTAAATGGTATCATGGCTGAGACTAAGAACTACAATTATACCGACTTAGAGCCAAACCCGAAGCAAAAACTAAAATAAAAGGGCTGAAAAAAATACAGACATACAGGCAGATAAACAGACACACACACAAGCATCTTGCCTTTTATATATATATATATATATTATCGATTTTCTGCACTATTGTAAAAACTACAACCTTGAAACTTCTGAATAGCGTTTCTTATGTCTTTGTCTATGAGTGTATCAAATTTGATTAAAATCAGACCACTCCTTCTATAACCTGATTTTTTCGATTATCGATTTTCAATATTTATTGGGGGTACCTCGACACAAAACCTAGCTAAGAACACTCGCAGACGCTTGTAGTACAACTGTGTAAATTTTCAAGAAAATCAGTTCAGCCATTTCAGGGTCTATAGGTAACGGACACACACACACACACACACACACACACACACACAGACAAAGTTCCATTTATAAATAAGTTTAGATATATATGTATATATCGAGCACATTACAATAGAAAACCTGTTTACCAAAATACATTTTATCAGTAAAACCACTGAAAAAACAACATTGGCATTAAGCATTATCACAATTAAAAAAACACACACACACATATATATACATATTGCTTATAAATCCAAAAGAAATGGCTTGAAGGTAAATCCCAATGGATCTCTATTAATATTAAATATTAAAACTGATTTGGCCAAACGGCTTAATGTAATTAAATTTATTTATTTACAGATCCAATATTTATTAAGTATAAAAAAATTCAGATTTTCCGAAATTGAATGACCATTTCACTTGTTGAAATGGCCATTCGATTTTGGATAATGTGAATTTTCCATTGTGGAAAATTTGTTTTTTTTTTATATGTCATATGTGTGTGTGTGTGTGTGTGTGTGTGTGTGTGTGTGTGTGTGTGTGTGTGTGTGTGTTCAGATACAAAGAAAAAATCAATCTTTCACCTATAAAAAGGGCATAAATTATTTCTTAACTTAAGATAAAAATGTGCAGTCAATTGATGAAACCTCCTGACAAGTGGACTGAACAACTACATAAAGGTTTGTCTCTGGAGTTTGGATCCTGAATATGACATCAATCAGCTAAGTAACAAATTTTATATTTGTATTATATATATATATATATATATATATAATATGATAGCATTTTTCAAAATTCACAAAATTAATGTTTTATTTTTTCTCTTAAAGATATTTCTTTTCTGTATTTAATGTTTTTCAGTTCCATTAGTGAAACTGTTTCAAGGCTTCCCTTCTGCCATCATAAGGTCCTTGTTATCTTCTATTGTTGAAAATACAGAACAAGGTAAAAAGAACTTTTTGTTTTTCCAACCAAAGAAAATCATTTTCTGCTAATTCTGGTATCATTAAAGATGTGATTAGTAGTAGTGAAATGACGTTTGATTGTGGTGCATTTAACTGGGATTGAAACCTGTCTCTTATATTTTGAATTAGGTGTTACGACTGGCAAATCAGTGCCATGCAGCCTTCTTTTCATGTCAGTCTTTGTTTCCATCAAGAACCTTTCTATTACAATATAATGTAATATTTGAACTTGAACAGCAGATGTAATTGACAGTTACACTACCGGCCATAATTATTAGGTCACTGCAGTGTTTTAAAAAATGATGTATTTCATACTATTTTTTAGTATTTATTGTCAAGTGAATAATTGTAAATGAAAATAGAATTTTTTTGGTTAATACTGCACAATAACATGTACACCAATGAATTTATAAATATTTAATAGTTACCAATATTGCAGTTTCATCAATGAAAAAATGAAAAAAATTTAGGGTGATTTGGACGAGTTCAACCTTGCTTCCTTGCCTTGTAAAATTTTGCAAAGTAGCAATAACGAAAGAACCATTCTATTTTCATTTCGAATTATCCACTTGGCAATAGATACTAAAAATAGTATGAAATACATCATTTCTTTTAAAAAACTGGGGTCGCCTAATAATTATAGCTGGTAGTAGGTAAAGTCGTAGGTAAAGTCAACAAAGTAACAAGGATGTGGTTGCCAGATAAATCCGGCTGTAGATGATATCAACAAACTGCAACAAAAAAAAACAAGCAACAACAGGCTTAAAAGACAATGGACCGCCAAGTGTGATTGACAGATACATCCGGCTGTAGATGAAGGCAACAAAGCGACAACCTGTAAAAGCAAAAATGCTTGGGTGAAGAAGTGTGGCCATGTGGGTCACGTGAGAGTTTTAAGACTATATAAAGTCTAGAATTTTTGGCTGAAGAGACAGAGACTGGCTAACAACTACTTGTGCGAACTCTCTCTGGCTACTTCCCTGTTTCACACAATCAATGCCATTGAAGAATAAAAAATATAAGATTATATTTTTATATAAACATCTTTCTCATTGTTTGTCAAGATCCAGCAGCAGTATATAACACTAGGTCTCTTTTTGTTATTTTAGCTTAAGAATGTTTATTTAATTTTTATTGCAAAATTAACGTGACTTTTCTAACTGCACTCATATTATTTCTTTTACTTTTTAATTTAAGTTTTAATTTTTAAAAAAATCTGCTTCCTAATTTATTAGCAAAACAATTTTCAGGTCTGTAATTGTTTGACAGTCTGAATCATTGAAATTTCTATTTATAGGATAAATAAGTGTATTAAGCAAAGTGCTTACCAGTTGTGATACTCATGGAAAAATATTTGTGACTTGGGTGGTATGTGGAGGTGTGAATAAAAGTATCATGGGCAGTAGTAATGATATGAAGAGAGATGGAAGTATGACAGGTGTTCATTATTCATTTTTCTAAGCAGGTGTGTAATTGAGACAAATATTGAGGACAAGTGAAGATGGAAAAAAAAAGAAGAAAAGAGTTATTTTTATTTTATTTATGCTACAACCACTTGATCTGTTTCACTGCTTACATTGAAGACAGGAAGAGAAGAAAGCATCTGAAAAACTACTTCTGAAGCCACAATAAGGAAGTGCATAAACTGAATAAAATTACTGATATGAAATTAATATAAAGCAGACCTAATATATTAGAGGTGGGGTGCTGAAAAAATTCTAAGACTGGCAAAGAAAGATTCTTTGCCAAAGATAAAAATTCTAATCCTATATTTAGTCAAATATTCAGAAGTAAATCAGACTGAGAACTTTTCAGCATCTACACATAGCTGTGGGTGAGATGATTTTTTTTTTTTTAATCATTTCACCCCAAGCAAGGCGGTACTGCCACTGAAGTGCAGGGGCCTACATAAGAGAGTAAAAAGTTTTAGACAGGAAAAGAGTGAAGACAAAGACAAACCAGCTACAGGAAGATCAAGAGAAAGGGCAAGAGAAGGATATGAACACAGGAGTGAAGACAGTTATGAAGGTAGAGAGAAAGGAAAAGAACAAGATACACGGGATGATGTAGAAAGAGTGAAGAGAAAGACGAACCAGCTACAGGGAGAAAAAGGGAAAGGGCAAGAGAGGAAGGATATGAACACAGGAGTGAAGACAGTTATGAAGGTAGAGAGAAAGGAAAAGAACAAGATACACGGGATGATGTAGAAAGAGTGAAGAGAAAGACGAACCAGCTACAGGGAGAAAAAGGGAAAGAGCAGGAGAAGGATATGAACACAGGAGTGAAGACAGTTATAAAGGTAGAGAGAAAGATACATGGGGTGATGTGGAAAGGGCCGGAGTCAGGTGGATAAGAGATGGGAATTGACTTTGCATTTAAATTCTTGGAGGTTATAGCCATCAGGAAAGCAAGTATATGGAAGGGAGTTCCACAGGCGGGAAGCACGAGAAAAGAAGCTGCTGGATTAGAATTGTCGCCTGCATTTGGTTGATCTAACTATAAAAGGATGGGACCTTGATACCGGTTTGGTTGCCCGAGTAAATTCTTGTGGAGGGGGCACCAGTGACCTAAGTTCTTCAAAGCAGAAGCCATGAAAATATTTGTAGAAGAGACAGAGGGAGGTCACATCCTGCTGATAAGAAAGTGATGGCAGAAGTCGAGCTACCAGGTCGGGACCAATCACATTATAGATTCGCCTTTGGAGCCTGTTGAGAACACTAAGACGAACAGCAAGGGTGCCTGACCAGATATGGCAACAGTATTCCATGCATGGTCATGTGTTTATGGTAGCAAAAACAACAACAAAAAAAAAGCTGCCATCAGGGCATTCTTTAGTTGTGAAAGAACACTGCTAATATTTTATGCATATACTGAAAGAAGCCCCCCTCTAGAAGTTATATAGTTATTTAATATTAACAAAAATATAGTCTGCTTAGAGCAATGACACCATAGTCCACTTCAAAGTATTCACCTTGGGTTCTCATAAACAAACACAAGGACCACATGGAAAGATTCTTCATATTTCCTACAGTATTTTTTTTTCTTTGCAAAATATATTATCTAGTTTTGTCAGCACTCCCTCTACAGCCTAGATTTTGTCCCCTGCAATTTTTGGCCTTTCCCAAGGTAAAATCAAAATTGTATATGTGATGGTCACATAGTACACAAACTCATGAAATAGTATCTCTCTGCAGACAGACTAATCCTATATGGGAAGTCAATATAGGCTTAATAAAATCTTCTGATTGCTTTGCTAAGTTACAAAATATTTTTTTAGTGAAGAATGTAGAGCTACATTAGATGGACTTGATGTTTGGGTTATAGATTAGTTTCCTCAGGAAATAAGTCAACTAACATGTCTCAGAAACCAGCAGACCGAGTAATGATTTGGGTTTGTAATGTGGCAGTGAAATTACAGGTTCCTTCAAAGTTGGTGACAGTATCAAGATGAATGCAAAAAAAACTATTGTAATTTGTTGGACAAGACATTTATTGAGGACTATAGATTATAATTAAGAAGCTGTAAGTTAACAAGTCAATTCACAAAAGATGAAAGTATGATACCCCACCCAAACTATGATATGATACCCCCGCAACTGTGATATGATACCCCCCACCAACTGTGATATGATACCCCCCACCAATTGTGATATGATACCCCCCACCAACTGTGATATGATACCCCCCACCAATTGTGATATGATACCCCCACCAACTGTGATATGATACCCCCCACCAATTGTGATATGATATCCCCCACCAACTGTGATATGATACCCCCCACCAACTGTGATATGATACCCCCCACCAACTGTGATATGATACCCCCCACCAACTGTGATATGATACCCCCCACCAACTGTGATATGATACCCCCCACCAATTGTGATATGATACCCCCACCAACTGTGATATGATACCCCCCACCAACTGTGATATGATACCCCCCACCAATTGTGATATGATACCCCCACCAACTGTGATATGATACCCCCCACCAATTGTGATATGATACCCCCCACCAACTGTGATATGATACCCCCCACCAACTGTGATATGATACCCCCCACCAATTGTGATATGATACCCTCTCCCAATATATGATATGGCCTCCCCAACTCTACTACATTGCAATTTTCATAAAGTAGTATTCATATAAAATACAAATATTATTGTAATATAATTATGTACAATGGGTCATATACAATATAGGCGAATAGTTCAACTAGAAAAATTGAAAATAAATATAATGTCCAAGTGAGCCCATGTCATAAAAAATGATGGCAAAATATTTATATTGATATGCTATTTAAAATGACGGCAACATATATTGATGGACCTACTGTTGAGTATCTTACATTAAGACAATAAGTAAAAAAAAAAATAATTCAAATCCCTGAGCATGATAGGAGGGAAATATATATATATTAAAACAAATAAATTAAATATGTCGGTTGTTAATCCATTTTGTTAATCTTTGGAACTTTCTGTAACATTGCCTGTTTACATTTATTTATATAACGATACACTTTCAGAGCAGAGATTAGTTTTTACGAGAAATTGAAAATTTGTGTTTATAAGGCTTGATTTGGCTTTGTTTAGACTGTGAAATTATTCATGGTTGAGCAGTTGAAGACACATCAGATTAGTTGATGTCTTCCCCTATGTTGTTAGGGGTTGCAGGTTCAAATTCTGCCAAATGACATACATTTTCTTAACAAAATTTCTCAAAAATACTAAGACTGGTAGAGTTATATATATATATATATATATATATATATATATATATATATATATACTGTTTAATTAAAAATAATATTCAAACAAATAAATTAAATATATATATATATATAATTCAAGTAGTAGGAGGATTTGAACAATTATTAAGTAAATCATCGAGCTTTATATTCAACCTCAACAGAATGCAGAAAGCACTGGACGGCCGTTTCATCCTATATTTGGGACTCATCAGCAGTGCGCATCCACTACCAGGAATCGAACCCAGACAGTCTTGGTTATTAAGCTGATGTTATACCAATTGTACCACGGGCCCTGGTGATGAAGAGGTAACGAATTAAGCTTGATGAAATGCACTACTCCTCATGAATTCCGTGGTGGAACTAATCCAAGCTCCTTTGCCCGTAGGATAGTGCCTCCCCAAGCCACGACTTCCCCAACCAAGCCGCTAAACCCATAGCGTGTTTCGTGGTTGAAGCACAGAGATATAATTCAAGTAGTAGGAGGATTTGAACAATTATTAAGTAAATCATCGAGCTTTATATTCGACCTCAACAGAATGTAGGGACCGTGGTACAGTTGGTATGACATCAGCTTTAATAACCAAGACTGTCGTGTTTCGATTCCTGGTAGTGGATGCGCACTGCGGATGAGTCCCACATATAGGACAAAACGCCCGTCCAGTGCTTTCTGCATTCTGTTGAGGTTGAATATAAAGATCGATGATTTACTTTATATATATATATATATATATATATATATATTCTTTACAATTCAATAACATAATTATTGCAAAACATAAAATAAGGCGATATTAAAAGCAAATGCAACAAGATCTTTCATAACTGGTAGTAAAGAGAATAAACTGAGATGACGCTGCCTCGCTACTGTCTATCTGTCTATGTGTGTGACAGAAAGGATATATATATATATATATAGATGCCAGAGTAGCTACTATCTCAAAGTCTACCATTCTTCCAGAGTGCTCAATCAGGGTGTGAGAGTGTAAATAGTCATCTGCAGACAGATCTGTTTGCTTTTTAACCCAGGACTGAAACCCGACCGAAGTGGCGTCAGTCAGCGATTCTACCTCTGAGCTATATGTGCTCAGTAGAAGGAGGCAGACTTTTTATATTATCATTATACACACCCAGTAGCTGAGAGAGTTCTAATTGCCGACTGACGCCAATTTGGTCGGGTTTCAATCCTGGGTTAAAAAGCAATCGGAGTCTAACTACTGATGAGCTGTGATACAGCGAAACAGATCTGTCTGCGGATGATTATATATATATTAGTCATCTATATACAAGCTTGTTTTGTTGTATCACAGCTCATCAGTGTGGCTAGACCTCCACTTGCTGCCAGCCGGGATTGAAACTCAACCAATTTGGTGTCAGTCAGAAACCAAAGGCACATGGAACGAGAGAGGGGAAATTTTAGCGTGTTATGTATATGCTGTATATGCACAAACACACACAAACAAATACACGATAGTTTTTATCATAACAGAGAGGATCTAAATAGAATTTCAAAACATGTCATAACAGATCCTTCTATCTTAAATCAATGTTTTGTGGCAATTTTTAACATCAACTTGAGATTTTTCTTCTGAAAAATTTGAATAATTTTAACACATTCAACACTATCAATAAAAAAAAAATACTGAATTTTACATGGTGTTTTTTTAGTACTTAACGTGAACAAATTACCAGATCTGGATGAAAAGAAAACACAATCAGAATAATGCTAACATTCACAAAACAATTTCATCCATTAATAATCGGTTGTTCTTAGTTTAATTTGTAATGGGTATAAAAGTAGAGGAAAAAAAAAATCAAAAGTTGATAAGATACCAAGAGTCACAAAGTACTGCCTGATGGGTTGGTGGAGAGGGAGTGGTAGTACTCACTAGCCCTACCTTTATTTAATCTATAGGTGCAGATTGTTCTCATTCTGCTCACCATGTCTAGGAATATCTTGTCGTTGTTCTCATTTAGTCAGTCAGTTAAGTGCCATACATGCTTGGGCGATCATGTCTCGAAAGAGACATGACTGACTGGGTAGAAGATTATCCCGCAGTAGGTTGCCATTGCTTTCTGTGGTAGACTGGTTGCCGACCAAGGCTATAGAACCCAATCTGTCCTATTATTTAACCCATAACTGGAAGGAAGAGACGGATTAATACCTTTCCCAAGGGTATTTGCGCGTAAGTGAATACAATGGATTCAACTGGAATTCGAACCCGGCTCCCCGGTTTCTCGTTCCAAGCCGATATCCACTGTACCACAACGCACATCTCATTTAGTACTGCACGGTTATTGCTCACTTTGCCCTACACTGATGTTGCACACTGTGATAAAAGAAAATCTGCCAGGAATGGTAAAATGTTGTAAGAGACAGGGCGCAGATTTACGATGGATTACCTTTGTGATTGAAGCACTCTTTTAACACAGTGTTTTTCAACCAGTGCACCGCTTATTTTTTATTTGTGTTTTTTTTTTCTCCTAGCATCTTTGGGATAAAAAAAAAATAAAGCTTAAAACTAGCAGAGGAATTGTCATAAAAAATTACCTATATATATATATATATATATATATATATATATATATATATAGCAATCTGTGAGTCTGTGTGTGACTGTTCCCTATGCATGCCTACATTTTTCAAGCTACGCCATTCAAACTTTCTACGGGCACATATCTACAGGGAAGCCAGGTCGACACATACTTTTTGAGTTCAAGTTCAGCAATTTTCCCTTTTGTACTTTTTGGCCAATGGAGCCGATTGTTTACATTTGCTTCTTAAAACATCTAAGATGGTTGCTAAATTACGTCACAGAAATCAAATCACATGTATCAAACGCAACTAGAAAATTTTTTTTTTAACAAAAAAAAAATATGAGCCTTTATATTTAATTTTATTTCGACGTTTTAAAAATTCATTTGGTCAACAAAAAAATGTGAATATTTTTCCCCATAATTTTGAAACAAAAGAAATATTTAAAAAAAAAAGTTTTTTCAAACAAAAACAAAAATATGTAAAAAAAAAAAAAATGCCAATGGTTAATTTAACCATTTAAGTGTTTTTTGGGGTTTTTTTCAGATTTAATATTTTATACTTCAGAAAATAAAATTTAAAAAAAAAAAGCTTTATTTCTCTCATTGGCATCTTCTCCTACTACTAGTGCACGGGCAACGCCAAGCTATGATGCCAGTAATAAATAAAAGACTTATCACAGTTATTTTGAACAAAATCTATTATTTCTGTATAAATATTTTGAATTTCATGTTCTAGATTGAAATACAGCAAAAATCTTTTTATTTTTAAAAAAATAAAATTCTTTAATCATTTTTTAAAAATATTCACACTTTTTTTTTATGGTCCTGGCAAAGTGTTAATCTGTAAATTAATTAACCTTTGATGTAATTTCCGTCATTTGGATTCTCAATATTCAAAATATTTGTGAGCTATTTTTGTTTTTTGATTTACAGGTCAGCTATTTGCAATTGTGGCCTCCAGTGAGAGCATTATCACTGTATTAGCTTCACTCACATTCAACAACCTCTATGCTGCAACGGTTGACATCAACCCAGGGATTTCATTTTATGTTTCAGCTGGAATCGGGTTTATTGGATTTATTTTGGTTTGGTAAGTAATTAAAATGACAGATGAACTCAGTATCCTAAACTTATCTTCGTCCGGCACAAAGCCATATTAATAAAGTGTTATGTCGGAAGAATGTGTTGATACTGACACATGGTCAAACATAGGCAACAAACGTATTGAATGAATTGTGATACTGGGTCACGTGACGATAAATGTTTAGTAAATAAAGCACTCAGAAGTCTGACAATATTCTGTGTTGTGCATCATTCTGGTGTTGTACATCATTGGATGTGCGTTGCGGATGTACGTGGTGGTGCATTGGATATCAGCTCGGAACAAGAAATCGATGAGCCGAGTTCAAATTCCGGCTGAATTCATTGCATTCACTTACGCGCAAACACCCTTGGGAAAGGTATTAATCCGTCTATTCCTTCCAGTTATGGGTTAAATAATAGGACAGATTGGGTTCTATAGCCTTGGTCGGCAACCAGTCTACCACAGAAAGCAATGGCAACCTACTGTGGGATAATCATCTGCCCAGTCAGTCATGTCTCTTTCGAGACATGATTGGACTGACATCATTGAAGAAATTGTTTCTGAGTGAATTACTCAAGAGAATTATTTCAAGAATATTATTGCATATTATTCGAAGGATTCATTCAGTATATTGACTTATGCGAAGATACCAAAATATTATAACTCAATTATAGTGAGTTACCAAAAGTTCGTTTCAAAATAACATTACAAAAACTAACGTTATAAAATACAATATATGGAACTTAACTTGGAAAATAGCTGTTCTTTCTTTCTCTTTGGGATTGGAAGCTGGTAATCTAGTAACACTTGGAACCAGGCAGCATTCCCTCGTTGTACCAAGATGGGTAGATTAGGGACACATCTTGATGACACTCATGATAACAGAATTAAATAATTTCTGGATAATCTATCATACAAACTTGTGTACATGAGTTCCATTCAAAAAGTTCTAAGCTTCATCCAGTAGTTGGAGAAATAAGACAGCTTTTCATTTTTTTAACCCCCCCTCCCCCCGATGTCAATATTTACTGATACTTATACGCTGCGATCATAGAAGAAGGTAGCATCTTGGTCCAACAAAAAATCTGGTTAGTAAGGGAGAAGGGGTAGCAATTCAAAGCCGCAGTTGGCTGATTTAACTACTTCTACCTGAGTAGTGTGAATAGGTGTGTTACCCTGGAGCAAGAGCACACCTGCCCATAGCTTTTGTCTGTGTTTCAACTTGATTGCTTCTTTCACTTGTATTAACTCTCTTGCAGAGTCAGTCAGTTAAGTGCCGTATGTGATACACACTTGGGTGATCATGTCTCTTTAGGGACATGACTGACTGGGCAGAATATTATCCCACAGTAGGTTGCCATTACTTTCTGTGGTAGACTGGTTGCCAGCCAAGGCTATGGAACCCACTTTGTCCTGTTCTTTAATCCATAACTGGAGGGGAGAGATGGATTAATACCTTTCCCAAGGGTATTTGTACACAAGTGAATGCAAGAAATTCAACTGGAATTTGAACTCAGTTTCCTGATTTCTCCTTCCCGAGTCAATATCCATTGCACCACAATGCACAGCCAGTTTCCCCTTTTTTGTATATGGCATGAATGCCAGCCAAGCGCAGATCCTTCACTTAACCTGTGTTGATTATCACAAGTCGGGTAAGATTACAGATTGAAACTGCAAGCCACAACTTCACCTGTTCTCTTTTCCTGACACTCAACCCATGCACCCACCAAGGAGAGTACTTGCAGAGTACTGTCCATTAATAGGTTTTCCTTTTTCCAAGTAACATATCATGTTTACATCTTTAGAATCCCAAAAAGTAGACGCCATCACCTTGCCAACAGTCACTGCTTGCTTGAACTTTTTGGAGAACCAGACTGTTTCTATTGTGTGCTTTGAATCATTGATTTAGGTTTGAAGTGATGAACTCTGGTTTCATTTTGAGTTTTTAATCTGTAGTGAAAATTGTTAGAGTCAGCCTGGAAGCAAGTCAGAAGTATCCTGGAAATGTCATCCTTTTTCAGCTTCTGCTCTGGTGTCACTATTCTTTGGACCCATCTTGCTCATCCCCAAGATCTTAGTTAAAAATAGTATGGACCGAACCAGAACTAATGCCTATGGACTTAGCTATCTGTTGGACAGGGTTAAGCATTGATGCTTTCATCCCCTTCTTGGAAATAACAGGTGTAACTACAATATTCTCTGATTCATACCAACATGCACAACTGCTATAGCATACAGGAACCACTATTTTTGGCTATATCAGTATGACATCATGGGTTCTTGTCATAATGGGTGTCTGTACGTTACACTTCGTAATAAAAGTAAGCGAGTCCTTAAAGAAGAAAAATCTCTGTTTGCTAAGAGAATGAGGCACTGTATAGCTTCTAACAACTTTGGTTCTCAGGATTACTGGTGGTTCTGTAAGAGGGTATTAAATAAGCACAAATCTTTACCCAGCCACTCTTCAATCAATTTGAGAATTTAACATCCTCTTCTGATAAACTAACTGCTGTATCTTTGCATTGATATCCATATAACTCTTTCCATGGTTACTGTTATCATCTCTAACCTAGATCCCCACAAAGCATGTGCACTGGATAGTATCCCAGTAATAGTCATAAAGAAGTGTTCTCCTGAACTGGCTCCTGTTTTCTCTAAACTGTAAAATAAATGCCTTGCTGTTGCTTGTTTTCCTCCTTGCTGGAAGTCATTATCTGTTGTTCCAGTTTAAGAACTCGTGAGCCATCTGACACTTCAACTATTAGCCTTCTACCACTTTTTGGTAAACTCTGGAATTTGTTCATCTCTCATCGTAGGGCTCTTTTCTCACGCAATATGGCTTTTGTTTTTCCAGGTCAACTGCTGATGGGTTGACGATAATTGTGGAAAGAGACTATCATGGTATTGATAAAAATGATGAAGCCTAGGCATTGGGCATCTCAAAAGTTTTTGACAGGGTCTGACATACAGGTCTTCTCCACAAGCTGAAAAGTCATGGTGTCTCTGGACACATTTTTGAGTTGGTCCAATCCTTCAAGATATCTTGAATAGACCATCATCTAGATCCTTTTGTACCATCATGGGTATCTCCCAGAGCTCCATCCTTGGTCCTAATTTCTTTTTAATTTTCATTAGCTACTTTCTTGATGACATCAGATCTTAATTTAGCATCTACACTGGCAACACAATCATTAACTCCTGCCTTGACAGTAAGGCTGATCAGTCCGACAAGATCAAAATAGCAGCTGATATCTAAAACGACCTCATGATCGTTGTTAACTGGGGCAAGAGGTGGTTTGTCACTTTTATTGCTTCCAAAACTGAACTTCTCTTCATTAATCATTTGAGTAACCTGTCTCTGTCTTACATCAGCATGGCTGATGCTAACCTCCAAAAAGTGACTTGGACCTTCTTGGGCTAACATTGACACAAAGTGGAAAGACTATATTGAACCCATTGCTGGTCATGTTTGTTTGTTTGTTTGCTTTTGAGGCTTAACGACCTATCAATCCTTATGGGATCATTTTAAGGTCATAACCAATGATTTTGGGTAAGGTTATTTTATTTTTACAACAGTTTTCTTTTCACGATTCATTGGGATTTGTTTTTAAGAGCAGGGTTCCCAAGTCCTACCCTTGTTATTTAACCCATAACTGGAGGGAATGGAAGGATTAATACCTTTCCCAAGGGTACCAGCGCTTAAGTGAATGCAGGGTATTCAACTGGAATTCGAACTCGGCTCACCAATTTCTCTTTACGAGCTGATATCCACTGCACCACAACGAACATCCGTCACTATACGCTTACAGCACCTGGTATTCCCAAGCGGTCACCCATCTAAGTACTGACCAGGCTCAACGTTGCTTAAATTCAGTGATCGAGCGAGAACCGGTATATTCAACATGATAGGCCGTAAGCCGCTGGTCATGTGAGACAATTTTTCTCTCCAGAATCTATCTTGCATATCTATGAGTCTACCATTCATCCATGCTTCGAATATTGCTGCCGTATATGGTCTGAACCTCCTACTATTTACCATGAGATCCTTGATATGATCCAAAGAAGAATCAGCAATATTGTTGGTTCTGATCTGGCAGCTTGGCTTTAAGGTTGCTGCTCTATGCCTTATTTATAAATACTTTTATGGTAATTGTTTGGATGAGCTCTTTGCTCTTGTACCTAGACTTTATGATTTCAAGTGCAATACTAGCCAGGTGTCAAGATCTCATCAGTTTACAGTTAGGCTGGATAGATGTAGCCATATGTTCTATGCTAACAATTTCTTCTTTTGCACTTCTTGCCTGTGGAACTCCCTTCCAGCTCCATACTTTCTAGCCAAATTTATTCAGTAAAATTTAAATTCAATGTTAATCGCTATCTACTGTCCTCTTAATTGTTCTTTGCTCTTTTTTCTCACTATTAATGTTTTAATTCCTAATTCTTCCCCACCCTGTAACTCTTTGCATTTTAGTGGCTTTACTGCCTTGCTTGGGGTGAGGTGATATGGATAAAAAAAAAAAAAGAGAAAAACAAGAAAATTTGTGTGAGGATTATAATATCATGTATAGTAGAGTTTGATACCCAAGTAAGGATTGTGACCATATCACATTTAAACAATAGTTTTTATCCGATCACTGAAGTTAAGCAATGTTGAGCCTAGCCAGTAGCTAGTTAGGTGACTGCTTGGGAATACCATGTGCTGTAAGCTTGAATGTGTGTGGTTGGGTGTAATGTATAACGGATAAGAATGAAGATTCAGAGAACTGAATTTGAATTCTTGTCAGGTATGTTGCATCCATTTATGCCCAAATATCCTTGGGTGATCATTAATTGGAAAGAGACATGATTGCCTAGGTGTGTCACATTCTCTCCTATTATCACACATTGGGGCAGCTTGGTAGGATACTGGCTCATCCCCTCCTAGTAATTTGAGAAAGGCCTGCACCCAACAAAGGACCTTCACAGGCTGAGAAGAAAAAGAAGATACCAAAGTCAGTGCTCACACAAACTGAATATAGACAATGATCCTGTGCTTACACTATTTACATTGTTCAGACTATTGTCCCCATCTTTATTGCCATGTCTACCATATTTCTGCCGTTGTATGCTCTGGCCTTCTTCAGGTGCAAAGAATTTCTAACCAAATCCTTTATTACGATCACTGGGGTATCTCATTCTCATTCTGTGTGTGATGTTAAAGAATTGCTGAAGAAGGCTGGAGTGTACAATGACCAAAATGTTATAAACATGCCAATAAAGATGAGGATAATAGTTCAAACAATGTAAAAAGTGTAAATACTACCTCATCTCAGAAATATAGACAGATCCTGTGCTTTTCTAAGGGAGACTATAGTATTCACTTTTCACTCATTTAAATTAGACTACCATGAAACTCGATCAGAAATATCTAAACTGTCACCTGTATACAACAGCTTCCTGAGATCAATGGTGGAAAAAGGCTTTGAGTGAGTAAATGCTTTAAACATTGTGGAATTGCACAAGAGATTCACATAGCAAGACCTGTGTAAAATAACAGAATCCGCATCACTTGACGACAGCAGCAACAGCTATAATGCATTTATATGTAACTTTGAGAGAAATTAATGACATAATCAAGATATTGTTATTCCACACCACTTCATACAAAAGGTTAGGAAGAAAGCCCCCATCAGTACTGGAAAGAGCAATAACAACTACGAGACCTGAAAAACCTATTTTTCTGAAAAATTGTTTTAAGAGTCAGTTAAGTGCCATATGTGGTACACACTTTTGGCAATCATGTCTTGAAAAAGACATGACTGACTGGGCAGATGATTATCCCGCAGTAGGTTGTCATTGCTTTCTGCAGTAGGCTGGTTGCCAACCAAGGCTATAGAACCCAATCTGTCCTATTATTTAACCCATAACTGGAGGGAAGAGACCGATTAATACCTTTTCCAAGGGTTTTTGTGTGTAAGCGAATGCCATGAATTCAACTGGAATTTAAACTCGGCTCCCCGATTTGTCATTCAGAGTCGATATCCACTGCACCACAATACACATACTTGTTTTAAGAGAAAGGTTTATAAATTTCAACCAAAGGCTGTCCAAATGGAACTTACTTTTTACTATTGGAATATAAAGGGAATGGGGATATGATTTACCCTTGTGTACATGGCATAGTGGGCCCCAGTTGTAAAGGTCAGAACCAGTGGGGATGACAGAATGTAGCTCATCAGAGCACATACCATGGAAATAGTGAGAGAACATCAAATAAACAGTAAAATATTAGCAGAAACATTTTACTCATGTCCTCATTTTTGTTGCTATCATCACAATATATTTCAGCCATAATGCTGTCCGACCATCTTTGGGTGTCTGCAGATACAGATAACCTTCAGAGAATTTTAAACTGAACTCTTTATTTAATCTCCACGGATAGATTGTTCTTGTTCTACTGCCCATACCTATGTATATCTCATATGTTTTTAGTCCTGTTCAGGTATTGCTGTATTGTTTAGTATCATCACAATATATTTCAGCCATAATGCTGTCCGACCATCTTTGGGTGTCTGCAGATACAGATAACCTTCAGAGAATTTTAAACTGATTTCTTTATTTAATCTCCACGGATAGATTGTTCTTGTTCTACTGCCCATACCTATGTATATCTCATATGTTTTTAGTCCTGTTCAGGTATTGCTGTATTGTTTAGTATCATCACAATATATTTCAGCCATAATGCTGTCCGACCATCTTTGGGTGTCTGCAGATACAGATAACCTTCAGAGAATTTTAAACTGATTTCTTTATTTAATCTCCACGGATAGATTGTTCTTGTTCTACTGCCCATACCTATGTATATCTCATATGTTTTTAGTCCTGTTCAGGTATTGCTGTATTGTTGCTATCATCACAATATGTTTCAGCCATAATGCTGTCTGACCATCTTTGGGTGTCTGCAGATACAGATAACCGTCAGAGAATTTTAAACTGATCTCTTTATTTAATCTCCATGGATAGATTGTTCTTGTTCTACTGCCCATACCTATGTATATCTCATATGTTTTTAGTCCTGTTCAGGTATTGCCTTATTGTTGATTCCAGTGAAACTCTAGCACTGAGCTCAGATATTGAAATCACAATTTAATATGGCATCAAATTCAGAAACCAGTTCTTCAATCCACCTGGCCATTGCTTTGTGGGACAATCCTCAATCTAGAGATTTCATGAATGTTACCCTGATTGTCAGACACCTGAAAAAGGCAAGGAGGTACAAAGGTCAAATGATAATAACAACAATGATGAAGATATTAGTCCAAATGTAAATAATAATTCCTCATTGCAGAAAGTTAGGTAGAAATTAACAAAGAAATAATTTATGATAATATACCAATTAAGATATTTAAAAACGCTTGCAGCCTTCATATTTTTCTTTCCTATTGTAAACGAAGAAAAACTTCGAAATAAATTTGCTGTATGACCTCATCTCTGTATTTTTTTTCTTTCAGTATAATTTGGAGACATTCTGCCAATAAAATGGAATATGAACATTTTGTGGAGGCACCAGTGGCCAATATACAATCAAGCGAAATTGCGACCTAAGACTTGAATGGATGGTGACCCCAATTTTATTGTACGCACACACACATATATGTGCATGTATGAAAAAGGTTTTCTGTGATGAGTTTCAGCCATTAGGGTTTGACTGGCCTAAATTTAAGTTTATGCTGATGCAACTATACGTGTTCGTGAAGAAAAGAGAGGTGCTGAGAATTTTAAATTTAAAAATATTTCTTTTATATGTGTTTTAATATGAGTCTTTCTTGAAAAACACAATGAATCAAAATATATTAGTCTATCCGCCAACTCTATCACAATGACAATTGAAAAGAATTTATCTAAACTCAATGTATAATTTGACACAACTACATCTAAATCAGTAAAAGACAATACAAAACAAAATAAAAAGCTAAAACTAGAAAAAGGAATTTCTATCACCTGTAATAATTGCCAGAAGAAATACGTTGGAGAAACCTCAAGGAATTTAAAGGTTTTTATGAACACAAAAGAGATCTTTTGCAAAACAACATATTAATTACATTAGTTGTTCACCGTCATGAGAATGACCACAATTTAGATATTAAAAATGCTCCTCTAATAAAAAGAGAAAGCCAATTACTAAGGCAAAAATACAAGGTGTAAATGACAAATTGGCAGTGTGAGATCTCAGACTTTAAACCTTGATAAAGAAGGGACATTTAAAGACATTTAAGATTTATGTTTGTTTATTTAACTGTTTTATTAAATACAAACATTTTATTCTATGCGTCCATCTTCTGCGTCCACAACTTGCTGAATGTGAGCTCTAAAAGCACGACAGGCCTTGACAGCTGACTCTTTCTTGATAGTGCGGAATGCTCGCCTTATGGAGGTCTTCAGGGAGGCCACACTGTTATGGGGGCGAGCATTAGAGACTTTCTCAACATCGCCCCATAACCAATAGTTGCAGGGGTTCAAATCTGGCGAACTAGAGGGCCAGATATTTGAGGGCACAAAAAGCGGCAATTGTTTCTTCAAGAAGGTCTGCACTGTTTTTGACGCATGAGCAGGTGCAGAGTCCTGGATGAACATCACTTTGTTGGGATCATAGTTCTTCTTAATCCAGGGTAAGAGAACTTCCTCCAGAATCTTCAGATATTCCGCCGTATTGATCTTCAGACCCACTTCAATGAAGTGAGAGGGCATGACTTTCCCACCGCTGGCAACAGCTCCAAACACCATGACAGAAGCAGGGTGTTTACTCTGCATGACTGGAGGAACACAAGAAGGGTCAATGGCGATAACTCTCGAGTTTCTGCGGTTGGCGACTTCGTCTACCACAAACTTTTTCTTGTCCACAAAAATGTGAACGGTACCACCATGGTGTTTCAGGTGATTGAGTAGCAAGGGGCTTCTCTCTTTACGAATGGTCTTAGATTTCACTGTAAGAATGTTATGATGTCGTCTGCAGTATGACTTCATCCCAAGATCTTTCCGTACTGCATTAGAAATGGTCATTTTGGTCACATTCTGCTTTTTTGCCAGGTCAGCCGTTGACTGTGATGGATTTGCTGCAATGGATCATTTCAAGCCACTGAGAAACCTTCTGGTGTGGATTTTATCACTTCTCGGATTGTGAGCCTTCCTTTGCATGTCTTTACCTTCCCTTAAGTTTGCTACAACACGATAAACAGTCGATAGCCAGTGTCTCTGATAATGTCAGACGTCTTATGCCCGGCGCGGAACAATTCAACAATAACCATTCTATGGTTAAATTCTACACTGGCACTCATTTTGTTAGTATTTTTAGGTGGCTAATCTGGACTTCAGACTCTAAAGAGTTCAGCAACTAACATTTCACATTGATAATGCAGCTTTAAAAAAACCTAAATTGCGGATTGAAATTACTGCCAATTTATTGTTTACACCCTGTATTTAGAAAGTGTTTTAGTCGTTAGATCATTCACAGTAAATTTGCACCCAGGTTTTTGCACTTCACCATTCTTGGTAGATCTTCTGTTATCACAATGTGAGATATTTAATAACAAAAGTGATAGTCAATCAGTTAAGTGCCATACGTGAAACACGCTTGGGCGATCATGTCTCGAAAGAGACATGACTGACTGGCCAGAAGATTATCCCACACTAGGTTGCCATTGCTTTCTGCAGTAGACTGGTTGCCAGCCAAGGCTATAGAACCTAGTCTGTCCTATTATTTAACCCATAACTGGAAGGAAGAGATGGATTGATACCTTTCCTGAGGGTATTTGCGCGTAAGTGAATGCAATGAATTCAACTGGAATTCAAACTCGGCTTCCATATTTCTCGTTCCGAGCCAATATCCACTGCACCACAACACTCATCCTGATAGAAACAAACAAAAAGAAAAAGAATCAAAATAAATTCCATATAGATTATATACCCAAAACATATATTAAATTGAAAAAAAAAAGCCAAACATGTTTTTATGATAATCAAAGTGAGTAAGATACGGACTAACGAGGCCACTTAGTCTTATGAATAACCAAATTCACATCCATTAAATTTTAAGAGTGTAAAAATGACTAATAAGTAATAAGGTCTAAATGACCACTAAACTGGTTTGCTAGAAGCCAAGCCTACTACAGCAATACATGTTATTTTTTCTCAAAAGCCTGTAAAATGTTCAAATAGTTTACAAATTTTCACACATTTGATATATAAATTATCAAATTATTTTCAAAATCTTCAAACAAGCTTTCTTAAATTCAACTGATTTTTTATTGTTTTTTTTTTATAATTTCCAAATAAGATATTGTACATTGGGATCAAAACTACAAACTGTTAAAAAGTAATGTTCTGTTATTTTTTTTCAAGTATCTAATCAAAAGATCTGAGTGTTGCCAGTGTGGTTGACAAGATCACAATTGCAGCAGATTTTGTTTTGAACTGCTAGAAATTAAATATTTGTCCAAAACATTGTAATTTGTCAAATGATTACTTGAAACTAGGCTGCATCAGAAAAGAATGTATCAAATATTTATATTTATTCGTTTGAAAGCATTTTTATAGAATTTAAACAATGGATTTTTTTAATCCAAAATTATTTCTTATAACTATAAACATATTTTGTGAATTCATGTGTTTGAGTAGACAACTTCTTTTTTTTAAAACTGAAATTAATGTTTATCAGCATTTGACTTTCAATTTCTAAACAAATATGCATTATTTTACCATTTAAAAAAATGACTACTCACTCAATATATTCATCAATGGTCTGAAAAAGGCAATTATAAGGATCTTTCTTTACATTGCTGAAATAAATTCTGAATTTCTAACTGTTTAATTATGTATTGAGTTTTTTTTTTAACATATTTGCTCTAGATAATAGCCATTGAGCTCTCTATTTCTATCTAATTGATAATTTATATTAATTAGATAAAATCTTTTGGATTATCCTTTTCGTCTTCACAGGGTGCCATTTTCTCGCGCTCTTACGATATATATATATATATATATATATATATATATATATATATATATTATTTCAGATACTTTAATCCAAGCGGAAAAAGCAGGAAGGTAAATTCCAAAAATCCGATCCTAATTGTGTTATCTCCCGTGGGGATTTTCATATCGAAATGATCTTCCAACATCATTGAATTAATCCTTTTTTAATTTATATATATATATATATATATATATATAAATAATGTCAAATCTGTAAAAACAAAGATAAATTTTTGGGATTATCTTCTAATTAATATAGAATATTAAATAGATAAAAATAGAGAGTTCAATGAATATTACTCAGGGCAATATGATACACAGAAAAAAAAAACTTATAATTAAAGCAATTATAAATCCTGATTTATTTCAACAGGCATTAAAAATATCTACCTCGTCAGACCCAAAAAATCAAATAGTTTAATTTGATTCACAATATTAAAAAAAAATATAGGTTAGCACAAAGAAGAAATATTGAGGTTAGGTGAAGGGTAGGGAAGTATACAGCTTAATATACGCAATGTGGGGTATTTGATAACAAAAGTGATCGTGACAAACAAGAAGGAAAAAGAATATATTTGAAATTGACTGGAGAATGAACTTAAAACATTAATTAAAAAAAAAATACTTTAAAATTCTCAGCATCATGCAGTTGCATCAGCATAAATATAATTTTAGTCTAAAGTCTTGTAGAACAAAACACATCACACGAAAACGTTTCCCATTTTGTCATACATCTTTACCATAAAATTGTTCTGAATGTATAAAAAATTATATATCACTATATGTCTATATATATTTGTAATGAATTGTTTGAACATTATTTTTGATCGATACTCATATTTAAGTAGATATTCTGTTTTTAATTAAATGGTATTATATGTTTATATCTACTGGCCTGATTATTTACGATAAATTTTTATTACGAAAATGTGTCATTTGGCAGGATTCAAACCTGCAACCCCTATCTACATAGGGGAAGCTACCATTTGATCTGGTAACATCTTAGACCGCTCGACCACGAATGACCTCCAGTCTCAACGAGGTTTATGTAGATAGGGGTTGCAGGTTCGAATCCTGCTGAATGACACCTTTTTGTAATAAACATTTATTGTAAATCATCAGGCTGGTAGATATAAATATATAATACTGTTTAATTAAAAACAGAATATCTACTTAAATATGAGTATTGATCAAAAATAATGTTCAAACAATTCATTTCAAATTGTTGACTGTTTATAACCAAGTTTCGTTAAAATTTGTTAATTTCTGGAACATGTTTGTATATATTTGTCTATACTTCTGAGATGAAGTAGTATTTACATCATTTACATTGTTTGGGCTGTTGTCCTCATCTTTATTGCTATGTTTATGACATTTCGACTATTGTACACTCTGGTGTTCTCCATGTGCTAGGAATTTTAAACTGAACCCTTTATTTCAATCACTGGGGTAGATTGGAAGTGACATTGCACATGGAACGAGAACAATCTATTCCAGTGATTGAAATAAAGGGCTCAGTTCAAAATTCCTAGCACCTGAAGAAAGCCAGAGTATACAATGGCCGAAATGTCATAAACCTAGCAATAAAGATGAGGACAACAGTCCAAACAATGTAAATAGTCTCTCTCTCTCTCTATATATATATATATAAACCACCGAAAATATTTTTATACAGTTCATTATTTATATATTCAGATTTTTTAAAAATTCTAAAGTTTGTTGCATTACATTTTGTATATTAAAATCAATTTATATCACTTTTTATATCTTTTTGTTATTCTTTTAACTTTTTTCCTGTCTTGTAAACAATTTAGATTGAACTTGTTGTAGGGTAATTAGCTATTGGTTAAATGTAATTGGCAGAAATACCCAACAAACAGAATTGACAAAGTTTGCAATAAACAATAAAAGAAAAAAAAGAATAGAGCAAAAGATAATATTAAGCAAACAAATATATATATATGTTTACTGTGTGTTAATATTTACTCTTTGATAATGGCTTATGTGAGCCGAAAGCTTAGACCCGATAAAAAATTCAACAAATACTGTGATTTTTTGTTGTCTTTTAACGACATCACCATCAAGTATATCAGACGGTATGAACGGAGCCTACACAAAATTAATAGACAAAACTTGTCTATATTATTCAATGAAACCTGCATTAATGAAAAAATGCTGCCAAAATACACACAATATATATATATATATATATATATGCAAGACGAAAGTAGGCAAAGGAAAAAAGTTCCCAAACTAAAATCAGTGTTAACACACAAAAGGATTACTAAAGGGATAGAGACAAGTGATTGCAATGTGTTCTGACGGTAAGACAAGAAAGAACAGAAATATGGTGGATGAGACCAATAGGCGGTTATCTTTTTTTTCTTTTTTTTTTTTTTAAATCCCTTGACCCCCAAGCAAAACAGAACTGCTACTGGTGCACTGAAGATTACGTAAGAGGAGAGTGATGACAAAGAGAAACAAGTTACAGTGTGCGTCAGAGAATGGGTAAGAGAAAGATGAGAACACTGGTGTGAAGAGAGCTGCATGAGAGTAGAGTAGAAAGAGAGAAGACCATGATACAAGGGTTGTCAAGGAAAGGTTACAAATCAAGAAGATAAGAGATAACAATTGACATTGCATTTAAATTTTTGGAGATTGCAGCTGTCAGGGAAGCAAGTATACAGAAGGGAATTCCACAGGCGGGAAGCGCAAGAAAAGAAGCTGTTAGACTAGAAGTTGCGGTTACATTTGATTGGTTTCACTGTAAAAGGGTGGTACCTAGCCGCTAGTCTAGTAGCTCAACTAAATTCATGCAGAGGGGGCACCAGGGAGTTAAGCTCATTGGGGCAGAGGCCGTGAAAGTATTTGTAGAAGAGACAGAAGCCACATTATGTCGGTGAGAAAGTGACTGCAGCTGAGCTACTAGGTTGGGATCAATTACATTACAAATTCTTTGCTGGATTTTGTCAAGAAGCCCGAGATGAATAGCAGGGGCACTCGATCAGATGGGACAGCAGTATTCAATGCACGAGTGGATGGTAGATTTATATATGTGTAAGACAGATTTAGATGAGAAAAACTTCTGAGCCGTACAAAGGGAATCAACCTTCTTAGCAGCAGATTTAGCTATGAATTCAATGTAGTCATTCTGAGGTCGGCTGATGGGTGAGGGGGGAGAGAAGCGATTGTCTGTGGTGGTTAAATGATAGCAGTTTTGTTTTGGAAGCATTAAAATTTACGAGCCATTTCTTACCCCAGTCCACCACAGATTGGCTAACAAGAAATCCCAGCATGCATCTGTATGATTTGTCTATAAATTTTGGGGAGAGTAATTTATTTTTTATCATTCTTCCTCCTAAGATATTTACCCTTCTCCCCCACCAAAGAGAGATGTGACACAAGGTCAGTTTTTAACGTGGGGAACCCGAGCGGGTACGTTCAGGCCACTGATCAATGATTACTCAGCCCCCGCTTACACGCTAACTGGGTTCTCAATTGGTCTTATCTGGTCAGAACTAGTCAGATCTGGTCATATGCCTCCCAGCCAAAAGGCAGGGGAGCTAACTGGAGCCACTACTTGTGAATTAAGATTAAGCTTGTAAATTTTTGATAACCAGTTTATCTGTTTATCACAAAACCTCAGCAAATTCTGAATGTGGTACTATGGGTTTTCGATAATTATAATAGAGGTCATAAAAAGGTCAAATATGATTGCCCCTCATTTAAAATGGCTATATTTTTCTGAAATGACTGAATATCTAAGATAAGAAAGCCAAATTGTGTGACACAGAAAATGAGGTTAGTATAATGGACACAAAACTGTTGTACTGATAAATCTATCCTCCATTGTTTAAATAATGACAAACTGTTGATAAAGGTGCAGTTATTTTGAACAGATATTGCTACGTGATGTCCGTCCTTCAATATGGCAGTGAATGCTGGACAATACCAACAAAGATGAAAGAAAAACTTGAAGCAACTGAAATGTGGTTCTACAGAAGGATGCTGTGAATATCATGGATCGAGCATGTGAGCAATGATGAGGTCTTGGAAATGATGGAAACAAAAAGGAAATTAATACTGAGCATCAGGAAGAGACAACTGAAGTTCTTCGGACACGCAATGAGGAAGTGGGGGCCTGGAGAACCTGATACTAACAGGCCAGATAGAGGGAAAAAGAGAGGGGAAAGCAGTGGATAACATATTTGAAGGACCTAATCAGGTGGATGATGGAACAAGGGTTGCACGGTGTAACAGGAGAAGGCGTGCTCGGAGCCACCAGGGACAGGGAAACGTGGAAAGCCATGATTGCCTAAGTCCTGAAGAGACAGGGAACATAGAAGAAGTATATGTCAACAGTATATAAGAAATTATAATGTGGATATAAAATGGGGATCAAATCTATATTATAATCAATATATAAACTGATCCCTCATGTTGTGTCCATGCTAGTTTCTATACATTTATATTCTAGATTTATGGGCTTGAGCTAGTGGATGGTAGAGCGGGGTTTGGATGGTGTAACAGAAGAAAGCGTGCTAAGAGCCACCAGGGAGATGTAGAAAGACATGATCGTCTACGTCCTGAAAGGACAGGGCACATAGAAGAAGAAATATGCCAACTGTTTATAAGAAATTATAATGTGGATATAAAATGGGGATCAATTCTATATTATAATCAATATATAAACTGATCCCTCATTTTGTGGCCATGCTAGTTTCTCTATATTTATATTCTAGATTTATGGGCTTGAGCTAGTGGATGGCAGAGCCTGGTTTGGGTGGTGTAACAGAAGAAAGCGTGCTAAGAGCCACCAGAGATGGAAAGCCATGATTGCCTACCTCCTGAAGGGACAGGGCACATAGAAGAAGAGCCAGAGTTAAGCTATACTGCTTGAAGATGCATAGAAGCAAAAGCAGGAAGAGAAGCACTCAGCATTAGACATGAGACAAGCAGGCAGTCATACGTGCAAATGAAATGATGCACTAACGCAGCAACTACTAGAATAAAAAATTTATAACATGAAAGAAATTTCACATGGGACAATGCCAGAAACAGAAGGCATAATGAAAACCAAATGTCTATTTTTATCACACTAGGAAATCAGTATTTGTAAAAAACTTTATTAGTTATTTATTTATTTTTTTTTATAATCATATCACCTCAAGCAAGGCATTTTACTGCCACTGTTTTGCAGGGGTTAGAGGAGGAAAGTTATGAGAAAGAGTGACAGATTATAGGGAGTGTCAGGAAGTGGGTAAGAGAAGTATGACTATAGCCATAAAGTGAGGGATCAATTTATATATTAGTTGTAATATAAAATTCATCCCCCACTTTATATTTATATTATATATATATATATATTATATATATATATATATATATATATATATATATATATATATACATATATATATAATCATATCTCCCCAAGCAAGGCATTTTACTACCACTATTTTGCAGGGGTTAGATTGGAGGAAAGTTATGAGAAAGAGCGTTAGGTTATAGGGGGTGTCAGAAAGTGGGTAAGAGAAGGATGAGAATACTGATAAGAGTGGAGTGAACGGAGAAAGGAGCATGAGAGAGAAGATGCAGGTTAGTGAGATAGGAGATGACAATTGACTTTACATTTAAATTCTTGGAGATTGTAGCTGTCGGGAAAGCAAGTAAATAGAAGGGAATTCCACAGGCGGGAAGTGCGAGAAAAGAAGCTGCTGGAGTAAAATTTGCGTTTTACAATCACAATGAAAGGGTTGGACCTAGTTTCTAATCTTGTGACACGAGTAAATTCATATATAGGGGGCACCAGTGAACTAAGTTCATTGGAGCAGAAGCTGTGAATTTATTTATTTATTATTTCGTGAAGTTATGCTTGTCAAAAGAGCAAATTGCTTGACCTAAATAGACAAAGATTTTTCTATATACTAATCACTCTGGCAGATATCTTCCAGAGGCCTATTTAGTTACATGATTATTGATCTGAGCAAAGACTTGATCCTAATCAAATTGTTTCCCTATCTCATCTGTATTTCTCTCAGGTAAGTGCCATATGTGATACATACTTGAGCGATCATGTCTCTTTCAATCCATGATTGATTAGGTAGAAGATTTTGCCATTTCTTTCTGTGATAGACTGGTTGCCAACCAAGGTTATAGAACCCAATCTGTCCTGCTATTCAACCCATAGCTGAAGGGAGAAGAGATGAATTAATAGTTTTCCCAAAAATAAATCCCAGGCCTAACTAATAAAACAACAACTTTTAGGCAAAATTTGATTTTATTCATCAACATAGTCTCCTTCTAGGGTGATACACTGATTCCAATGCTTCTCTAACAATTCAATGCCTTTTTTGTAGAATGATTTGTCTTTGGCCTCAAAACACGCCTCGGTTTCTGATATAACTTCATTGAAGCCAAATCTCTTTCCCTGGAGCATTCTTTTGAGGTCTGCAAACAGCTAGTAGTTGCTGGAGCAAGACCTGGAGAATAGGGTGGCTGTAGAAGCAATTCGAAGAGCAATTCATGCAGTTTTGCTATCGTTGTGATTGACAGTGCGTTGTTATGGTGAATGATCACTTTTTTCTTCACATACACGTGGTGATGGAGAAAGGATGAGAGAAGGACTGGAGTCAAGTAGATGAGAGATGGCAATTGACATTGCATTTAAATTCGTGGAGATTATAGCCATCAGGGAAGCAAGTATACAGAAGGGAGTTCCACAGGCAGGAAGTGCAAGAAAAGAAGCTGATGGAGTAGAATTGGTTGCATTTGGTTGATTTAACTTTAAAAGGGTGGGACCTTCTTGCCAGTCTGGTTGCTCAAGAAAATTCTTATTGAGGGGTCACCAGTGAGCTAAGTGTAATATAATAATCTGGCCGCACCCAAGAAGGCCGATGAAGCGTGGGTGTTTTCGGTCATTGAAAGCAGCGGATGTCATTTTGACCCTATTTCCGGCAGAGCGGAAATAGCTCAGAGCAAACAGACAGGGTCTCTGAGAATTTACGTAGGCGTCGCGTGATCAAGGCAAAACCGGAAGAAACGAGTCCCCGGTTTTGGAAGATATATAAAGACTGCGAAAACACAGATAAGTCAGTCTCCAGAAGTCGACAGTAGAAGAGAAGTCGAGTCAGTCTTGACAGTCTCCAGAAGTAGACAAGAAGAGAAGTCGAAGAAGAAGAAGTCAGTCAGCCTCGACAGAAGTCAGTCTCGGAAGAGTCTCGAGAAGTCGAAGAAGAAGCTAGACGAGTAAGCAGAGAGGCCAGCTCCCGTCGAACCCCATTAGAATCGCGCTCTCAATTCTCTGCCCTTGTGCCACACGGTCCATCGTTCATCAATAAAAATATAAGTCATATATTTTTATATACACCCGTGTTTGTTATTTGTCGCTATATAACAAACATCATTTGGTGCTAGTGACTTGGTTTTGAAACAACAAAACATTGATGAGAACATTATTGGGTTACCACAACAACGATTGAAAATTCAACAGACTTGAAATTTCCGGAATTAAAACTGCCACCGGAAAAAAAAAAAGAAGACGAAAAATCTATCGGCCGCGACTATAGAAACCAACGAAAGGTAAGTGACACCTTGATTTAATAGTGTGTGTGTTCTCTGCTCGTGTTTATAGTAGGTCTGGTTGAAAAAAAAAATGGGACAGCATACTGTTGCCGATCTGACTGTAGAAATGAGAAATATGGATTGTTCGTTAGAACGGACGGTGGTGTTAAAATTGACAGTGGGGTGTTAAAATGAGGAAGAAAGTGTTAAAGTGGGGTGTTAAGGCTGACAGTGGGGTGTTAAAGCTGAAATATTTGCCTGTCTGTAGGTGTTAGGGCATCTGAGTTGGTGGTTTATTTTTTTTTTTTAATGTTTTACCATATATGTGAAGTGAGAAAATAGTTAATATTTCGTAGAATAAATATTTAATGAAATAATTTTGGGTTGTGTCTTAATTTTACTTAAAAAGCGGCATGAACTTTTCAGACAACCTGATAGAAATATTGACGAACAACTATTCTCAATGTGATTATGAAGGTCAGTTGTATGGTTGAAATAGTTGAGTTTTTCTGATCAGTACTCGAGCCGAATTGAAAAAAAAAAAGAAAACACAATCGATGTTCTACGTACACAAACTTTCCCCAATTGGAGTATTAGCATAAAATGACCCTCTTCATTTTCTCCATTTGGCCTTGTATTGCATGAACTAAATCAAAATTGGTAAACATTGACAAAATTATAGCTGAATGCTACCACAATAGGAAAATCAGAGAAACGAAAGGGTTCTTTAATTTTGATCTCGTCAACAAAATTTGTTCGTAAACGTTAATTTGTAATCTTTACACAGATATTGTCAAAATTTAAAAATGTTTGTGTTTTGCGTGACATTTCTACAGCATAGAAATGACTTAAATGTTATCGAGAGTTTTAAAGTGTAATTTTAATTATGCAGTTAATAACAGCCAACAAAATCGCCAATTATAAATATATCTCAACATCGTTGCTTGAAAACAACTGCATTGTTTGGTTATTTCTTTGCGAACACACCGATTGTATATATTCTTAAAACATTCACCCGCGTCTCAGTGTTTCGCGATATGAGTCAGATATTGAAAAGATATTTTGTTATCAATATGGTGGAATCGGATTATTTGGGGAGATTTGGGAAAATTAAATTAAAATCTAAAACTTATTTTTATTTACGTGAAAGTACTTCACTTTTATGCTTTTGTGCAAGTTCCCATAAATTCAACATCCTCTGTGAATTTTCATTTATGTGACTTGTGAAATATCTTTTGAAGATATATTAATTTCTGAAAACTAGTAAATATGGAGAGATTAGTGAAGGATATGAGGAACTCCCGAAGAAGTTGACGATAGGTCAACGGGCGTTCAAATGTCTCGGCGTTAAACAGAGAGATGTTAACAAATCAGATATACTTGGTTTCGAATCCAGAGGAAGTAGTTCAGGGAATGGAAAGCATTGCACAAACTAAGGAACTACGAGTCACGGTTTAGACTAAATTAATATCCTCCACAAGTAAATTGCATGCGGATTAAAGTTGGAATCAGGGTAATTTTCTTAAATTTCTATTGAACATTTCTCGGTCAGACTATGAATGATATGTACGGCAAATAATGACCATTGTTTTCTGTGTTCAAACATAGTATGTTTGAAATTAAATTAAATTAAATGAGGTTACGTGGTAACAATAAACTCGAGCAGAAGCACACATGGTGTTGGTCAAAGGTCATTTACTCGATGTTAGTTTTGAAACTAGAGCGCGGTTTCCGCTTAATAATCATGTGATTATGCATCGAAGAGTCTACGCTTATGGACAGACGCGAGAAAGAAAATGAACATTTTTAAGAACTTTGCCCAATTCTGTGAAAATGGATATTAAAAAAAAAAAAAAAAAAAAAGGAGGAAAAAAAAAAAAGAACAATGAAACATCGAGCTGGTAGAACAATTTTCAAGATGGATACGAACATTGTCGGGTTGTCGATGTAGGCTCCCCTATATATTTTTTTTGTTGTTTTTTTGTTTCAGCATGCACATGTTTTTGTTGTTTTGGCATGCACATGTTTCATACAATTGTAGGGCTTGTGTGGCATGGGGAGGAGAGTGAGGATGTTGCGCTTAAAATGTTCTTAGGCGAACATTTTGAAAAATGGGTGGGCGAGGAGTGTAATATAATAATCTGGCCGCACCCAAGAAGGCTGATGAAGCGTGGGTGTTTTCGGTCATTGAAAGCAGCGGATGTCATTTTGACCCTATTTCCGGCAGAGCGGAAATAGCTCAGAGCAAACAGACAGGGTCTCTGAGAATTTACGTAGGCGTCGCGTAGGCGTCGCGTGATCAAGGCAAAACCGGAAGAAACGAGTCCCCGGTTTTGGAAGATATATAAAGACTGCGAAAACACAGATAAGTCAGTCTCCAGAAGTCGACAGTAGAAGAGAAGTCGAGTCAGTCTTGACAGTCTCCAGAAGTAGACAAGAAGAGAAGTCGAAGAAGAAGAAGTCAGTCAGCCTCGACAGAAGTCAGTCTCGGAAGAGTCTCGAGAAGTCGAAGAAGAAGCTAGACGAGTAAGCAGAGAGGCCAGCTCCCGTCGAACCCCACGTCAGCCCCTGGAAGCGCTCCCTCAACTCTCTGTTCCTAGGCGACACGGTCCATCGTCGTCAATAAAAAATATAAGTCATATATTTTTATATACACTCGTGTTTGTCTGTTTCTTGCTATATAACACTAAGCTCATCAGAGTGGAAGCCATGAAAATATTTAAGAGAAGAGACAGAGGGCAGCTACATTTCATCAGTGAAAGTGGCTGGAGTTGAGCTGCTAGGTTGGGACCATTCATATTACAGATTCTTCTTTGGAGCCTGTTGAGAACCTTGAGATGAATAGCAGGGATGCTCGACCAGATATGACAACAGTATCCAATGCACGGTCAGATGGTTGATTTGTATGTGTGCAAGATGGACAGGCCAGAAAAACTTCCTGGTTTAACACAGTGACCCAACCTTCCTAGCAGTGGATTTACCTATTGATTCAATGTAGTGGTTACACTTGAGATCAGAATAGAGGGTGAGGCTAAGGAGGCACAGTGTATTGCTTTCAGGGAGATTCGCTTGGTCCATGCTGATGAGGGGGTAGGAGAAACTGACTGAGGTAGTTAACAGATAGCAGCTTTGTTTTAGAAGCATTAAAATTTACAAGCCATTTCTTACCTCAGTCTACGACAGTGGAGGTCCTTCTCAAGATCAGCAGCAAGGTTTTTCCACCTCACCAGATTTTTTACAGAGGCGGGAGTAAATGGTGGTGTCATCAGCGTAGATGGCTGCTTGGGATTTGATCATGTCAGGGAGATCATTTATGAAGATCCAAAAGAGTGTTGGGCCTAGGATAGAGCCCTGGGGACTCACATGTTCAAGTGATAGGATGTGGATGCATGCCCACTCAAGGTTACCTTCATTATGTGGTTTGAGAGGAAAGATTAGATCAAACCAAGCAAGCGTCCAGTGATACCATAGCCCTGTAGCTTGCTGAGAAGGCAAGCATGCCAGATCCTATCAAATGCCTTGGAGATATCCAGGGTAACAGCTCATGATTCGCCGGTTTTATCAAGAGCCTGGTATATGTAATTGGTGATGGTCGTTAGCATATTGGCAGTAGACCTGACAAAGAAGAAGCCATATTATCTGTCCAAGAATAGTTCATTGGTGGTGAGATGTCGATGTGACCCAGGTTTCTATATTTCTGTAGAAACTTGGGTCACATAATATCTCATTTACAAATAAAAAATATATATATAACAGTCTTTATTATAATAGAGAGGATATATATATATATATATATTCTTCACTACTCGACTACATGATTATTGAAGAAAAATAAAATATTAACACACTGTTAAAGAGCAAGGAAGAGCTTTCATAACTGGTAGTAAAGTTTAATAAATGGTAGTAAAGAGAATGAACTGAGCTGATGCTGCCTTGCTGTTGTCTCTCTTTCTCTCTTTCCATGAGTGTGACAGGGAGTATATATATATATCTTTATTTATCTGTAAATTCAGATAAAACTTGATGGGGAAATAGCCATTTTCAACATGTCATTTTAAGGCATGCATTCTTCAACCCCTTATAAACAGAGAATGAGGAAAAATTCTAAGCCCAGAGGTTAGTTTAGGTAAAGGAAAGGGTTGGGATGTATTGGTTTTCATTGGGTTGGGCTGGGGGAAGGAGTTAGTAGTAATTCTTTCTTAGTAGTGGGAGGTATGTGGCCTGACCCTAGGGTTAGCAGTGGCAGGTACTAGAAAAGGAATTTTACCGCCTATATATATATATATTACAGTCTTTATAATAGAAAAGATAATTGTCTCTGGAAGAAACTAAAATTGTATTAGTCTCAAGCTTATTTTCTCAATTTTTAAAAATTTTCTTTTTTAAGAAGGGAAAATATTCTTAAGTGAGCTACCAAAATTTAATTTTAAGAATTTTTATTGATGGAAATTTTAAAGAATACTGCACATCTCATACAACATTGCTGGTTGGTTAATATATATATATATATATATATGAATACAAAAATTAAAATATTTGGCATCTGTGCATAATTCTCTCTGGCTACCCTCCACTCCCCAAAACCATCAACAACAAAGAATAAAAACATGTTTACATTTTTATATATATGCATTTTTGTTTGTCATTGTCAGCCAAGATGATCATCATCTTTGTTTCCAGGTTATATAACACTCCCAACATGGTCAGCTGAACACCTATGAGGTCAAGTGGGCCTTAATTGATGTCATCTCTGTCTGAAGTCTTAGATATTTTTATGTCAAACAGTTAAAGTGCCATACGTGATACACACTTTGGGCAATCATGTCTCAAAAGAGACATGACTGACTGGGCAGAAGATTATCCGGCAGTAGGTTGCCATTGCTTTCTGCAGTAGACTGGTTGCCAACCAAGGCTATAGAACCCAATCTGTCCTATTATTTAACCCATAACTGAAGGGAAGAGACAGATTAATACTTTTTACGTACAGAAGGCAAAAATAATAAATGAAAACTTGTGATGTCAAGTGACACTAGATCGAAAGACAAAAATCCTGTTCCGCAAGGGTAAGAGAGAAGAGGTGTCCGTTTAAATTCACGTTGGTAGCAGTCACTCAGTAGAAGTAAGAAGAAGAGGCTAAATTACGTATATACTAACTTGGAACTACTGTGAATAAAATGATAAATTATTGAAAGATTTCCGTCTTTAGTTTTTTATCTTGGTGTTGATTTTTGTCTTCTCTTATCAATGTGCAGTGAGACTTTTCCACTTTTCGAGGACACTGTTCTGAACAAGAAGTCAAACACAATGTGGTGACAGATTTGTTGACTGAAAAACTGAGAATGAGACCCCATTGTATGTTTACAAACCCACCTTCTATAAATTGAGTAGTTATAAAATGAATGGAAGACAGATGACACGGGTCAAGATTCATTCTGTTAAGATCCTGTAAGAAAGCCTTTCATTAGTTGGAAGTGAAAAAAAGGAAGGCAAATGAGTTCAAAGTAGACTTTTGGGTCTCGACAATTTTTATATATAATAGACGTTCAGCTTTGGAGAAGGCTCAACTCAAGTTCGAAATTGCACCAGTGTGGAACACGAATTCACAATTATTAAAAATGCAGGAGCTGTCAGGGAATCATTAATCAGTGGAAGTTCTCTGTTCTCTCTCTCTCTTTCTTTTTCTCTCTCTCTCTTTCTCTTTCTCTCTCTCTGTTCTGACCTCTTCTCTTCTGTGTCTTCTGTTCTTTGGCCAGAAACCCCAGACTTATATAACCCCAAAATTCCTGCACATTTTTGCTTTTTCAGGTTGTCATTTAATTGATGTCATCTGTGGTCAGCTAGATCTGTCGATCATTTTCGCCAGCTGTCGTAATTCAAGCCTTTGTTGTTGCCTGTGTTTTATGCCTTTGATGTCACTCATATCTTTGTCAGCTATTACCTTTCAAGCCTTCGTCTGTCGCTTGTGTTTTTTGTCTTTTGATGCCACCACCATCCATGGCTGAAATATATTTTTGTCAGTCATATATTTTTGCTGGATCAAGGTAATATATTGATGTACATCATCATCACACCCAGATGGTGCATAGGGCAGCAACATTTTGTTGCTGTTTCTGTAACAAACTCTCTATTATGGGGCAGGGTCGTTAGCCCTGCACCCAATCCCCAAACCTGGAGGACAGGTGGACCATTCTTAGTCCTTATGTTTACAGCACCTGGTATTCCCAAATGGTCACCCATTTAAGTACTGACCAGGCTCGCTGTTGCTTAACTTCAGTGATCGGATGGGAACCGGTGTATTCAACATGATATAGCCGTAGACAAGGTAATATATTACAGGAGACTTATTGAGCCACAAGTTCATTATCATTCAACTATTACAAATTAACCATTTGAGGTGAAAAGGTTTAAGTGAATGAATGTTTAGTTAGACAGCAATAGGTTCTTGGGAGATCAGAGATGACCTTCTCTTTGACTGTGTAAAGCTGACTAACTCTCAGTCAGTTGAACCTCTCTTTCTAAACTTTGACTCTTCTAAACTTCGACTCTTTTTATGAGGAACATTTTTCTTTCAAGCATGAAGTTGCAGATGTGCATAGTAACAAGGAGGGTTTGGTGACATTTTCTCTTGTGACACAGGGTCAACCTGAATTACCATGCTAATTTCTAATCAAGTTAAAAAGAGGGCTGAATGGGATTCCAAAAAGAATTCCAACTTTGAATTTTTGCCAGACCTTGCTCAGGTTTAGTGCCTTTTTTTTATAATCATTTCTCCCCAAGGAAGTCAGTACTACCACTAGTGTGCAGGGGGTTACATGAAAGAAGAGCAAGAAGAACGAGGCTCGACTTACAAGTGTTGACGGAAAAAGATAAGAAAAAGATACTAGTGTGCAGGGTGTTATGTGAGTGTAGAGTGAAAAGAAAGAAGAACAATAAGCAAGAGGTAGCTTGGAAAGGATGAGAGAAAGATTGGAATCAGGGAGATAAAAGATGTCAATTGATGTTGCATTTAAACTCTTGGCGATTGTAGCTATCAAAGAAGCAAGTATGCAGAAGGGAGTTCCACAGGCGGGAAGTGCAGAAAAAGAAACTGATTGAGTAGAAGTAACAATCAAATTTGTCAATTTTGACTGTTCTAACTGTAATAGGATGGGACCTAGTTGCCAATCTAGTAGCCCTAGTAAATTCATCTAGAAGGGCACCTAGCGAGATAAGCTCATTAGAACAGAAGCAGTGAAAATATTTATAGAAAAGACAGAGGGAAGCCACATCTCATTGGCGAGAAAGTGAATGAAGTCGAGTCGCCAAATGGAAATTACATTGAAGATCATTCTTTGGATTTTGTCGAGTACTCTGAGATGAATGACAATACCATTAAACCAGATATGGCAACAGTATTCACAGCATGAACGAATGGTAGATTTGTATATGTGCAAGATGGATTCTGACAAGAAAAACTTCTTGGCCCGATTCAGTGTAGTCATTCCATTTGAGGTTGGTTGAGAGATTGAGACTGAGGAGGTGCAGTGTATTGCTTTCTGGGAGACTAGTGTGATCTATACTGATAGGTAAGAGAGTTTGTCTATTGGTTTCTATTGGTGGTTAAAGGAGAGCAGTTTCGTTTTGGAAGCATTTAAACTTATGATCCATTTCTTGCCTTAGTCCATCACAGATTGAAGAGCCTTATAAAGAGCAACGGCAAGATTTACTTTGTCAGCTTTGGTAGATTTCTTATTGAGACCGGAATGAATGGGGATGTCATCAGCATAGATGCTTACTTGTGAAATAATTACATCAGGAAGATCATTGATGAAGATCAGAAAAAGCAAAGAAACTAGGATAGAGCCTTGAGGGACACTCGCATTCATGTGATAAGATATGGAACCATGCCAGTTTAATGCGACTTTCGTTACTCGGTTTGACAAGAAAAATTGGATTAGACTGAACAAGTGTCCATTTGTACCATAGCTCTGTAGCTTGTGCAGAAGGCCAGCGTGTCAAACCTTGTCAAATGCTTTGGAGATATCATGGGCAGCAGCTCGAGCTTTGCCATTCTTATCAAGAGCCTGGTATATGTGTTCAATGATGGTTGATAGCATATCAGCTGGAGACCTGGTGAAACGGAACACAATATACAAAAATAGAAAGAGGCTAAGACAAAGATGTGCCTTTTAACTTGATTTATTCCCTGGATGTGTGTTGTGGTGCAATGAATATTGACTCCGAACGACAAATTGGGGAGCCGAGTTCAAATTCCAGTTGAATTCCTTGCATTCACTTATGCACAAATACCTGTGGGAAAGGTATTAATCCATCTCTTCCCTCCAGTTATGGGTTAAATAATAGGACAGATTGGGTTCTATAGCCTTGGCTGGCAACCAGTCTACTGCAGAAAGCAATGGCAACCTATTGCGGGATAATCTTCTGCCCAGTCAGTCATGTCTCTTTCAAGACATGATCGCCTAAAGTGTGTATCACATATGGCACTTAACTGACTGACAGAATATAATAGTTGGAATCAAGATTAAGTCTTCTACTGGTCATAAAGTTGGGTATCGATTTTCTATTGTTATGAAGTAATAAACTGATCCCCCCTCTGATTACTACTTAATAATATAATACATCTTTTTTCCCTCTAGCTATGAGTCAAATAATAGGACAGATTAGGTTCTATAGCTTGCAACCAGTCTACCGCAGAAAGCAATGGCAACCTACTGCGGGATAACAGTCCATAATTCCTAATTAACACAAATTCAACCTCAGTTAGTACAATTGGTGGCCATCTTTATAGAAATCCCTAGATTTTAAGGAATATATATCTAAACTTATTTATAAATGGAACTTTGTGTGTGTGTGTGTCTCTGTGTGTGTGCCTGTTACTTATAGACTCTGAAATGGCTGAACCGATTTTCTTGAAAATTCACACAGTTGTACCATAAGCATCTGTGAGTGTTCTTAGCTAGGTTTTGTGTCAAGGTACCCCTGATAAATATTGAAAATCTATAATAAAAAAAATTGGGTTATAGAAGGAGTGGTCTGATTTTAATCAAATTTGATATATTCATAGACAAAGACATAAGAAACGATATTCAGAAGTTTCAAGGTTGCGGTTCTTACAATAGTGCAGAAAATCAATAATATATATATATAAAAGGCAAGATGTTTGTGTGTGTGTGTGTGTGTGTGTGTGTGTGTATGTGTGTGTGTCTGTCTGTTTATCTGCCTGTATGTCTGTATTCTTTTTTCAACCATTTTATTTTAGTTTTTGCTTTGAGTTTGACTCTAAGTAAGTATAATTGTAGATCTTAGTCTCAGTCATGATACCATTTACTCAGAGAACTTATTTAGCCTTCAAAATTCAGTTTACGATGAAAAAAACTTATTTGATATCGATACCAGGAAATCAAAATTTGACTTACATCCATTCATTTTTTTTTTTCAGTCTACAGTTTTGCTTTAACTGGAAACAACTACTGCTTTTTAGTTTTTTGTGCCAATGTCCAGTGAGTCTGAGCTCCAGGACCATGGATTAGTTTTAAAGCTTTCATTACACCCAGGCAACGCCGGGCTATACTGCTAGTATATAATAGTACAAATCAGTATGACTTATTATGAGAATTTCTTCCTAATGCTTTTGAATATTGAAATGTCATGACACAAAATAGAAGAATGAATTTTCAGATTTGGAATTTGGAGTCAACGATTAGCATTTGTTTTGTTCAGTATAGATATATCTGCTAATAATTCCAATTTTTATCAGATATCATATTTCATATATATCATATATTTGATTTATCAAATATATGATCCTGATGAGGGGTATAACACAAAATTATGTTGCTTAAGCATTTATTAATTATATATTTACACATACATACATACATACATACATATACCATTGGGAAAGATATTAATCCGTCTCTTCCCTCCAGTTATAGGTTAAATAATAGGACAGACTGGGTTCTATAGCCTTGGCTGGCAACCAGTCTACTGTAGAAAGTAATATCAACCTACTGTGGGATAATCTTCTGTCCAGTCAGTCATGTCTTTTTTAGACATGATCGCCCAAAGCGTGTATCACGTATGGCATTTAACTGACTGACTGAATATAATAGTTGAAAACATGATTAAGGCTTCTACTGGGTACAAACTGGGGTATCAGTTTTATATTGTTATGAAGTAATAAACCGATCCCCCACTAATTACTTTCCCTCTAGCTATTAGTAAAAAATAACAGGACAAATTGGGTTCTATAGCCTTGGCTGGCGACTAGTCTACCGCAGAAAGCAATGGCAACCTACTGCGGGATAATCTTCTGCCCAGTCAGTGATGTCTCTTTCGAGACATGATCGTCCAAAGCGTGTATCACGTATAGCACTTAATTGACTGACTGAGTGATTTCATACTCTGGTTCAGTGGAAATATAAACAAGCAACACCAAGGGGGATAATGCTGATATGATTAAGTGATATGAGTTATCTCCCCTAAACACAGACCACAGACAATCTATCTATCTAAATTGAATAAAATGTTTGGCTTAAAATTTCAAGATGTTTATTGAGTAAAACGACACATGAAGAAGGCCGAGATATTTTGAATATAACAACCAAGATACAAATAGTTATCCAAATAGGAAGACATATGACGATGATAATTTGGCAATCTTTAATTTTTACGACCTCGGTAAAACTGTGTCAAAAGGACGGATTTCCTTTTGACACCGCTATTATTTTATTTTCCTTCACTCCCTCGGCAATGTTTGTTGCTTTAGAAAGCAAAAATTAGGATTATAATAAAACTCAAATGTATGAAAGCGAATTTATACATTTTCTTTGTTCTTTGAAAATTGACAACAAAAATATTAAGCACTATTTATTTTTTAGATTGTTTTGCAAGAATAATTTTATATTTATGGCATTGTAAAAATGTGAACAAAATGCAATGTTTATCAATTATCAATTAATAAAGAAATATATTTTTTTATTCATAAATTTATAAAAAATGTCAATCAAACATGAAAATTTAAATAGATAATGAGGAACTGTAATTATAAATTTTGAAAAAAAAATGAATTTTACAGTCATTTCTTCAAACAGTGATTCATTGATATTTTTATAAAAATATGAATAAAAAATTGTTTTTATAGTTATTTATAAAATGGTAAATGATGAATATTGTATTTTACATAGTTTACATATGTTGATTTCAAAAAAATAAAAAATAAAAAAGGTTTCATATTGCACTTAACATTTTATAAAATGGTAAATAAATTTTTATAAAAGCTAAATAATAAATATCACATCGTACTTGGTTAGCATATTTTTATAATTTTGTAAATAAACATTGCTTAGGGAGGGAAGATAGCACAATAATAGTGGTGTGAAGGGAAAAACCATCCTTGTGTCACCATTTTTTTTTTTTCTGGGAATAAAAATTAAAGTTTGATGATAATAGCCTTGCATTTTTACCTATGGTATGTAGAGAGAATTGGATTCATGTCATTCCTTAGTATATTGATTCAAATTAAATATATTTTTTTTATTGTGAAGTTCCCCATGTACGAGGCTCAGGGGCTGCACAAGGTAGAGGATTACATTAAGAGGCAATTTATATGGATATAAGGGGAAGTTAACAGTTAATCCTATGCTTAAACAGGTTAAAATTGTAGTGGCTTGTGGGAAGAAGCTCTTAGAGTAGAACTTTTTTTTTTATAATCGTATCACCCCAAGCAAGGCATTATACTGCCACTGTTGGGGTTAAATAGAAGGAAAGTTATTAAAAGGAATGACAGAATAAAGGGGGTGTCAGGAAGTGGGTAGGAGAAGGATGAGAATACTGCAGAAATGAGATGAGAGCATGAGCGAGAGGATGCAGGTTAGTGAGATAGGAGATGACTATTGACTTTACATTTAAATTCTTGGAGATTGTAGCTGTCAGAGAAGCAAATAAATGGAAGGGAATTCCACAGGTGAGAAGTGCGAGAAAAGAAGCTGATAGAGTAGAATTTGCATTTACAGTTTATTGGTTTCACAGTAAATGTGTGGGATCTAGTTTCTAATCTTGTTGCTTGAGCAAATTCATATATAAGGGTCACCAGAGCAGAAGCCATGAAAGTACTTGTAGAAGGGACATAGGGAAGCCATACTGCACTGGCGAGAAAGTGACTGTATCCGAGCTGCCAAGTTGGGGTCGATCCCATTGCAGATTCTCCATTGAATTTTGTCAAGGACTCCTAGGTGGATAGCAGGAGCCCTCGACCAGATATGACAGCAGTATTCAATGCACAAGCGGATGGTAGATTTATATATGTGTATAGCGAAGAAAACGGTGACTTACCTCGTCAAACCAGGTAAAATGCGGCGAAAAAGAAAATTACATACCCAAAACAAGTCCGCCGCAGGAGTCGCTATGGGAGCGTATGCAAATCTTTGGCGTCCTCTCTGTGTTGTTGACCAATGGAAAAAATTGATCGGCCGATAAAAGCAGTCGTTCTCGAAGCGAAGAGGAGGTTTAACTGGTTAGGTGGATAGCAGTTGGTGAGATTGGACTGGCGAGTTGAATTGTCAGCATTTTTCTTTTTCTGGCCCGAAATTCGAGCAATTTGCAAGAGAATATTTTCTACAATGTGCAGGATTGTTTTAGATGGGAAAAACTTTCTGGCCCTACACAGAAAACTGACTTTATTAGCAGCCGATTTAGCTATGGATTTTATGTAGACATTTCACTTGAGGTCTGTTGTGAGAATTAACCCGAGGAGGTGCAGTGCTTTACTTTCAGGGAGACTAGCCTGATCCATGCTAATTGCGGGGCAGGAGCAACTGTCTGTGAATTCTTACCAATGGAACACTGAGGGAATGTTGGTGGTTTGCTACAATGTGGGTCCTGGTCACGAAGTTTAAGACTGGTGGAACCAAGGAATGTAGTTTGTCCGAGCACTTTCCATGGAAGTAGTGACAGTTTCGCGATCATACATTTACACCCACACACATATCCACATTGCAATGCATATTTGTAAAATATTATTATGCTCATTCTTCTATTTCTATGCATTAAACCAACATGTTTGTTTTCATCCGTGAAACACGCTATGTTAGCAAGCAGTGATTGGTCAATCTTGACTGGTTATCCTATTTTCGCATGTTAAATCCTATTTTGTCACGCAGTTAGGTGTGCCCATTTAAGCAGGGGACACTTGTGTTACTAGCAGTTAAGGCTCAGTTGCCCGTGGTAGCAGCTATGCTATCTTAGTTTTACCTCACTCACACATACACACCTGCATTCAATTGCAGGCAGCAATTAGTGGCACAAATTTATTTCTCACGCACACATGCATATGCACACACATTTTCTAATACAAACTCCAATGGGGACTCAACAACTCAAAAATTATCTGCATTTCAACCAATCTTTCATTGACTTTCTTCCAATGAACATTTTACGTCTCTTAACAGACCAAGGGAGAAAACTTCTTCCTCTTTTCTCGATAAATTGCATTATTTGTTAGTACATGTTTTATTGTTGCTTACTCTGGTGTTGTTTCTTATTTCTTATGTAATGTGTTTGATCAATCGTGCATCAAGTCGAATCAGAAATATAAATATAGTAACGAACCTGGAATCCTCTACAGTAGGGCAGTGAGAGACTTGCCACATCTCACCTGAGAAAAAGGTTGGAGGGTGGAGAATAATTCATCACCCACAAGGACTCTGAGACACTTTTAAACTCAGTCGAGACTAGAAAGTGAGGACTGAGCAGCTCCTCCCAATATATAACAGTAGTACTTGATTGTAGTCCTGATCTGGCTCTTGTAAAGGAAGAGGGTAGCATGAGGAATCAGGTACAGCGAGCCAATCATCTAAAAATAAAAAATAAAATGCAGGGAGAAGAAATCAAAGGGACGTAAATCATGAGTCTTAAAAATTTAATTATTCAAATATTACATGTACATTAAAAATGTAGGGAAAATTAAAATTTTAAATAAAAATAAAAGAAAAGAAAAATGAAAAGAAAAATTAAGAGGCAAAATTTAGAATTAAGAATTAAAAATTTAAGGAGCAATAACAAAAGGGGTTTAATTCATAGTTGTTAAAATTGATGTTGTGAGGGAAAGAAAGAAAGAAATACGCAAACCTAAAGAAGAATCTGTATCAATTTGGGTCTAAGAATTTAAGTATTTTTTTCTATGACAGCATGAGGTCATTAAATCACTTTTTTTATTATGCAAATTGAGATTCTTGATATGATTTAAGATTGGTTTTGTAAGAGGCATAGATTATATTTATTCCCTTTTTCCATTGTAATGTTTGGATTTAGCTACAATATTCCAAGTAATAATTGGGTTCTTACTGTTGTTTTTTAATTTCCAATACTGTATAGATTAAATTTTAAATTTAAATTTAAAATTTTTATCCACATGTATAACCATAGATTATTTAAATTTTAATCTTGTTTTTAAAAAAGCAGTAAATTTGCTTTATAAGATTTCCTTTCCATGAACATTGAGTGAACTTAAATTCAAATCTATTAAACTGTCAGTTTAAAATATGCACCTGATGATTGCATAATGCATGAAACTCCAAGTCGTGCCATAGATGTAGGATAATATGAGTTGAATATATAGATCAGAATCTGACAAGATAAATAGAATAAGAACAAGTAGGAAAAAAGTGTCTTTAATCTAACATGTTTCATTTTTAACAAGCTTCTTCAGAGATTTATTAAAGATGAATGATTTAAAAAAATCCAAGAGATGGTATGTTGATTGAGGTATAGTTTCATTGGTCAGATACGTTTCACATGTTATAAAGCAATGGATATTACATGTAGAAGAAAAAAAACAAACTTGTGTCTGTTTAAGTGTGTGTGTCAACGTGTAATAAAAGCATTAGATGTTTATTATGAATATAAGTATATGTAAGCAAAAACTAATGTGTGTTAAGCGCATTCAAACCATTGATGAACTAAGTGTGTGTATATGTCGATAAAATTAGTATGTGTGAATGACAGTGACGAAATACATTTCCGTTCAGTCATGTGTGAATGTGTGTATTTATGAGTCAATGCATCCAGAACTGATTCTCTCATTTTATTTAAAAAGAAAATTAGTTCCATCACTTGACACATGTATACAATACTTGTTACATATTTTGAACTTGTAGGATTTGTATGTTTATTTATTAATATATATTTAATACAACTCTGTTCATGCATTGAGCACTGTTTTATTAACACCTGAATAATAATACTACACATATGTACACACTCCTCATATATATATTTATTAATTTACCTCATTATATATATATATATATATATATATATATATATGGTTAAATAAAATAAAGACAAGAGGAAAACTGTATTTTAAATCGCCTACGCGTTTCGTCCTGTGATGGACTTTATCAAGGCAAAAAGACGAAATGAGCTTTATTTTAAATTACATATCTATAAACAAACAGTGTTGGCAACCACAAAAATATTTGTTTATAGATACGTAATTTAGAATAAAGCTCATTTTGTCTTTTTTCCTTGATAAAGTCCATCACAGGATGAAACGCGTCGGCGATTTAAAATACAGTTTTCCTCTTGTCTTTATTTTATTTAACCATCCTGTCCTTAATTTCAGATCATAACTGAGTATATATATATATATATATATATATATATATATATATAGTGTATTGTAACTAAGTTGTTGAACTCGTAGGTTTTTTAACCTTTTGTTCATGCATTTACTTTTATAAAGAGTGCTCAATACAAATGTAGAGCGTTATACTGTAATGGTTGTTACAATGTTTTTATAAATTCATAGTATCACTACACAAAAATTTTCGCGTTTCGAATTCAGCCCATTGGCTTCATCTTCTGGTGATTTTTTAGAAATTTTCTAAAAGATCACCTGAAGATGAAAAAATTTATAAAAACATTGTAACAACCATTACAGTATATATATATATATTCTTTACTACTTGACAGCATAATTATTGCAAAAAATAAATAAATAAAATAAAATAATAAGGTACTGTTAAAGAGAAATTTCATAACTGGTTGTAAAGTTTATTAACTGGTGTTTAACGAGAATGAACTGAACTGAGCTGACGCTGCCTTGCTATTATTGTCTCCCTTTCCATTAGTGTGACAGGAGGGAAATATATATTACTTGTCTGGCAATGTATCAGAACACAGGGGAACATAGACACATACGTTTCTTAAGAGTACAATCAAGATAAAATAGAATTTGAATTTGATCATTACTGACGCAAAAAATAAATGTATTAAATAATTTACCCGAAATCATTTAAGGGAGACAATTCAAATTGTTAAGTAAATAAAGAGTCGCTTCCCTTTATCTGATATACTCAGAATGAAAAATGTATTTTTTAAGCATAAGTTGAAGAAAGACTTATCTTGGGTACATGGAACGTCAGGACGATCAACAACTGTGGTCAACTCAAGAATGTCAAGCAGGAGATGAACAGGCTGAACATCAATATTCTGGGAATATGCGAAACCAGATGGCTAAACAATAGAGATTTCAGCAGCGACAGTCACAGGATAACATACGCAGGCGGCAAAAATAAAATGGAAAAGGAGTCGGCTTAATACTGGATGATGAAATGAAGAAATGCATTCTGGGATACTGCCAGCTTTCCGAGAGAGTCCTCTCGTTCAAACTGAGAGGGAGACCTTTCAACATATCTATCATAGTAGTTTATGCACCAATAACGCAAAGTACTGAGGAAGAAATAAAATCTTTCTACTCTATACTGGACAACGCCAAAGGTCAGTGTAAAAGCCAAGAAATTATAATCCTAATGAGTGACTTGACTGCCAAGGTAGGTAAAGAAAAGGGTTAAGAATCTGCAATGAACGAGGAGAAAAACCAGTCCAATGATACATCGCAAATGACCAGGTAATAACTAACACCTGATTTCAAGAACACCCACAATGTCTATGGACAAGCCCAGGAGGAGACACAAAAAACAGGAGATTCAGAAATGCAGTGGTTCAATGCAAAACTTATCCAAGTGACGACTGTGGAAGTGACCACCTCCCAGTCATCTGCAAACTAGGGGTAAACTCCAGAGACTGAAGAAGCCTAATGTAGCACCAAGAGTGCAATACAACATGCTCATGAATGACCTTAACCTGGAGAAAAAATACACATACAGTGTGAAAAACAAATAGAAAGAACAAATTAGGAGAGGAAACTCAAAATGGAGCTTGCTAAAGGAAGCACTAGTGACATCAGCAAACAATATTGCCCCTAAAGGAAATCAGACACAGAAGAAAAAATCACGTGGATGACTGAAGAGATTCTCGACATGATGCAAAGGTGACAGAAAACAATGCCAAGACATGGAATGGAATACATAAAACTACACAAGAAAATAAGGAGCAAATGTAGAGGGCTAAAGAGGAATGACTCAACAACAAATGTGCAGAAGTAGAGAGATTGAACAGGACTAAGAAAGCAGACATACATAAAGAAATCAAAGAACTGACAGGACAAAAAACCTGCTCTTCAACAGGATGTATAAAGTCCAAGGATGGAACTATCATATTGGAGAAAGAGGAAATACTCCAGTGATGGGAAGAATATATAAAATATCTTTTTCATGACAAGAGAGAGCAACTGATAATACACAAAGATAAAGGTGGACCAGAAATATTAAAGTTTGAAGTGGAAGCTGTAATGGCCAAACTGAAAAGAAACAAAGCAGCTGGACCAGACGGCAATGTAATAGAGATGCTGACAGCTCCGGATGAATTCAGCGTAGAGAAAAATTACAGAAATAATGAATGAAATTTATAACAGTGTTGTAATGCTGGACAAAGTATGCCACAAAGAATTGATAGAAATGCTCAGTATTGGGATACTGGAAATGGATTTAAATACAGGGTATTTGATAATCAAATTTGATAATAAATTTGCTATTGATGTTATCACAGAAATCCGCAGATGTTTAGATAATCTCTTGATACTAAATAAAGAAGTTAAACATTGGTTTGCTTGGTGGGTAAAGTAGTTGTGTATTTATTACTGGCTTCAGCTATTGGTGTCCAAATTTGTACAAAATGTCAAGATCATGAATGCTGATTTTAAAGATGAGTGAGTAACTAAAAGTGAGACGGAGTTGGGGTCAAACTGTATGCCTTAAAAATCAGCATTTGAAATATTGGCTTTTATCTGGGCTAAAACACCACAAATGTACATCATTGGAGAAAAAGGAAAACCTGGTAAATTATTTTGGTATGTTTCAGTGTGTAGGCAATGGGGTCTAGTGTCTTCCAATGTGATGAGAATAGACAAAAAATTATATTAAATATAGATATTTAATAAACTTGATATACTTTGATACAAGGCCAAAATAGGTGAGCATTCTGATAGAAATTTACATGACTATGAAGAATATTTAATCATTTTTTTTAATTTATTTCAGAATGGTTATCAGGGTGGTTTTAGTAGATCCTAACCAGTTACCCCTTTTCTGATGCCAATAAAAGAAGTCTATTCTGTACCACACATGTACTTGGCTCTTTTTATGGGAAGAAGATGGTTTGTGTGTTCTATACATAGACATAGATATCTGACCCTTTTGATTTACAAGTCTAGCATTTTCTGACATAGAACTTGTGAGAGCAATACATGACCATTTGAAATACAACCTTCATGAATATAATAATGCCCATTATGGGGGAAATTCAGTCAGAGAATATTCCTTTCTTGCATAGCTTCTCTATTAATTGCTTGTTCTTTATTTCTTTATTTCTAATGGCTGATAATAATATCGTATTCAAGTAAATCAACAGACAGAGATAAATATGTCACATTGGGTTGACCTAGATAATGGGTGCAGTTATGGAAGAAAGGAAAAAAGGTTTATTTACCCATTTAAATTTCTTCCATTACTGGTTTTGTTATATTAATTATTTCAGAGATGGAATTTTTATACTGGTAAGTCATACATAGAATGTGCGTTGTGGTGCAGTGGATACTGGGGAGCCGAGTTTGCATTCCAGTTGAATTCATTGAATTCACTTATGCACAAATACCCTTGGGAAAGGTATTAATCCAACTCTTTCCTTCAGTTATGGGTTAAATAACTGGACAGTTTGGGTTCTATAGTCTTGGCAGGCAACCAGTCTACCACAAAAAGTAATGGCAATCTACTGCAGGATAATCTTCAACTCAGTCAGTCATGTCTCTTTCAAGACATGATCGCCCAAGCATGTATCACATATGGCAGTTAACTGACTGACTGAATATGATAGTTGGAATAATGATATAGGCTGCTACTGGTCATAAAGTGGGGGATCGATTTTATATTGTTATGAAGTAATAAACTGATCCCCCACTAATTACTACATAATAATATAATACATCTCTTCTCCCTCTAGCTGTGAGGCAAATAACAGGACAGATTGGGTTCTATAGCCTTGGCTGGCAACCAGTCCACCACAGAAAATAATGGCAACCTAGTGTCGGATAATCTTCTGCCCAGTCAGTCAGTCATGCCTCTTTTGAGACATGATTGCCCAAGCATGTATCACGTATGGCATTTAACTGACTGAAGCCATATACAAAGTAATATATACATATTTATATGTGTCCCATGCAGAGAAAACATAACATATATTTGCACAACAAGCAGTGAAAGGAGGATGGAAAAATAGGGTTTTATATATAACTAGCAGTATAGCCCGGCGTTGCTCAGGTGTAATGAAAGCTTTAAAACTAATCCATGGTCCTGGAGCTTAGACTCTTTGGATGTTGGCACGAAAGACTAAAAAGCAATAGTTGTTTCCAGTTAAAGCGAAACCATAGATTGAAAGAAAAATGAATGGATGTAAGTCAAATTTTGATTTCCTGCTACCAATATCAAATCAGTTTTTTTTGTCATAAACTGTATTTTGAAGGCTAAATAAGTCCTCTGAGTAAATGGTATCATGGCTGAGACTAAGAACTACAATTATACCTACTTAGAACCAAACTCGAAGCAAAAACTAAAATAAATATATATATATATATATATATATATATATATTATTGATTTTCTGCCCTATTGTAAGGACTGCAACTTTGAAACTTCTAAATATTGTTTCTTATGTCTTTGTCTATGAGTGTATCAAATTTGATTAAAATCGGACCACTCCTTCTATAACCCGATTTTTTCAATTATCGATTTTCGATATTTATCGGGGGGTACCTCAACACAAAACCTAGCTAAGAACACTCGCAGACGCTTATAGTACAACTGTGTGAATTTTCAAGAAAATTGGTTCAGGCATTTTGGAGTCTATAGGTAATGGACGGACACACACACACACACAAATATACACACACAGAGACAAATTTCCATTTATAAATAAGTTTTAATTTAGATTAGATAAAAAGATTCTTTTGTATTTTGGAGAAGCCATATTTAAGATTCCAGTTTTGATCAGGCTAGATTTATCTACCATGTTCCTAATGAGTACATATTCCACAAATGGGGAAAGAGCAAGTCTTAAGTTTTCCTCAACATGAGGACTGCAAGCCGGAGATAATTTATATATTTAGTGAAGATATATTTCCATAAAAAAATGGTGCCATGGGCTTGTAGCTGCACCATGTGGCAGCTGGCTGGTCATTGCAAAAGCTTAGACAGAATGAACAACTTTTGTATTTTGATTCCAGGAAGCTGACTGACTGCTACTTGTGTCGCTATGAAATGTTGTCACTAAGTCGTCATCACATGACCAATGTGACTTAATCTTGATAAAGAGAAACAATTGCCTTTTGTTTTCCGACATTTCCATTATTTATCAGTGTGATAGCAAAAGCTGAATGGTGGCCTGAGTAGTTGCAATTGGAAGTGGCAAAAAACTGAAATTAAGATGAAAGAAATGCTAACCAGACGCTGATAATCATTGGCAATGTATCAGTTAATAGCAATTCAACAAAATCTTAATATAATATATATATATATATATATATAATTATTAAGATATTAATATATATTATTATTAATATAATATATCAATATTAAAATAAAATAAATTGTGAGAGAGTTGTTGAGTTGTTTGGCAAGAATCCTCCAAGGATGAGTTCACAAAATTTTTCTCATATTTTTTTTTTGCTGGTAACTCTCTCAGCAGACCTTAAGTGAAATGACTAAATCGAATACATAACTAAATCCACTGCTAAGAAGGTCAGTTCACCATGCAAGGCCAGGAAATTTTTCTCGTTTGAATCCATCTTGCACATATATAAATCTACCATTTGCCCTTGTATTGAATACTGCTGCCACATCTGGTCAGGTGCCCCTGCTATTCACCTCGAGGTTCTTGACAAAATCTAACAGAGAATCTGTAATGTGATCAATCCTGACTTGGCAGCTTGGCTGCAGTCGCTCTCTCACCGTTGTGATGTGGCTTCCCTGTGTCTTTTTACAAATACTTTCACGGCTTCTGCTCTAATGAACTTGGCTCTCTGGTGCCCTCTGTGTATGAATTTACTCGAGCCACTGGACTAGCAACTAGGTCCCACCGTTTTACAGTGAAGCCAATAAAATGTAACCAAAATTTCTACTCTAACAGCTTCTTTTCTCGCACTTCCCGCCTGTGGAATTCCCTTCCGTATACTTGCTACCCCCGTATACTTGCTTCCATCTCCAAGAATTTAAATGTAAGGTCAATAGTCATCTCCTATCTCACTGACTTGCATCCTTTCTCTCAAGCTCTTTTCTCCATCCACTCCAGCCCCATTGCACCAGTCTTCTCATCCTTCTATTACCCTATTCCTGATACCTCCTATAACCTACCTCTTTTTTTCTTCGTTTTCCCGTATGTAACCCTCTGCGCAACATTGGCAGTAAAACCGGCTTGCTTGGGGTGAAATGATTATAAAAAAAAAAAACTGTGTGCTGGTCATATGTATCGACATGAACTGAAACTCGACTGAACTTGAAAGGCAAATGTCCCTGAAAATAAAATCTGTGTTTCATGTAAAGAATGTTCATCAAACGTCAGATTATTTCCAGGGTCTCAGTAAAAGATTTACTAAGCTTTAGACAACACTTAATGCTGTTACATTGCTTGAATTTGTTAACAGTTGTAAAGACTATGGAGCCATTTCTCTACAATATTGCAAAAGCCGACATAATAATTGAACAGATGTTGACACGAGCACGTGTATTAGCAGACTGACTCAGTAGATTAGGTAAAGATGAGCATTACAATTATAACAAATAGAGTCTAGTAATTTTTTGATATCATTTTCAACAATTTACTAATAATCATTTACTTGTACTAATCTCTATCAAGTATAGGGCCAAAATATAACTCCAACCTCCAGGATAAACAAAATTGGCTAAATTATAAAATTATGGAACTTTAGCTAGTTAACCATCACTTTATGGTAATTGCCCCTATTATATATTTACTAGGCTTAGCATAGTCTGGCATGAAGTCATAATCATGGAGCACCTTGTAAAGTTGAAATTCCTGAGACAAATTGCAGGAATTTTTCCCGGTTACATGTGTGAGTGTTCTCAGCAGTGAGAGCGGAAAGAGCAAAATCAAAGGCTCAAAATAACTGTTCAACAGCTTTTATATCTGGTTGAAAGGCGAGTGCAAAATAGTAATATTTTGCAGTAAAAAAAATTGGGTTTCCCAGTTAACAAGGTCCTTGAGTAGATGTTTTTGTAGAGAGAAGAACAAGAAATTTGGGTGTAAAACTGCTGGAATTGGTACCAATATCTGCAGCAAAAGTTTTGTTTAAGTTTTTTGTGGGATAGGTGTCTCAATGGAAGATTTCTCTGCTGGTTTCCTCAAGGAATGAGAAATTCAAAGTCAAGCTGTCAGGACAGGACCATGTGTCTTCTGCAGCAAAAGTTGACAGTTGCCCTTTGAGCTGGCCGTGAAGGTAGAGGCCACTGAAAAAGGAAAGAACTTGAATATAGTTCTATAAGCATTTTTATGACTTCTGGTACTTTATCTGCTGAATACTTTAATTGTTGTTATTATTGAATTGAGCAAAGTAAGGAAACCTCTAAATGCCTCAATAGCCAAAGTAAGGATGCCTCTAAATACCACAATAGCCACTGTAAGGATGCCTCTAAATGCCACAGTGGCCAGAGTAAGGAAGCCTCTAAATGCCACAATAGCCAAAGTAAGGATGCCTCTAAATGCCACAATAGCCAAAGTAAGGATGCCTCTAAATGCCACAGTAGCCAAAGTAAGGATGCCTCTAAATGCCACAATAGCCAAAAGTAAGGATACCTCTAAATGCCACAATGGCCAAAGTAAGGATGCCTCTAAATGTCACAATGGCAAAAGTAAAGAAGCCTCTAAATGCCACAATAGCAAAAGTAAAGATGCCTCTAAATGCCACAATAGCCAAAGTAAGGATGCCTCTAAATGCCACAATAGCCAACACATGAAATGGTTTCTATAAAATTAATAGTCAACAAGAGTAATTTCCTAATCACCACTCTACAGCAGGCGCCCTGAAGCAAAAGAGCAGATATTTACTAAAACTTAGTCTGGCACAGAGTCAGTACATTGCTGCCCCAAGTTAGGATCAAATTCACTACAGCAGAAATGTTCTTTCTTTTCAGACTGGCTTGTTAACCATTGCTTTATGCCCAGTGTCTAGTCAGACATTAGTAGGATCAAACATTCAAAATAGCTTGCGTAAATAAATATGTACTTGACTGATATCTTGTCTAGTTCTTATTTTTAGACCTGCACAGTTATTGCTCTTCTTGTTTCGATTGAGTTCAAGTACACACTGCCCAGCCCAGAGATTGAACCCAACAATTACTGTTTCACCAAATTCATGAACCAACTCTTTAATCCAATAGACTCTGTAGAACATAGACATAGTGGAACAAGAACAGTCTATCCCCATAGATTAAATAAAGGGTTCAGTTCTGATTTCCTGATGAAGGTCGAAGGGTTGAATTAATTGTGTAAATTAAATGAAACAAAATGAATAATGTCTTCCGAGGATCTTTCCCACTTTTACATGGCATTGTTTTCCTTTTCTGACCGCATTTTCCTTTACATGTGGAACTGATGGATCCAGTTTGTTTCTTGATGACACAACTGACAGTTGAAAGGCTGACATCAACAATATTCGCAATCTCTTTGTAAGGCTAGCCAGTGTGTTCATGCAGTGTTACAATTTTCATACACTTCCTTGGCATAACATCCATTGCAGACAATGAGCATAAGATAACTAATCAACAGTCGAGACAATAGTGTCTGGACGTAATAAAAATTTGATGCAATCACTGATGATGCAATATTTTTTCAAAGTCAAACAAATTTCATCATACACTCTGAAAATAGATTCATATTACTGCACGCCACTGCAAATGATTTAATCTAAGGAAAGAATAGAAATTGATTACACCCTGTCGCTACAGTGGGTCTAAAATTGACTGTATAGCGAAAGAAAGGAAACTAAAGTAGTTGTTTCAATTAATTTTCAGAAAGATGTAATGGCTGAAACGTTGTGATAAGAAAATGATGAGGATAATAGTCCACATGTAAATAGTGTGAATAATGAGGGCCTTTAATCTTTTAGAATAGCTAAAAAATCATTCATCTTCTATCAAAACAAAAAATATTTTCAATAAAAAATAAAATTAATTTACTCTATAAAAATTCAAAACTTTCTACCTTCCATGAAATGCAAAGATCTTTCGACTACTATGTCAAAGCAAAACACTGCGCTTCCTTGGCTTAACTCTCACAACAGACCTCAAGTGGAATGAATATATAAAATCCATAGCTAAATCTGCTGCTAAGAAAGTTGGTTTTCTGTGTAGGACCAGGGAGTTTTTTTTCCACCTGAAACAATCCTGTACATATATAAATCTACCATCCACCCGTGTATTGAATACTGCTGCCATATCAGTTCGGGTACTCCTGCTTATCCACCTGGGTGTCCTTGACAAGATCCAACAGAGAATCTGTAATGTAATAGATCCCGACTTGGCAGCTCATATACAGTCACTTTCACACCGGCACAGTGTGCCTTCCTTGTGTCTCTCCTACCAATACTTTTATGACTTCTGCTCCGATGAACTTAGCTCACTGGTGCCCCCTATATATAAATTTACTCGAGCCACAAGAGTAGCAACTAGGTCTCACCCTTTTACTGTGAAACCAATAAAATCTAAATGCAAATTCTACTCCAGAAGCTTCTTTTCTTGCACTTCCCGTCTGTGGAATTCCCTTCCATTTACTTGCTTCCCCAACAGCTACAATCTCCAAGAATTTAAATATAAAGTCAATAGTCATCTCCTATCTCACTAACCTGCATCCTCTCTCTCATGTCCCTTTCTCCATCCACTCCACTCTCATCAGTATTCTCATCCTTCTCTTACCCACTTCTTGACACCCCCTATAACCTGTCACTCTTTCTCATAACTTTCCTCCTATGTAACACCCTGCAAAACAGTAGTAGTAAAATACCTTGCTTGGGGCGATATGATTATAAAAAAAAAATGTAACCCCCTGCACAACAGTGGCAGTATAATGCCTTGCTTGGAGTGATATGATTATAGAAAAAAATACATGAATTCAGATCTTGTGAAAACTGAGACCTGTTTACAATTACCAAAAAATATTTGTATCTACCTACCTACCTATGGTGTGTATTGGACCTTTTTGACTCTTCTAAATGTGCTAATGCCAGTCATATTTTCCTCACTAATAACTGATTAGTGTTTCTACTCTGAAACATTGATTATCATTTTTTATAAATAAATATTTGTTTTCATTGTTTTTAGCTGTTTCTTGCAGCATCTTTGAGAATCTTTGTTGACATCAAATATGCAACTTTTTCTCACATTCCTCATTCAAATTCATCACATTTTAGGCCTGTTGCCACTTGACTGCCCTTCGTTTAGGATATGTCAGGTTTGATACAAAGCATGTCAAGCAGTAGCATGTGCTTGTCAGGGTTGATAACAGCAGTGACAACTTCTTATTGCTGCTTTCTGGATAGGTAAGATGCTTATGTGAGAAGGATATGAACACAGGAGTGAAGACAGTTACGAAGGTAGGGAGATAAAGAAAAGAAGAAGATACACGGGGGGATGTGGAAAGGGCTGGAGTTAAGTGGATAAGAGGTGGAATTACAAAAAAATTAAAACAGTTAAATTTATAAAAAAAAAAAACCAAAATCAAAACTACAAAGAACAAATATTATTTTCATATTATTATTAAATTATTCTTAAGTTCAAATGCCCTTTAAAAAACTGAGTTCCTGATCAAACCAAACTCATAAATAATTATATTGGTTATACTACTATATGCCTATCGAGATGACTCACGTTACACCTACCCAACCAGAGATCAATTAGAACTCCTTTAAACACACATGAAAACCAACCAAATTTAATCCAAAATATACAAGTAGAAAATACAAATATAACAGCTTCGTTCACATGTAAAAAGATTAAAATTAATGCGATGATGATGTTTGGAAAAGAACATATTTCCATAACTTCATACACATACATAAAAAACCCAGTTAAAAATAATGTCAAGCAGTAGCATGTGCTTGTCAGGGTTGATAACAGCAAATGACATTTTTTTTATTGCTGCTTTCTGGAAAGGTAAGATCTTCTTCTTCTATGTGCCCTGTCCCTTCAGGACGTGCTCAATCATGGAAAGGTAAGATACTGATGTGAAAATGGCTTATTTACATTCTGAATCCCCTCACCCATTAGATTTTTTGTCAAGCATTGCTGTTTCCAGTAATACCACAGAGTACAGGGAGTAATAGACTTATGCCTTCTCAGGGGTATTAGTACTGAGTGAGTATAAACAGCTTCAAGTGGATTTCAAACTTTATTTGTTGATTACATTTTCCCTGTTAGTAATTAATATTTTTGAAATATCTATCTAATCTATCTAAATCTAAACTTATTTATAAATGGAACTTTGTGTGTGTGTGTGTGTGTGTGTATGTGTGTGTGTGTGTGTGTGTGTGTGTGTGTGTTCATTACCTATAGATTCCGAAATGGCTGAACCGATTTTCTTGAAAATTTACACAGTTGTACTATAAGTGCCTGTGAGTGTTCTTAGCTAGGTTTGTGTCGAGGTACCCCCGATAAATATCGAAAATTGATAATTGAAAAAATCGGGTTATAGAAGGAGTGGTCCGATTTTAATCAAATTTGATACACTCATAGACAAAGACATAAGAAATGATATATAAGTTTCAAGGTTGCAGTTCTTACAACAGTGCAGAAAATCGAGATTATATATATATATATTGATACCAGGAAATCAAAATTTGACTTACATCCATTCATTTTTCTTTGAGTCTACAATTTCGCTTTAACTAGAAACAACTATTGTTTTTTAGTCTTTCATGCTAACGTCCAAAGAGTGTAAGATCCAGGACCATGGATTAGTTTTAAAGCTTTCATTACACCTGAGCAACGCCGGGCTATACTGCTAGGTATGGATAAGACAGAATTTTTCATTGTATTTTTTTGAGACTTAACAAAACAAATTCATGGATTTTTATGAAAAAAGACCCCAGAATGATGTAAAAAATTGGTATTTAGTTTAATATGTAACATATATAAATGTAGATAGTAAAAAGCAAATATTGATAAGATAGCGATGGCCCCAAAGCACAGCCCAGTGTTGCCAATCAGACTTGAGTTGGGAGGTTTAGGGGTAGTTCACGCCAGCCCTGGTCATTAGCATTCTGTAATGTTTGGCACAGAAGAGATTTGGAGAATGAGTACCTAGTTTAACAATTCTCCTATAAATATCTTGTCTGTATAGACATTGTAGTATAAAACTGCTACCCCTATTGTTAACCTTGACAGAGACCAATAAAATGATGGTAATAAGATATTACTCTAATATTAAATGTGAATCAGTAAAAAAAAGTTCCCTAATAAATTATATATATATATATATATATATATATATATATATATATATATATTAATGGTAGAAGCTACTTCAAGCTTGCCAGTGATTCAGCACCAATGAACTGAAATACTAATGATAAATAATATATTTAATTAAAGCAGGTGTCAAATATTTTGAGCAGGCCTTTGAATAGTTTAAATATGGCATTGTCTGAGTGAGGCCAGTCAATGCAATGTTTCGAAGATGCTAGATGAAGGGTTAATGACTGGACCCTACTAACTCTCCAGGTGACATGTTGTTGTCTAGTATAGGTAGGTATGAAAACTGGGCTAATTATGCTAGACAGCTAAACCTATTGATTAACTCAACAGCTTCAGTGTCAGAGTTTTTGGCTCAACACTTTTAGTTGATAGATAATAATATATCTATGTTGAGTCAATTTTATATTTGTAGGTGTCATGAAATCAGGAACCAAACAAAATGTTTTTACTGAGTTTAGGTTTGTTATGACACAAGGCCATCAGTGAAAAGCACCCAGTGAGAATATAACTCACTAGTTGGTAGTAATGAGATGCAAGAAAAACTTGTGAACCATTATGAGGTACCCACAAGAATATTGTGGGTAATTCAATGTTACTTATTTGGAGGTCAGCTTAAACTAACTGTGAGTCCCCTGACAAGATTTGAGCACTTGTGACCATATTACATTTCTGTATGATCACTGAAGTTAAGCAACATTTAGCCTGGTCAGTAGTGAGATGAGTGATCGTTTAGGACTTACCAGGTGATGTAAGCTTGGATGCGATGGTAGTATAAAGGGCTTATGGCCATATTACATTGAAACACTGGTTTTCATACAATGACTGAAGTTAAGCAATGTTGAGCCAGGTCAGTACCTCAATGGATGACCATGTGTAAATACCAAGTGGTGTAATGGGTAACAACTTGCTAATTGTTAATTGGGGAGCTGAGTTTCAATTCCATTTAGGTTTGTTATATTTGCTTACAAGCAAATTAAGCAATGTCAAGTAGGGTCATTACTCAGATGGGTGACCACTTGGGAATACCAGATGCTGTAAGATTTGTAGATGACATAGTGGACAATGGCTTGGAATTGTTAATCGGAGAGCCAAGTTCGAATTTCAATTACGTTGGTTGTATTCACTTACTCACCTTGGGAAAGGTATGAATCCACCTTTTCTCCCCCACCTATGGGTTAATTAGTAAAGCTTGTATTGCTAAATTCTTATCTCAAACTATTTTCTGGCTTTAAATAACCTGTAAAGTTGTTGATAAATCATAGAATGTGAAGCAATCAATCAATTAATCAACCAATCAGTCATATATACTGACACACTTTCTTAATAAATGTATGTTTACATTATCTGGAATATAAATGAATAAAATTTGCCCTGGCCGCAAAGTGAGGGATCAGTTTATATACTGATTGTAATATAGAATTGATTCTCCACTTTATATTCAAATTATAATTTTTTGTTTGTTTATAAAATTCTGATTAAGTGTGAATCCATCTCTTGTCCCCCCGCTATGGGTTAATTAGTAAGATCTGCATCACTAAATCCCTACTATCTAAAAATATTTTCTGGCTTTAAATAACTTGCCATGGGTTGTTGATAAGCCATAGAATGTCAATCAATCAAGCAAACCTAAAAAGATTTGTTAAACGTTTTTATTATTTCAGAATGTATTAAATGGATATGTATATATATTAACAGAATAGTTAAATAATTAATAACAATTTTCATGATTATTCATGATTATGATTCAAGCAAAAGAAAAGAACTGAGATGCAAAAAGAGGAAATTAAGTTCGTTTTGTTTAAAATTGGATGATAAAAAAAAGATTTTGTATTTTGTGGTGTGATGGATATTGACTTCGAATGAGAAACTGGAGAGCCAAATTTGAATTCCAGTTGAATTTATACAAATACCCTTGGGAAATCTATTAATCTATCTCTTCTTCCTTCAGCTATGGGTTGAATAATAGAACAGATTGGGTTTTATATCTTTAGTTGGCAACCAGTCTCTTGCAGAAAGAAATCTTCTGCTTAGTCAGTCTCTTTTGAGACATGATCACCCAAGCATGTATCACGTATGACAATTAACTGAGTTTAAATAAAAGGTCCATAAAAAGGAGAGGGGATTTACACATATATCTATTCTCATTCTCTGATGAAGCTTTCATAAAAGCAAAACTGATGTGCAGGGGTCTACATAAGAGATTTAAAGTTTTAGGCAGGAAAAGAACAAAGACAAAGACTAATCAGCTACAGGAGGAGAAACAGAAAGGATGAGAGAAGGATATGAACACAGGAGTGAAAACAGTTGCAAAGGTAGAGAGAAAGGAAAATAACAAGATACACTGGGTGATGTAGAAAGGGCTGGCGTTAAGTGGATAAGAGGTGGAAATTACAAAATATTGTAAACAGTTAATCTTATAAAAAGACGAACCTGCAAAATCAAGACTACAAAGAACAAATATTATTTTCATATTATTATTAAATTATTCTTAAGTTCAAATGCCCTTTAAAAAACTGAGTTCCTGATCAAACCAAACTCATAAATAATTATATTGGTTATACTACTACATGCCTATCGAGATGACTCACGTTACACCTACCCAACCAGAAATCAATTAGAACTCCTTTAAACACACATGAAAACCAACCAAATTTAATCCAAAATATACGAGTAGAAAATACAAATATAACAGCTTCGTTCACATGTAAAAAGATTAAAATTAATGCGATGATGATGTTCGGAAAAGAACATATTTCCATAACTTCAGACACAAACATAAAAAACCCACACATTCACTTAAAAATAAAAATCATCTTTGATAATAGCTAGTGGCGCAGTGGGGTGTCATACCAGCTTAATCTGTGACTGTTCTCTTTTATGCGGGACTCTTTGTATTAGATATAAGTTATATTCTTTAAGAATAGATTCAAAGAAGAATGGCAAAGTAATTTAATGTTTTAGGTGTGTGTTTAATAGTTGGTAATAACGTTGTTACAATTAAGCTTTCAAAGTATTCTCTTCTTAAAGAATTATGTACTTTTTTTAAAATTAGGGTGGCAGTTATGAAATCAAAGTTATGTCCGGTATTGTTTCTATGCAATATGAGAGAGTTAGATCATTTGTCTAATGCACATGATACACGACTGGCTAATGAGAATTGAACAAAAGAAAAATTGAAAATATCAAAGTTCTGTTTTTTGTCCGTTTTCTACCAAACCTTGATAAAGCTTTAATAAAAGTGAAATATATTAGATTGATATACATTATTGATATTCTTTATCTTATTATATATATATATATATATATATATATAGACCGAGAGAGAGAGAGAGAGAGATGAGATTGCATACACAGACAGAGAGAGAGAAGCTGGGTATAAGTGTGTTGGTGGAAGGGGATAGATGATTGAAGAAAATCTTTTGAAGTTGCTGGTAGCCAAAAAAAAGAATTCTGTTGAAAGTGAGTGTCTCTGCTGAATTTTTCATAACTGCCTAATATTTATATTTTTTGAGATGTTTTTCAATACCAAAATAAAATGATTCAGTTGGTCCATTATTTTTCTTCTTTGTTCTGTGGTATGTCCACAGGAGAAAAAGGATTCAATGAAAATGATTACGAAATTTACAAAATCGTGCATTCAATCATTGTTTCCATGTGTGTAGCCCATGATATTATCAGACTTATTTAAGTACTAGCAGTATAGTCCGGTGTTGCTTGGGTGTAATGAAAGCTTTAAAACTAATCCATGGTCCTGGAGCTCAAACTCTTTGGATGTTGGCATGAAAGACTAAAAAGCAATAGTTGTTTCCAGTTAAAGCGAAACCGTAGATTGAAAGAAAAATGAATGGATGTAAGTCAAATTTTGATTTCCTGGTATTGATATCAAATAAGTTTTTTTGTCATAAACTGAATTTTGAAGGCTAAATAAGTCCTCTGAGTAAATGGTATCATGGCTGAGACTAAGAACTACAATTATACCTACTTAGAGCCAAACCCAAAGCAAAAACTAAAATAAAATGGTTGAAAAAAGAATACAGACATACAGGCAGATAAACAGACACACACACACAAACATCTTGCCTTTTATATATATATATTATTGATTTTCTGCACTGTTGTAAGAACTGTAACCTTGAAACTTCTGAATATCGTTTCTTATGTCTTTGTCTACGAGTGTATCAAATTTGATTAAAATCGGACCACTCCTTCTATAACCCGATTTTTTCTATTATCGATTTTTGATATTTATCAGGGGTACCTCGACACAGAACCTAGCTAAGAACACTCGCAGACGCTTACAGTACAACTGTGTAAATTTTCAAGAAAATCGGTTCAGCTGTTTCGAAGTCTATAGGTAATGGACACACACACACACACACACACACACACACACACACACACACACACATACACACACACAAACCACAGACAAAGTTCTATTTATAAATAAGTTTAGATTTAGAAATCCGTAGATACAGGGAAGTCTATTTAAATGATACTTCAGTGTATATATTGGGTAATGTTTATTAACATGATAAATGGAAGTGATGAGTTCCATTTTAATAATTTCATTGTAGTCTGGAAGATTTTAATCAGGAGCAGAGTATAGTGGGAACATTCAAATCTCATACTCACCTCACCAACTGGAAACCAACTTTTATGGGTTTATAAAAGTTGGTTTCCGGTTGTTCTAAAACTTGATTAAAACCTTGGTTCATTGAGTTTCATCGTTTGATTTTTTCCTTAATCATTTCACCTTAAATAAGGCAATTAAGCTACAAAGACACAAAGTGTTGCTGAATGTGTGATAATAAAAGACTATTAAGGAAGGCAATAAAGCCAATAAGACGCAAGAGGTTACAGACTTAGAGAATAGGTGACAAACTACTATTAAGGAGAGAGGACAATAAAAGAATAAGAATTAAGAAGACAGAAGATAACGACTGACATTGCATTTAAATTTTTATACTTTACACTAAGCAAGGCAATAAAGCCAATGAGACGCAAGACGTTAAAGACTTAAAGAATATGAGAAAAACTACTATTAAGGAGAGAGGACAATAAAAGAACAAGAATTAAGAAGACAGAAGATAACGATTGGCATTGCATTTAAATTTTTAGTGGTCAAATTTGACTTGATAGCAAGAAATCAGAATAGAATTCCAGAAGCAGAAAATGGTGCCATCGAATTTACGGTCCAAAGTTGTCATTTCAATTGTGAATTGATGAAATTTTTTTCCCAAGTTAGTACTACACTTAAATTCAAAAGTCTAGGTACCATAGTGAATAGCTCACCCAAACGGTTACCATGGAAGTATTTATCAAAAAAAGCTCAGAGTAGCAACCTTATGGTGGTGTGAAAGTGACTGAAACTGAGATGCCAGGTCAGAACCAATAACATTGCAGATTCTTTTTTGTATTTTATCAAGAATCTCTACATATATAGCAGGGGCATCCGACCATATATATATTATATATATATATATATATATATATATATATATATATATATATATATATATATATATATATATATAATATATATATATATATATATCATAAGCAATATATATATATATATATATCGAAGCAATATTCAAAGCAATATGAAAACTTGTAAATATGTAAGATTGATTCTGGAAAGAAAAATTGTCAAGCACAGCACAAACAACTTTCCACACAGCAGATCAAGCAATTCATTCAACAGAAACCTTTCAAATTAGTAAAGAATGTTATCCCAAAAAGACACAACAAGTTACTCTCCTTGAGGTTGGCATCAGCCATATTGATGGACAACAGAAAGGGTCTCTTCGATCATTAATAGAGAGCAGATTCATTCTGGAAGTGAAAATACATTTATATCTCATCATCTTAACTGTAAAATGATGAAAATTTGCCGCCAATCTAGTACCGTTTTTAAATTCATAAAGTTAAGGTCCAAAGAGGAAATTCGAACTTGGCTCCCCGATTGCTCGTTCCGAGCTGATATCCACTGCACCACAATGCACATCCAATCTAGTACTGTGTTTAAATTCATAAAGTCTAGGTACCATAGGGGAAAAGCTCATCAGAACAATTACCATAAAAATATTTATAGAAGAATGTACTGGGGGGAGGAACTATGTTATGGCAATGGGATAGTGACTGAAACTGAGATGCCAGGTCAGGACTAACAACATTTCAGATTCTTTTTTGTGTTTTATAAAGAATTTCTAAATATATGGCAACAACACCAGGCCAGATGTGGCAGCAATATTCCAAGCATGGATGAATGGTAGACTGCTAAATATGTAAGATAGAATCTGACAAGAAAAATTTTCTAGAATGACACAAGGAACCAACCATTCTAGTCGCAGACCTAGCAATGGATTCAATATAATCTTGGCACTTTATGTCGTTATTCTCCAATACTAAATTACATTCAGAAATTGAATTTATTTGTGGAATTCTGAGTAAAAATGCAACGATTTTGTAAGATAATAAGATTGTCCCTCAGAAATGTTCTGTTGATTACCAAGTAAATTTCAGTTGCCGTAAGAAGCTCTCATTCTTCCACGAATCCATGGGTATTGGTTTTTGGTACCTGAACTATGTTGAGACTAATCCAAGAGGATCTTCTATCTACACATACGGTCCTGGGCATGATGGTAAAAAAGCCTTTGATTGGGAGGTTGCGAGGAGTATAGAACCACCTCTTAATTGCTGTTGTTTCAAGATCCACCCTAATCTGGAGGGGTAGAACTGGTCAGGGTCCCAGCTATGAGCAAATAGTTAACCCCCACCCAAAAAAGTGTGGATGGTTCTACACAAGCCTTTAAACAATTCTTTGTGTGGTTGTCTAACTGTGTTAGATGATCATACATCGAAATTGACGCTCATACATACATCAATAAGATGGGAGAGTCAATAATAATAATGATAATAATAATAATAATAATAATAATATATATATATCTGTTCTTGGTATTTATTATTTTCTGTGGTTTCTCAACAAGAATCCACAACAATAATATATATATATATATACACCATCATCACTGCCTGATGATGGTGTATTAAACACTGAAACTTTATAGCTATTAAGTTGCAGTATGCTGTTATTATAATAATAATAATAACAATATATTTATTTCATATTGAGCACTTTTTTAAAGTAAATATCTATCTGTGGACAGTACTTCCATTAGTATTAACCACTTATATCATATACACACACATACACACACACACAGATATATATATATGATGTTGTGGAATGGTTATAAAATTTCTTTTGCTAAATTTATTATTATTATTTTTTTTTTAATCATATCACCCCAAGCAAGGCAAAAACGCCACTGATGCGCTGGGTGCTACGTAAGAGTGAAAAGATTGGAAAAGAGAAAAACCAGAAACCACATGCTAAACAGGAAACAAGGGATGAGCCTCTTCACCTGTTCAATAGACGTGGGTGGAGTGTGAACCGGGTGATAGTTTAGTCTATATACTCCAATTGAAAAAAAATAAAATAAAAAAAGAGTGAAAAGATTGGAAAAGAGAAAAACCGGAAACCACATCCTAAACAGGAAACAAGGGATGAGCCTCTTCACCTGTTCAATAGACGTGGGTGGAGTGTAAACCAGGCGATAGTTTAGTCTATCTACTCCAATTGAAAAAAAAAAGTCAGAAGATTGGAAAAGAGAAAACTGGAAACCACATCCTAAACAGGAAACAAGGGATGAGCCTCTTCACCTGTTCAATAGACGTGGGTGGAGTGTGAACTGGGTGATAGTTTAGTCTATCTACTCCAAATGAAAAAAAAAAAATTAAAAAAAAAGAGTGAAAAGATTGGAAAAGAGAAAAACCGGAAACCACATCCTAAACAGGAAACAAGGGATAAGCCTCTTCACCTGTTCAATAGAGGTGGGTGGAGTGTGAACCGGGCGATGAAACCACTATAGCTTCTCAAATGTTAATGTTTTACCTCATTTAACTGGAATGAAAGGTGAAAAAAAACATTAAAACAATGTGTGTCTGTGTGTGTGTGTGTGTGAGAGAGAGAATCAAGTGTGTGTGATAGGCATGTGTATGTCTGAGAGCATTGAAAAATCAATGGAAGACCAAAGAATTTCTATCTATGTCAACTACATCTTGAAGTAAGATTTAAAACAGCTAGAAAGAAGAGAGAGAATATAATTGCCTTTTTATTGACCTCAAGAGCACCCCCTTTAACAACTGTTTTGGCAAATTCAACACAAATAAGTTTGATTTGTTTTTAGTCCAGAGCAACTGCAAAATTACTTAAATATTGCCATCACATTTTGTTGACGATGATAAACTCATAACCAAAAAATAATTTTTAGCCATTAAAAAAAGAAAAAGAAAAATATAATATATATATATATATATATATAACATAGCGATGATCCACGTATACTGTCTTAATAATATGTATGGGAAAAACTACTAAAAAGTTGCAAGTTCAAAAATGCATTCGTCCGACAGCACCTATTCACTTCTATTATTATATTTGATATTTCAGACCGACCTCGGTCCTTCATCAGAAACAAATGATTTTAAAATTTAAATTAGAAACGTATTTCGCGAGAGCGGTCATGGAGAGATTGTTTACATCATGTGACACAGAAAGCAACAGATTTTTTTAAATATTTGTAAATGTAAACCGATCTTTAATAATACTTATAAATTTTGTTTTAGAGAAAAAGTTTTTTAAGTGTATCTAAAAAATGTTTAACTATTGAAATATTTATAAAGATTCACAACACCTAAGTCCCTATTTAACCCCAGCCTGTGTGTATTTAATTTAAAAATTTTAAAAATTTTAAAAATCATTTGTTTCTGATGAAAGGCCAAGGACGGTCCGAAATATCAAATACAACAACAGAAACAAATAAACACTGTCAGAAAAATACATTTTCAAACCCACAACACCCCAGTAACTCTTCCCATATATATATTTTAAATCAAATTTTTTGTGAGATTAAAGCTACTAGATCCCCTTATTTGATCCCCTTGACATAGTGCAATGGTTAGCAAGTATGTCTCATCAGAAGAATTATAACCAACTAGTGAGTTCAATCCTCAGTGGGTGCCCCATATTTTTGGCCTTGTGCCACATCTAAGCTACGCTTAGAAAATCACTATATTTCAACTTATCTAATTTTATTTCTTACTGGAAAAGCAACTGAACCAATTGCAAAGATTCACAAAAAAGAAATTCTTTGAATTTACCCACTAATTAAATTAAAGAAAGGCAGGAGCCCAAAATGCCAACTACAAGTTGGGGATACTAAAATCAAATAGGTTCAGAAACCTGGGAAGCATTCTAACAAAGGACGAAAAGTGCGATACAGAGATTCAAAGGTGTATTGACATTTTTTTTTTTAATCACATCACCCCAAGCAAAGGTGGTAAGGCCACTGGTGTGCAGGGGGCTACGTAAGAGTGAATAGATTGGAAAAGAGAAAATGGAAACCACATCCTAAACAGGGAACAAGGGATGAGCCTTTACACCTGTTCATGGCCAAGGATGCATTCCAGAAGCTGAGTAGTGTTTTAAGAGAGAGAAAAATTTCATTAGAAACAAAGAAGAGAGTAATGGATTGTTATGTGATGTCTTTCTTTCAATATGGCAGCGAATGCTGAACAATCTCAAAGATGAAGGAATGACTTGAAGTAACTGAAACGTGGTTCTACAGAAGGATGCTGAGGATACTATGAACAAAACACGTGAGCAACGACAGGGTTTTGGAGAGTATGAACACAAGAAAGAAACTGATACTGAACATCAAGAAAAGACAGCTGAAGTTTTTGGGACGCAAATGAGGAAGGAGGGCTTGGAGAACCCGATGCTCATGAGAGAGATAGAGGGGAAGCGAGACAAAGGGAAAACAATGCATGACATACTTGATGGACTTGATCAGATGGATGGTGGAGCAGAGATTGAGTGGGATTACAGGAGAAGGGGTATTAAGAGTGACAAAAGATAGGGATATGTGGCAAGCCATGATTGCCGATGTCCGGAAGGAACACAGCACATACAAGAAGGATGGCTAAAAAAATTGTTGCAGTTAACTATTAATATTTGCAAGTGAGTTAGATTGTCACTGTGTGCCCCGTACTTGTATCTTTGTGCTAAACTATGATCTAAGCACTTCATAGTGGTGTAATGATTAACGAGTTAATCTTGCAAATCAGTTATCATTGAGTACAATCTGTTGAAGAGATGCAAGCAAGAGAACATGGGCACCATCATTACAAGAAGGCGGTGAAGATGGATTGGGCATGTGCTCCGGAAAGATCCACAGTCAATCGAAATAACAGCCCTGCACTGGACCCCAGGTGGCAAAAGAAAGAAGGGAAGACCAAGAACAACATGGAGAAGTACGGTGGAGAGTGAGATGAAAGCCATGCAGTACTCTTCATTGACTAGTCTGGCCCAAGATAGGCAGAGGTGGAGAAGCTTTCTTGCTGCCCTACACACCACTGGGTGTAACAGATGATGAATGAATGAATGAACTAACTTTGACCCTAAGTGTCCCATACTTGTGGTCTTGTGCTAAGGTTAGTAAATCATAAAGATGCCTCTGGATGGGGTAATGGTTAATAAGCTAATCTATTTAATTATTACTACTGAATACTTTGATCCTCACCATTTGCCCTATATGGAGATAAAAAAAAAAGTAAAACATTTTTTGAAATAACATTTAAAAGTAAAAAAAATTAATTTTAAAATAAACGTCTTTTATTCCAATTATTATTTTAATAAGCAACTATATCTGTTTTTCTATTACCACCTCCTCCCTCCAACTCCAAGATATTCCACTGTCTTCAAGTACAGGTTACAGTTGGTAGTCCTTAAGCGTCACTTAGTACTGCTAACCTATTCAATAAGATAACACATTTCATTGCTTATTACATTTTGTTGCAACTCTTATTTCTGGTCCATGGAAATTAAGTAGGTATAGTCTACTAGGCAACACTGAAGGATTACTTGAAGGTTGCAAAACATATTAGACCCAATGAAAACAAAAATGAGAAGATTGTATTCTATACTCATAGAAATTAAGTTACAGTAAATCTTAATGTTAAGAATGCCTGTTATGATGTTAATGTCCTGATAAAATAATTGTTTATTCACTTTTGGGCTGTCAAATTAACATCAACCAAACTGAGGGTATGTTGTTTCAGGTCTTTCTTTATACATTCAATCTTCTTACGAGAGTGTAGTAGATTCTTTTTCATTTCCTTATAACTTCCTGTCATCCAGTTGGTTTGTGTGTGCACATCTGAAATTCAGCTGGGCTCATTTATGTTGGTGCACCTACCAATATAAGACCTGATTCTGCACTTTGTAGTTTTGTGGTCACCTTCGAGGTTAACCATCGGGGAGGGGGAGGTCTTAGGTTTTTTTTTTACTTTAAAATCGAATGCATGGTCATCAGCAAAAAGGGAAGCCCAAAATGTCAAATACAGGTTGGGGATACTAAAATCAAGCAGGTACAAAAATTTAAATACCTAGCAAGTGTTCTAACAGAAGACAAAAAATGCAACACACAGATCCATTATGACTAGCTTACGGCAATATCACGTTGAATACACCAGTTCTCGCTCGATCACTGAAGTTAAGCAACGTTGAGCCTGGTTTAGTACTTAGATGGGTGACCGCTTGGGAATACCAGGTACTGTAAGCGTGTAGTGACGGATGTGCGTTGTGGTGCAGTGGATATCAGCTCAGAAAGAGAAATCGGTGAGCCGAGTTCGAATTCCAGTTGAATGCCCTGCATTCACTTAAGCACTGGTACCCTTGGGAAAGGTATTAATCCATCCCTTCCCTCCAGTTATGGGTTAAATAACAGAGTAGGACTTGGGGACCCTGCCTTTAAAAAAAAAACAAATCCCAATGAATCTTAATACTCGAAAAGAAAAAGGTATTACTAGACACAAAACTTATATAAAACAGCAATAAATTGCTGAAAGAAAAAGGTATTACCAGCAATGAATAAAAAAATTTAGTTGGCAATAAATGACCCGCCGAGGTTGATATGCCATAAAAACAAAACAACCAACCAAAAATTCATATTCAGCTTCTTCCCCCAAAACCACTGACTCTCAAGAGATTGCTTCCTCTATCATTACAATACCTGTTCAAGTCGAGGGGTAACAATTATCTTCCACACAGATCAACATAAATTGTGCCTCTTACTATGTAACACTCTACTTTAAGTGACCCTTGGGCCTTGTATAGGGTGAACACTATTGTTATATACAGTACTGTGCAAAAGTATTAGGACAAGAACTATTTTATCTTTGATGAGGCATTGTTAAAAGAAAAAGGTATTACTAGCAATAAATAAATAAAAAAATTTAGTTGGCAATAAATGACCCGCCGAGGTTGATATGCCATAAAAACAAAAAAACCAACCAAAAAAATATTATGATTAAATAATAAGTCACTGGATGCTTCATATTTTCAGCCTTGTGTCACATCTAAGCTATGCTTAGTCAGTCAGACAGTTTAGTGCCATACGTGATAAACGCTTGGGTGATCATGTCTCGACAGACATGACTGACTGGGTAGAAGATTTTCTATCCTGCTCTTTAAACTATAGCTGAATGGAAGAAGAGATGTATTGTATTAATTAGTAGTAATTAGTGGGGGATCATTTTATTACTTCATAACAATGGAAAACCGATCCCCCACTTTATGCCCAGTAGAAGACTTAATCATGTTTCCAACTATTATATTCAGTCAGTCAGTTAAATGCCATACGTGATACATGCTTGGGCGATCATGTCTCGACAGACATGACTGACTGGGTAGAAGATTTTCTATCCTGCTCTTTAAACTATAGCTGAATGGAAGAAGAGATGTATTGTATTAATTAGTAGTAATTAGTGGGGGATCATTTTATTACTTCATAACAATGGAAAACCGATCCCCCACTTTATGCCCATTAGAAGACATAATCATGTTTCCAACTATTATATTCAGTCAGTCAGTTAAGTGCCATACGTGATACATGCTTGGGCGATCATGTCTCGACAGACATGACTGACTGGGTAGAAGATTTTCTATCCTGCTCTTTAAACTATAGCTGAATGGAAGAAGAGATGTATTGTATTAATTAGTAGTAATTAGTGGGGGATCATTTTATTACTGCATAACAATGGAAAACCGATCCCCCACTTTATGCCCAGTAGAAGACTTAATCATGTTTCCAACTATTATATTCAGTCAGTCAGTTAAGTGCCATACGTGATACATGCTTGGGTGATCATGTCTCGAAATTCTTGGGCGGCTCGACCAGCTGATAGCAAAATCTGGTGTCCATATTGAATTTTAAATAAAATCTTATTCTAAATGTTTTCCTCTCATCCATTTTTTGTGAAAATTAATAAATAAATTATAGTTAATAATATAAATTATAGTTAATAATATAAATTATAGTTAATAAATAAATTATAGTTAATAATATAAATTATAGTTAATAATATAAATTATAGTTAATAAATAAATTATAGTTAATAATATAAATTATAGTTAATAATATAAATTATAGTTAATAAATAAATTATAGTTAATAATATAAATTATAGTTAATAATATAAATTATAGTTAATAATACAAATTATAGTTAATAATATAAATTATAGTTAATAATATAAATTATAGTTAATAAATAAATTATAAGTATTTTAAAATAAGGAGACATGACTGACTGAGCAGAAGATTATCCCGCAGTATGTTATCATTACTTTCTGCGGTAGACTGGTTGCCAGCCAAGGCTATAAAACCCAATCTGTCCTGTTATTTAACCCATAACCGGAAGGAAGAGATGAATTAATACCTTTCCCAAGGGTATTTGCGCGTAAGTGAATGCACTGAATTCAACTGGAATTCGAACTCGGCTCCCCGATTTCTTGTTCCGAACTGATATCCACTGCACCACAAAACATCCAACAAGAATAGATCAATATTCCCATGGCCTGACATAGTTATTAGCTGACTTTTTAACTGAAATTTTAATTGTGTAATGTTTAGTTTAAAGAGAAGTGATGCTGGATTAAGTGCCTTGACAAAGGAAATTTTGCTGAAAATATATATTTTTTATGCAAAATAATTTTTTTTCATTATTAGTATTATCATCTTATGGATGTGCTCATATATAAGAAAGTGCTAAAAAGTCCTCAATCTGATTATGAAGGGATCATTTTGATTGGTGAAAGAGGAAGTGGGTCAGCCAAAATCTTTTCAGTACCTACTTGCATGTGTGTGTGTGTGTGTGTGTGTGTGTGTGTTGTTGTTGTTGTTGAAGTTGTCTAAAGTAGAATAGTAGTATATTTGTTAATTTCAGTAATTTTATTTGTAAAAGAATTGTCTAGTGAAGATCATGTTGCCTCAGGTAAGTAATCTCCAGGCTGGAAAGTGAAGTTGTCTAATGTCAATCTTTAGGTCAGCCAAGTGTCAGATAATCACAAGTTGTTTGCATTGGGATAGAAGACATCGAAAAGTTGTGAGTCACAGAAATCTGAGGTCGTTAAGGTTGTCTGTCCATTGGAGAAGCTGGAGAGAGTTAAGCCTTATAACTCACTCACTCACTCACTCACTCACTCATTCACTCACTCACTCACTCACTCACTCACTCACTCTCACTCACTCACCCAGAACTACTTTTCTAACTCTGGGCAGAAAAGAAATAAATTGGCTAGCAAAATTTATTGACTAAATAATACATATATATATATGAGTTAAATATATGAATCACAATCTGACAAGATTTTATGACTGAAGGGCCATAGAAAAATAACACGGACTCGGATATAAGTTTGAATAGTATATTCTCGGTAACAAGTACAAAGATAAACGTGGACTGGAGAGTACTTTCTCTCGCAGGCGTCCTGACTCACTCATTCACTCACTCTGTGGCTTCTACTCAGTGACAGTATTTAGTCACCTCCCCACTTAAGGTAAAACATGACAAAAGGTCTTTTTAATATGAGTCTTCCAAGCCATATAGCCTGGCCAAAAATATTTGTCTATCTTTTCCTAGTTGTGATTCTACCCTTCAGTAAAACCATGACTGGGTTAGTGCTCTCCACCCGAAGGCAGAGAGCTGACAGTGTCAATAGTAGCAGAGGTAAGGCCACTACTCAGTGACTTTTTCACTCAGTGTTGGTAGCCATATTATAAAGGTGTGAACGAGTCCATTTGTAGGTAGGTCCCCACAATACAAGATGAATAGAATAAATAAAGAACAAGTAGGGAAAAAGTGTTTTTAATCTAACATGTTTCCCTTATAACAAGCTTCTTCAGAGATTTAATAAGGACGAATGATTTAAAAATCTGAGAGACAGTATATATATATATATATATATATATATATATATATATATAAATAGAATAAATAAAGAACAAGTAGGAAAAAAGTGTCTTTAATCTAACATGTTTCACTTATAGCAAGCTTCTTCAGAGATTTAATAAAGATGAATGATTTAAAAATCCGAGAGACAGTATGTATATATATATGAATAGAATAAATAAAGAACGAGTAGGAAAAAGTGCCTTTAATCTAACATATTTTGCTTATAATAAACTTCATCAGAGATTCATTAAAGATGAATGATTTAAAAATCCAAGAGACAGTATGTTGATCGAAGTATAGTTTCATTGGTCAGATACGTGTCACATGTGGTAAAGCAATGGATGAATATTACATGTAGAAGAAAAATGTGTCTATTTAAGTGTGTGTGCCTACACATAGTAAAAACATTAGATGTTTGTTATGAATGTAAATATATGTAAGCAAAAACTAATGTGTGTTAAGCACATCTAAACCATAGACGAACTAAGTATGTGTATATGTCGATAACATTAGTATGTATGAATGACAGTGATGAAAAACTTTTCTGTTCAAAACACTTAACAAGTATTGTACACAAATATATATTCAAAAACCATTAGGATAATACAATAGAACTTGCTACCCATAATGCACCATTGACCAGCATATATAAATAGTTGAACATCTTGTAAAAATGGGATTTGTATTTTTCTTTTTGTTTTTTTCTTTTCCCAAGATAATTTGTTCTCCTTTTTATGGTTATTATTAAATTATTTATATATATACTTTTAGAAAATTTTTTTTCTGTTAATCACTCCAAAAATGATCACTTGAAGTAAAAATATGATTTCAAAACTTGGGAAATTCTGTGTTGCGTAAATGTTAAATTATATGTGTGTGTGTATTTAGGCAGCAAGTTTACTTTTAGACATGTCAGATTAAATAAATGCAAACATTTTGTCTGCTTATTTTTAATAAAATTTATTCATACTCATGGATAATCTTTCATGTATTATAATTGAAAGATGTAAGAAACGAGCTGTAACGTTGACATTTTTATGATGATTTCGATGATTTTATTATTTATTTCTTGATGTTGCCAAGTACTTTCGATCTCTTTCCAAGATCATCTTCAGGGGTGTGAGTTATGGTATCCAAAAATAACTGCAAAACTGTGTTGCTAAAAATTACTGTAAATTTTCTTCTTGCTTCAAATGTAACAGTTGACAAATTGCTTAGCTTTCATTAAAATGTGAAAATTATCCAGAATGGAATTTTTTTTATGTTATAATGTCATGGTCTTGTACATGTTAAAGCCTGAAAAAACTATTCTATTTATAAACATTTTAGAACATTATTACAGTTTTCATAGCTGATTCTATTAACTGACGGCTCAAGTTTTTTTAATGAATATTGCCTCAAGGATCTGTTTGCTTTTGTTTTTAGTTTATATATATATATATATATATACCCCTCCATGTCGCAATGTAAAATTGACATAACCATATAATTATATTATATAATATAATATATTATATTATATATATATAATACTTTTGCACACTACCGGTAGTGTGTAAAAGTGTTAGGACAGGGGTGATTTTAAACTTTATTTTGATGCCTCATAGAAGATAAAATAGTTCTTGTCCTAATACTTTTGCACAGTACTATATATATATATATATATATATATATATATATATATAGTGTGAGTGTGTGCGTATGTAATGATGCTTAGTGCCAAAAATGCTGAATTTTCAGTAATTTACTGACAGGAGGGCTTTTTTGGCAGGTAGTTTTTTTGACATAAAGTGCTCAATATCAAGATTGAGTGTTAATAGAATTAATATGAAGAGGTTTTTCACTTAACTGAACAGTGTTGTTTCAGTCATGCTGACTTTGAAGTTTCATTAACGCATTATAATGGGTTTATTCTTCAGGTTTTTATTTTACTGTTTATATATATATATATATATACTAACGGCCATAATTATTAGGACACCCCAGTTTTTTAAAAGAAATGATGTATTTCATACTAGTTTTAGTATTTAAGTGTCATACTTTCTGAGCCGATATCCACTACTTTGCAATGCACATCAAACATTCTTACTTCTGTTTATAAATGCAGACAGTCCTGTTTTGCTGTATCACAGCTCATCATATATATATATATATATATATATATATATATATATATATATTCTAAACATATAGTGTTAAATATAAGAGACAATGAATGTCTATTATGTTTAATCATGAGCCGTTCTAAACGTCGTATTTTAGCTTTAATTTCAGTTGAAAATAAAGACAAAAATGAATGTCTATTATGTTTAATCATGAGCCGTTCTAAACATTGTATTTTGGCTTTAATTTCAGTTGAAAATAAAGACAAAAATTCTCCAACATTTGAACTCCAACATCTGAAGATGGCTCATGTGAGCCGAAAGCTTAGAACCAAATTAATAAAAAATTATCCAAATGTTGGAGAATTTTTGTCTTTTAGATACAATGAATAATTTTAGTTTATTTATATATCTAAGCATAAACATTTATTTATTTATCTGTTGTTTTTACGAATATGGTCGTAATTTTCAAAATTAGTGGAAAGCATTTTTTTTTCATTATTAGTTATATTGAAACAGAGTTTCTTTTATAACATTTAATATGAATTTAAAATTTTTACATTTTCTTAATTGTTTTTATTTGCAAATTAACTTCCTGACACTCCCTATAACCTGTCACTCTTTCTCATAACTTTCCTCTTATGTAACCCCCTGCAAAACAGTGGCAGTAAAATGCCTTGCTTGGGGCGATATGATTATAAAAAAAAAAGTCATCTCCTATCTCACTAAGCTGCATCTTCTCTCTCATGCTCCTTTCTCTGTCCACTCTACTCTCATCAGTATCTCATCTTTCTCTTACCCACTTCCTGACATCCCCTATAATCTGTCACTCTTTCTCATAACTTTCCTCCTATGTAAGCCCCTGCAAAAAAGTGGCAATAAAATGCCTTGCTTGGGGCGATATGATTATATATATATATATATATATATATTTTTTTTTATTATTATTATTATGTAAATATAAAGTAGGGGATCAATTTTATATTACAATCAATATATAAACTGATCCCCCACTTTATAGTCAAAGTCATCCTTCTCTTACCCACTTCCTGACACCCCCTATAACCTGTCACTATATCTCATAACTTTCCTCCTATGTAACCCCCTGCAAAAAAGTGGCAATAAAATGCCTTGCTTGGGGGGGGACATGATTATAAAAAAAAAAAAAACTTACAGAGTCACCAAACATAAACATGCAACCAGACAATGAACAATTTCCCGCTTGACTGTTTCTAAAATGCTAATAAGGTAGAGATTATTTGACAGTGTCGTAAAAAAAAAAAAAAAAAATATACCAATCTAAATCGGTCAACATTTTAAAAAACAAAAAACGTCCACTGATCAGGAGAAAATGTTACTTTGGATAAACAAATCCAAATTTGATTTGTTTGTGTATAATCAAAGACAGTTGCTGACGAGCCAGAAAGTAATGCAATATCATCTTCAATGCGTTATCTCGTTTATTAAGTCAGGTGGAAGGAGAGTTATGATTTTCGGTTACTTCTCTGATGAAGATGTTGCAGCTGCTTGATAAATGGTATGACGGACAGTAGAAAATGTAACCAGATCCACTTTATAGATATCGTATCAACTGGTCTTTGATTTATTGACACTGGCTTTTATTATCCAGAAGGTAATGACTGAAAACACATTTCTAATCAGTGAAGAAGTTTTTTTAAAATCAGATTCATCCCAAGCAAGGTGATAAAGTCTCTAAGACACAAAGGGTAACTGAGTGTGAATGAATTAGAAAACAGAAACGTTTTTAAGGAGCGAGAACAATAAGAGACTAATCAGGAAGACAGTAGATAATGATTGGCGTTGAACTTAATTTTTGAGTCTTGAAGTTGGCTGAAAAGCATGGAGGTGGAGGTGGTCAATAATTGCCCACTAAGTTTCAAGTGAGTACACACTACTGAGCGCAGGGATTGAAATTACAGTGACTATATCACCATATTTATAAAGAAATGCTTTAATCCACATGCCAATTATCCACAATGTTTGCTTGGACTCAGTGGAAATAAGGTGAGCAATAACTGAACATTATTAAATAACAACTTGACAAAATATCCCTAGACATGGGTATTGAGCAAGAACAATACGTTTTTCAAATTGAAAAATTTATTTATAAGTGCAAATTTGGATGATTTAATTGTGTTTTATAGCTGAAAACTTGCTCTATCCAACAGTGTCATTGTGCTCCTTGTATCTGTTGTAGTTTCTATGGAAATAAATAGGAGGCATTACTTTTGGAGCACAATAAATAGCCAATGGTGGGGTCTATGTGGGAAAATAGTGTTTTGTAGCTGAAAACTTGCTCTATCCAACAGTGTCATTGTGCTCCCTGTATCTGTTGTAGTTTCTATGGAAATAAATAGGATGCATTACTTTTGGAGCACAATAAATAGCCAATGGTGGGGTCTATGTGGGAAAATAGTGTTTTGTAGCTGAAAACTTGCTCTATCCAACAGTGTCATTGTGCTCCCTGTATCTGTTGTAGTTTCTATGGAAATAAATAGGAGGCATTACTTTTGGAGCACAATAAATAGCCAATGGTGGGGTCTATGTGGGAAAATAGTGTTTTGTAGCTGAAAACTTGCTCTATCCAACAGTGTCATTGTGCTCCCTGTATCTGTTGTAGTTTCTATGGAAATAAATAGGAGGCATTACATTTGGAGCACAATAAATAGCCAATGGTGGGGTCTATGTGGGAAAATAGTGTTTTGTAGCTGAAAACTTGCTCTATCCAACAGTGTCATTGTGCTCCCTGTATCTGTTGTAGTTTCTATGGAAATAAATAGGAGGCATTACTTTTGGAGCACAATAAATAGCCAATGGTGGGGTCTATGTGGGAAAATAGTGTTTTGTAGCTGAAAACTTGCTCTATCCAACAGTGTCATTGTACTCCCTGTATCTGTTGTAGTTTCTATGGAAATAAATAGGAGGCATTACATTTGGAGCACAATAAATAGCCAATTGTGGGGTCTATGTGGGGAAATAGTGTTTTGTAGCTGAAAACTTGCTCTATCCACAGTGTCATTGTGCTCCCTGTATTTGTTGTAGTTTCTATGGAAATAAATAGGAGGCATTCTTTTGGAGCACAATAAATAGCCAATGGTGGGGTCTATGTGGGGAAATAGTGTTTTGTAGCTGAAAACTTGCTCTATCCAACAGTGTCATTGTGCTCCTTGTATCTGTTGTAGTTTCTATGGAAATAAATAGGATGCATTACTTTTGGAGCACAATAAATAGCCAATGGTGGGGTCTATGTGGGAAAATAGTGTTTTGTAGCTGAAAACTTGCTCTATCCAACAGTGTCATTGTGCTCCTTGTATCTGTTGTAGTTTCTATGGAAATAAATAGGAGGCATTACTTTTGGAGCACAATAAATAGCCAATGGTGGGGTCTATGTGGGAAAATAGAGTTTTGTAGCTGAAAACTTGCTCTATCCAACAGTGTCATTGTGCTCCCTGTATCTGTTGTAGTTTCTATGGAAATAAATAGGATGCATTACTTTTGGAGCACAATAAATAGCCCAATGGTGGGGGTCTATGTGGGAAAATAGTGTTTTGTAGCTGAAAACTTGCTCTATCCAACAGTGTCATTGTGCTCCCTGTATCTGTTGTAGTTTCTATGGAAATAAATAGGATGCATTACTTTTGGAGCACACTAAATAGCCGGTGGGGTCTATGTGGGAAAATAGTGTTTTGTAGCAGCTGAAAACTTGCTCTATCCAACAGTGTCATTGTGCTCCCTGTATCTGTTGTAGTTTCTATGGAAATAAATAGGATGCATTACTTTTGGAGCACACTAAATAGCCAATGGTGGGGTCTATGTGGGAAAATAGTGTTTTGTAGCTGAAAACTTGCTCTATCCAACAGTGTCATTGTGCTCCCTGTATCTGTTGTAGTTTCTATGGAAATAAATAGGAGGCATTACATTTGGAGCACAATAAATAGCCAATGGTGGGGTCTATGTGGGAAAATAGTGTTTGTAGCTGAAAACTTGCTCTATCCAACAGTGTCATTGTGCTCCTGTATCTGTTGTAGTTTCTATGGAAATAAATAGGAGGCATTACATTTGGAGCACAATAAATAGCCAATGGTGGGGTCTATGTAAGGAAAAATAGTGTTTTGTGGCTGAAAACTTGCTCTATCCAACAGTGTCATTGTGCTCCTGTATCTGTTGTAGTTTCTATGGAAATAAATAGGATGCATTACTTTTGGAGCACAATAAATAGCCAATGGTGGGGTCTATGTGGGAAAATAGTGTTTTGTAGCTGAAAACTTGCTCTATCCAACAGTGTCATTGTGCTCCCTGTATCTGTTGTAGTTTCTATGGAAATAAATAGGAGGCATTACATTTGGAGCACAATAAATAGCCAATGGTGGGGTCTATGTGGGAAAATAGTGTTTTGTAGCTGAAAACTTGCTCTATCCAACAGTGTCATTGTGCTCCCTGTATCTGTTTGTAGTTTCTATGGAAATAAATAGGAGGCATTACTTTTGGAGCACAATAAATAGCCAATGGTGGGGTCTATGTGGGGAAATAGTGTTTTGTAGCTGAAAACTTGCTCTATCCACAGTGTCATTGTGCTCCCTGTATCTGTGGTAGTTTCTATGGAAATAAATAGGAGGCATTACTTTTGGAGCACAATAAATAGCCAATGGTGGGGTCTATGTGGGAAAATAGTGTTTTGTAGCTGAAAACTTGCTCTATCCAACAGTGTCATTGTGCTCCCTGTATCTGTTTTAGTTTCTATGGAAATAAATAGGAGGCATTACTTTTTGGAGCACAATAAATAGCCAATGGTGGGGTCTATGTGGGGGAAATAGTGTTTTTTTTTTGTAGCTGAAAACTTGCTCTATCCAACAGTGTCATTGTGCTCCTTGTATCTGTTGTAGTTTCTATGGAAATAAATAGGATGCATTACTTTTGGAGCACAATAAATAGCCAATGGTGGGGTCTATGTGGGGAAATAGTGTTTTGTAGCTGAAAACTTGCTCTATCCACAGTGTCATTGTGCTCCCTGTATCTGTGGTAGTTTCTATGGAAATAAATAGGAGGCATTACTTTTGGAGCACAATAAATAGCCAATGGTGGGGTCTATGTGGGGAAATAGTGTTTTGTAGCTGAAAACTTGCTCTATCCACAGTGTCATTGTGCTCCCTGTATCTGTGGTAGTTTCTATGGAAATAAATAGGATGCATTACTTTTGGAGCACAATAAATAGCCAATGGTGGGGTCTATGTGGGAAAATAGTGTTTTTGTAGCTGAAAACTTGCTCTATCCAACAGTGTCATTGTGCTCCCTGTATCTGTTGTAGTTTCTATGGAAATAAATAGGAGGCATTACTTTTGGAGCACAATAAATAGCCAATGGTGGGGTCTATGTGGGGAAATAGTGTTTTGTAGCTGAAAACTTGCTCTATCCACAGTGTCATTGTGCTCCCTGTATCTGTGGTAGTTTCTATGGAAATAAATAGGATGCATTACTTTTGGAGCACAATAAATAGCCAATGGTGGGGTCTATGTGGGGAAATAGTGTTTTTAGTAGCTGAAAACTTGCTCTATCCACAGTGTCATTGTGCTCCCTGTATCTGTGGTAGTTTCTATGGGGAAATAAATAGGATGCATTACTTTTGGAGCACAATAAATAGCCAATGGTGGGGTCTATGTGGGAAAATAGTGTTTTGTAGCTGAAAACTTGCTCTATCCAACAGTGTCATTCTGTTCCCTGTATCTGTTGTAGTTTCTATGGAAATAAATAGGAGGCATTACTTTTGGAGCACAATAAATAGCCAATGGTGGGGTCTATGTGGGGAAATAGTGTTTTGTAGCTGAAAACTTGCTCTATCCAACAGTGTCATTGTGCTCCCTGTATCTGTTGTAGTTTCTATGGAAATAAATAGGATGCATTACTTTTGGAGCACAATAAATAGCCAATGGTGGGGTCTATGTGGGAAAATAGTGTTTTGTAGCTGAAAACTTGCTCTATCCAACAGTGTCATTGTGCTCCTTGTATCTGTTGTAGTTTCTATGGAAATAAATAGGATGCATTACTTTTGGAGCACAATAAATAGCCAATGGTGGGGTCTATGTGGGAAAATAGTGTTTTGTAGCTGAAAACTTGCTCTATCCAACAGTGTCATTGTGCTCCCTGTATCTGTTTAGTTTCTATGGAAATAAATAGGAGGCATTACTTTTGGAGCACAATAAATAGCCAATGGTGGGGTCTATGTGGGGAAATAGTGTTTTGTAGCTGAAAACTTGCTCTATCCACAGTGTCATTGTGCTCCCTGTATCTGTGGTAGTTTCTATGGAAATAAATAGGAGGCATTACTTTTGGAGGCGCACTAAATAGCCAATGGTGGGGTCTATGTGGGGAAATAGTGTTTGTAGCTGAAAACTTGCTCTATCCAACAGTGTCATTGTGCTCCTTGTATCTGTTGTAGTTTCTATGGAAATAAATAGGATGCATTACTTTTGGAGCACAATAAATAGCCAATGGTGGGGTCTATGTGGGAAAATAGTGTTTTGTAGCTGAAAACTTGCTCTATCCAACAGTGTCATTGTGCTCCCTGTATCTGTTGTAGTTTCTATGGAAATAAATAGGAGGCATTACTTTTGGAGCACAATAAATAGCCAATGGTGGGGTCTATGTGGGGAAATAGTGTTTTGTAGCTGAAAACTTGCTCTATCCAACAGTGTCATTGTGCTCCCTGTATCTGTTTTAGTTTCTATGGAAATAAATAGGAGGCATTACTTTTGGAGCACAATAAATAGCCAATGGTGGGGTCTATGTGGGGAAAATAGTGTTTTGTAGCTGAAAACTTGCTCTATCCACAGTGTCATTGTGCTCCCTGTATCTGTGGTAGTTTCTATGGAAATAAATAGGAGGCATTACTTTTGGAGCACAATAAATAGCCAATGGTGGGGTCTATGTGGGAAAATAGTGTTTTGTAGCTGAAAACTTGCTCTATCCAACAGTGTCATTGTGCTCCCTGTATCTGTTGTAGTTTCTATGGAAATAAATAGGAGGCATTACATTTGGAGCACAATAAATAGCCAATGGTGGGGTCTATGTGGGAAAATAGTGTTTTGTAGCTGAAAACTTGCTCTATCCAACAGTGTCATTCTGTTCCCTGTATCTGTTGTAGTTTCTATGGAAATAAATAGAAAGGCATTACTTGCGGGCACACTAAATAGCCAATGGTGGGGTCTATGTGGGGAAATAGTGTTTTGTAGCTGAAAACTTGCTCTATCCAACAGTGTCATTGTGCTCCCTGTATCTGTTGTAGTTTCTATGGAAATAAATAGGAGGCATTACATTTGGAGCACAATAAATAGCCAATGGTGGGGTCTATGTGGGGGAAATAGTGTTTTGTAGCTGAAAACTTGCTCTATCCAACAGTGTCATTGTGCTCCTGTATCTGTTGTAGTTTCTATGGAAAGAATAGAAAGGCATTACTTTTGGAGCACACTAAATAGCCAATGGTGGGGTCTATGTGGGGAAATAGTGTTTTGTAGCTGAAAACTTGCTCTATCCAACAGTGTCATTGTGCTCCCTGTATCTGTTGTAGTTTCTATGGAAATAAATAGGAGGCATTACTTTTTGGAGCACAATAAATAGCCAATGGTGGGGTCTATGTGGGAAAATAGTGTTTTGTAGCTGAAAACTTGCTCTATCCAACAGTGTCATTGTGCTCCCTGTATCTGTTGTAGTTTCTATGGAAATAAATACGAGGAATTTTTTTTTGGAGCACAATAAATAGCCAATGGTGGTGGTGTCTATGTGGGAAAATAGTGTTTTGTAGCTGAAAACTTGCTCTATCCAACAGTGTCATTGTGCTCCCTGTATCTGTGGTAGTTTCTATGGAAATAAATACGAGGCATTTTTTTTGGAGCACAATAAATAGCCAATGGTGGTGTCTATGTGGGGAAATAGTGTTTTGTAGCTGAAAACTTGCTCTATCCAACAGTGTCATTGTGCTCCTTGTATCTGTTGTAGTTTCTATGGAAATAAATAGGAGGCATTACTTTTTGGAGCGCACTAAATAGCCAATGGTGGGGTCTATGTGGGGAAATAGTGTTTTGTAGCTGAAAACTTGCTCTATCCAACAGTGTCATTGTGCTCCCTGTATCTGTGGTAGTTTCTATGGAAATAAATAGGAGGCATTACTTTTTGGAGCGCACTAAATAGCCAATGGTGGTGTCTATGTGGGAAATAGTGTTTTGTAGCTGAAAACTTGCTCTATCCAACAGTGTCATTGTGCTCCTTGTATCTGTTGTAGTTTCTATGGAAATAAATAGGAGGCATTACTTTTGGAGCGCACTAAATAGCCAATGGTGGGGTCTATGTGGGGAAATAGTGTTTTGTAGCTGAAAACTTGCTCTATCCAACAGTGTCATTGTGCTCCCTGTATCTGTGGTAGTTTCTATGGAAATAAATAGGATGCATTACTTTTGGAGCACACTAAATAGCCAATGGTGGGGTCTATGTGGGAAAATAGTGTTTTGTAGCTGAAAACTTGCTCTATCCCAACAGTGTCATTGTGCTCCCTGTATCTGTTGTAGTTTCTATGGAAATAAATAGGAGGCATTTTTTTTGGAGCACAATAAATAGCCAATGGTGGTGTCTATGTGGGAAAATAGTGTTTTGTAGCTGAAAACTTGCTCTATCCAACAGTGTCATTGTGCTCCCTGTATCTGTTGTAGTTTCTATGGAAATAAATAGGAGGCATTACTTTTGGAGCGCACTAAATAGCCAATGGTGGGGTCTATGTGGGGGGAAATAGTGTTTTGTAGCTGAAAACTTGCTCTATCCAACAGTGTCATTGTGCTCCCTGTATCTGTGGTAGTTTCTATGGAAATAAATAGGATGCATTACTTTTGGAGCACACTAAATAGCCAATGGTGGGGTCTATGTGGGAAAATAGTGTTTTGTAGCTGAAAACTTGCTCTATCCAACAGTGTCATTGTGCTCCCTGTATCTGTTGTAGTTTCTATGGAAATAAATAGGAGGCATTACTTTTTGGAGCACAATAAATAGCCAATGGTGGTGTCTATGTGGGAAAATAGTGTTTTGTAGCTGAAAACTTGCTCTATCCAACAGTGTCATTGTGCTCCCTGTATCTGTTGTAGTTTCTATGGAAATAAATAGGAGGCATTACTTTTGGAGCACACTAAATAGCCAATGGTGGGGTCTATGTGGGAAAATAGTGTTTTGTAGCTGAAAACTTGCTCTATCCAACAGTGTCATTGTGCTCCCTGTATCTGTTTTAGTTTCTATGGAAATAAATACGAGGAATTTTTTTTGGAGCACAATAAATAGCCAATGGTGGTGTCTATGTGGGGAAATAGTGTTTTGTAGCTGAAAACTTGCTCTATCCAACAGTGTCATTGTGCTCCTTGTATCTGTTGTAGTTTCTATGGAAACTTAGGAGGCATTACTTTTGGAGCGCACTAAATAGCCAATGGTGGGGTCTATGTGGGGAAATAGTGTTTTGTAGCTGAAAACTTGCTCTATCCAACAGTGTCATTGTGCTCCCTGTATCTGTTGTAGTTTCTATGGAAATAAATAGGAGGCATTACTTTTGGAGCACAATAAATAGCCAATGGTGGGGTCTATGTGGGAAAATAGTGTTTTGTAGCTGAAAACTTGCTCTATCCAACAGTGTCATTGTGCTCCTGTATCTGTTGTAGTTTCTATGGAAATAAATACGAGGAATTTTTTTGGAGCACAATAAATAGCCAATGGTGGTGTCTATGTGGGAAAATAGTGTTTTGTAGCTGAAAACTTGCTCTATCCAACAGTGTCATTGTGCTCCCTGTATCTGTTGTAGTTTCTATGGAAATAAATAGGAGGCATTACTTTTGGAGCGCACTAAATAGCCAATGGTGGGGTCTATGTGGGGAAATAGTGTTTTGTAGCTGAAAACTTGCTCTATCCAACAGTGTCATTGTGCTCCCTGTATCTGTGGTAGTTTCTATGGAAATAAATACGAGGCATTTTTTTTGGAGCACAATAAATAGCCAATGGTGGTGTCTAGTGGGGAAATAGTGTTTTGTATTGGCTGAGCATATGTATCCAGCAGTCAGTGTCCACTTGTACATCTTAATCCCATTAAGAATAAAATGGAGGCATTACTTTTGGAGCGCACTAAATAGCCAATGGTGGGGTCTATGTGGGGGAAATAGTGTTTTGTAGCTGAAAACTTGCTCTATCCAACAGTGTCATTGTGCTCCCTGTATCTGTGGTAGTTTCTATGGAAATAAATAGGAGGCATTACTTTTGGAGCGCACTAAATAGCCAATGGTGGGGTCTATGTGGGGAAATAGTGTTTTGTAGCTAGCTTGCTCTATCCAACAGTGTCATTGTGCTCCCTGTATCTGTGGTAGTTTCTATGGAAATAAATAGGATGCATTACTTTTGGAGCACACTAAATAGCCAATGGTGGGGTCTATGTGGGAAAATAGTGTTTTGTAGCTGAAAACTTGCTCTATCCAACAGTGTCATTGTGCTCCCTGTATCTGTTGTAGTTTCTATGGAAATAAATAGGAGGCATTTTTTTGGAGCACAATAAATAGCCAATGGTGGTGTCTATGTGGGAAAATAGTGTTTTGTAGCTGAAAACTTGCTCTATCCAACAGTGTCATTGTGCTCCCTGTATCTGTTGTAGTTTCTATGGAAATAAATAGGAGGCATTACTTTTGGAGCGCACTAAATAGCCAATGGTGGGGTCTATGTGGGGGGAAATAGTGTTTTGTAGCTGAAAACTTGCTCTATCCAACAGTGTCATTGTGCTCCCTGTATCTGTGGTAGTTTCTATGGAAATAAATAGGATGCATTACTTTTGGAGCACACTAAATAGCCAATGGTGGGGTCTATGTGGGAAAATAGTGTTTTGTAGCTGAAAACTTGCTCTATCCAACAGTGTCATTGTGCTCCCTGTATCTGTTGTAGTTTCTATGGAAATAAATAGGAGGCATTACTTTTGGAGCACAATAAATAGCCAATGGTGGTGTCTATGTGGGAAAATAGTGTTTTGTAGCTGAAACTTGCTCTATCCAACAGTGTCATTGTGCTCCCTGTATCTGTTGTAGTTTCTATGGAAATAAATAGGAGGCATTACTTTTGGAGCACTAAATAGCCAATGGTGGGGTCTATGTGGGAAAATAGTGTTTTGTAGCTGAAAACTTGCTCTATCCAACAGTGTCATTGTGCTCCCTGTATCTGTTTTAGTTTCTATGGAAATAAATAGGAGGCATTACTTTTGGAGCACAATAAATAGCCAATGGTGGGGTCTATGTGGGGAAATAGTGTTTTGTAGCTGAAAACTTGCTCTATCCAACAGTGTCATTGTGCTCCCTGTATCTGTTGTAGTTTCTATGGAAATAAATAGGATGCATTACTTTTGGAGCACAATAAATAGCCAATGGTGGGGTCTATGTGGGGAAATAGTGTTTTGTAGCTGAAAACTTGCTCTATCCACAGTGTCATTGTGCTCCCTGTATCTGTGGTAGTTTCTATGGAAATAAATAGGATGCATTACTTTTGGAGCACAATAAATAGCCAATGGTGGGGTCTATGTGGGGAAATAGTGTTTTGTAGCTGAAAACTTGCTCTATCCACAGTGTCATTGTGCTCCCTGTATCTGTGGTAGTTTCTATGGAAATAAATAGGAGGCATTACTTTAGGAGCACACTAAATAGCCAATGGTGGGGTCTATGTGGGAAAATAGTGTTTTGTAGCTGAAAACTTGCTCTATCCACAGTGTCATTGTGCTCCCTGTATCTGTGGTAGTTTCTATGGAAATAAATAGGAGGCATTACTTTAGGAGCACACTAAATAGCCAATGGTGGGGTCTATGTGGGAGAGAATAGTGTTTTGTAGTAGAAAACTTGCTTCATCCAGTAGTGTTATTTTAATTTTTATGACAATAATAATAAAGATTCGGATATTAGTCTGATTTCAAATGATGTGAATTAATTGGGATCACAAAAAACATTCATTGAATATGAAGAATTGATTTGAAGTTTTTATATAAAAATAGTTGGATGCAGTAATTTCAGGATATTCTGTTTTCATCTGTGACGGAAATGAAACTGACAAAAGTCTGAATGTTAAGAACCAAAGACCAATTCATGCCAGCTTTCCGTTCTTTTTTTCTTGTTTTCTTTTTTCTCGTGATTAGTTCAAGTTATTTTGTCCAGAAAACTACACTGGCTGCGTTAATATATAAAAATACCCTCTACAACTAAATTCAATAAAAGTGACCCGCTGTAGACACAAGAATCTGATATAATCAATAAACAGTGAAAACCTGCAACAAGTGAAAATAGAATATTTAACGCTTGATTTTGATTGTAAATCTATTTTTCGGTTATAGAAAGTCATGTCATTTATTTTCCTCATACATCAATCATTTCTATTTTAATGAATATTTTTTAATATTTCCATTCAATTTTATTGATAGATAAACAAATGCAAACATCTTTACATTCAGACCAATGTCCTCATCTTTGTTATTATTATTATAACATTTTGGCCAGTGTGCTCTGTGGCCTTCTTCAGGTGTCTGCTGTTCTGGGTAACCTTCAGGAAAATTAGACTGAACCCATTATTTTATTTATGAGATGAGATTGTAGAATCACTTCTACATGCACGTACATACCTACATACATATCGCCATACACACACGTTCATACACATATACCCATATACTCTTATGTGAGGACCGCACGTGAAACTTTCTTTTTTCCCGCATTTTATTGAGAAATATATAAACTGATTTCCACATGTGCTTTCCCAGTTGGAGGCCGTTTTTCGGAGCATAAGTCCGAATGCCATTTGTTCATTCCAACTCACATGCTGTGCTAATTGCATTCAGCAATTAGCCACATAAAATGTTTCTCTCTATCTTATAAGTACATTTCAATACATGTATAATTATATTCACTGCTATTCAGTACAAACATATTATTTCCTTTTCAGGAACTCTTCTAGCATGAATATTGAGACAATATCTTTGATATCTAAGAGAGAACTTCCTTCACGACATCTTGCATTTACGAATTAATCAATCTTGTAGCCTTACTTAATACAATGTCGTTATATTCGTTACATTGGGCTTTGAGTTATTTTATTTATAGATGTAGTGGTTTGGACAACCAAAATACTTTTCACTATTGAAATTACTACCCCGACGGTCAGTCTACTACATATTGGTACCCAATTTCTCCAGTCCACTACAAGATATCTGTAGATATAAACAATGGGACAAGAACAATCTGTCCCCGAAGATTATCACTGTGGCAGATACCTGAAGAAGGCAGAAGGGCATAATGGTTGAAATGTTGTGACAATACTCTCTCTTGAGTAAAGAATATTCAGAAAATACTAGATCTTTATGATAGTTTATATGGCCTTCTAGAATGTTGAGTCATTTACGATGATAACAATCAAATATTAGTCTCGAGAAAGGAGTTCAACTTTGCATCGTATAGGCGGACTGAGTTTTTTGTTTTCTAATCTGCTGCCCGATATATGAATGGGTGCTGACAAGTTCTGAGCTGCCTCATAAAAGCTGACCAAACATCTGAATTCCATGAAATCCCATTCACTTTTCAGGAGATTTAATAGCATAATCACAAGTTATTCACTATCAAATCTCCTGAAAATATGGCTCTCCTTTGTCTTTTCTAGAAATATTATCATCGTAACTGCACCAATGAGCTTTTTCTCTGGTTTCCTGACCACATGAATTTAAACATGCTGCTGGATTGGCATTTAGGTCCCTTTTTAACCATTGAAATAGTTAAATGTAATTGCCACTTCTATTTGAACAGTTTATTTCCTTGTACTTCCTACCCGTGGAACTCCCTTTCATTTACTTGCTTCCCTGATGACTACAATCTCCAAAAATTTAAATGCAGCATCAAGTGACATCCTTAAGCTTCTTCAATCCTGTTCATCTTTTATCCTTTCGTCAATTACCGTTGAATCCAGTCTTTTCTCTCGCTGTAACACCTGTGCACAAGTGGCTGTCCCAGCTTGCTTGGAGATGAAATAATTAAAAAAAAAAGGATGTGATTCCATGGAACTCAAGGATATTCAAAAAAAGGATGTGATTCCATGGAACTCAAGGATATTCAAAAAAAGGATGTGATTCCATGGAACTCAAGGATATTCAAAAAAAGGATGTGATTCCATGGAACTCAAGGATATTCAAAAAAAAGGATGTTATTCCATGGAACTCAAGGATATTCAAAAAAAGGATGTGAAAAAAATTTATTTAATTTATTATTATGTCATTTTTCATTGTATTTCGATTTCTGCTATGGTCACACGACCAACCAAGTCTGTGGGAAAACCTAAGGCAGGTCGTGGCGTGTTGTTATGGTTCCATTTCATTTTTTTTTTTATCTTCCCCATCATCATTATTATTATTATTATTATTATTTTTATTATTATTATTATTATTATTATTATTAATGCTATATCTCTTGATACTGGGCATTGGTTTGTCCCTCCTTGGTTAAATCTAAAATAAATCACAATGTTCTTTCTTTATTCAGAAAATAAAAAATAATTTTGAAATCTGTTTGAATACAATATATAAACAGAATAGATATCGTCTATAAAAGGTTATATTTGTCTGTCTTACAACAGTAAAAGCAACATTAAAAAAAAAACACACTTGTAGCATATTCAAGCAAACATATTTTCTTTTTAACCTCTGTAATGCCTGAAGTATTTTTCATAAATTATCTTTTATAAAAATTAATTTGCTGAAATTAAGTTAAAATGAAAATCAAATTTTTTACTTGAAACTCCATTTTTAATATTATCCTTCAGAAAATTTTTGAATTGTCGTCAAAGAATCCATATTTTAAAAAAATGTCCTTATTTTTAAAACATATTCAGACTAATATTTGCATCTTTGGTTTTTTTCTTGAATTTTGGCTGATGTATTCTTGGGCTCTCCTTGTTGTCTGAAATTCTAGGAAGAAACCTTGTTCTTATTTTTAAAACATATTCAGACGAATATTTGCATGTTTGGTGTTTTTTTTTACATTTTGGTTGATATAATTTTGAAGTGTGATTAAACCAGTTTCAGAAATAGTCTGTCTAGGAAATATCATCATTTTTCTTCAAATATGAGTAGCTTGCTGACTGCATATATGCTTTTTTTTTTAATGGCTTACCAACCTTTTTGAGGTTATTTAAAGGTGAAACATATTTTCAGATTCTAAGAATTCTTTGGAGATAAAATTGATTTTCTGAGGCAAGTCCTACTATTTAAACCAGAGCTGGGAGGTCAAGAGGTGGATTGTTACCTTCTCCAAGGCTATTTGTGCATAAGTGAATATAACACACCTGACTAGAATGCAAACTCGGTTCTCAAATTTCTTTCTTCTCAAAGCCATGATGCATTACACTACCTGAAAGTCCAAGCTTACAACACATGTTATTCTTGAGCAGTTACCATCTAGTTACTGACTAAGCTCAAGTTTGCTTAACTTCAGTGATTGAATGAGAACTGGTGTGTCGATGCTATAAGCCATACAAGGATTGAAATAAATAGTGGTTATAGTGAACTTTACATGTCATAAATTGCACATGCCTATGTTTAATGCTGGACAATCTTCTCAGTGTGAAGAAAAGAAATGTGATTCTACAGAAGGATGCTGAGAATACCATGGACTGAACATGTGGGCAACAACAAAATTTTAGAGATAATGAAAATAATAAGAACACTTATATTTAATGCGAGGTTAAAATTTCTAAGATACATCATGAGGAAAGAGGGCTTGGAAAATTTGATACTCACAAGGCATTGAAATCAAGAGGAACAGAGGAAAACAAAGTATTACCTACTTAGTGAGATCTGTCTATATTTCTAAAACAAGGTATTGTAACTATTTACACTGGCCCAGTGGATAAAATATTGTATGATTGATCAAAAGAGTAACTTGACCAAAGAGTTGTGAGTTCAATCCCAGGCCCCAGCAGAGAGAACAAAAACTTAGAGAGTTATCAAGGGGAATTAACTAAAACTGATACATTCAAAGGCATGACACGGAGAATTAGAACAATCTACCCCTGTGGGATAAATAAAGGGTTCAGTTCAAAACCTCAATAAATATCACCTGAAGAAGGCTGGAGCGTACAACTGCCAAAACATTGTGAATGTGACGATATAGATGAGGACAGCAGTCCAAACAATGTAAATAGTGTAAATAACTAGCTTGAGTATTTGTCTATATTTCTGAGATGAGGTAGTATTTAAAGTATTTACATTATTAGGACAATTGTCCTAATCTTTGTTGCCATTTGCATGATGTTTAATAATAGATCATTCTAATTGTCTATATTTTTTAGATGAGGGAGTATTTAAAGTATTTACATTATTCGGACTATTGTTCTCATTTTTGTTGCCATTTGTACAACATTTTGGCTGTTATATGCTCCAGCCTTCTTCAGGTGCTAGGCTACAGCAGTGGTGAACAAATAACTTGCAGGGTTAGAGGAAAATAACTCATGACTTCCAATTGAGGCTTCCCGCAAGGAATGGAGTTCTTAAACTCCAGTGATCGTAATAAAGAGTTCGGTTCAGAATTCCTAGCCCCAGGAGAAGGCCGGAGCGTACAATGGCCAAAATGTTGTACAAATGGCAACAAAGATGAGAACAAAAGTCCAAATAGTAAATACTATAACTAGCTTGAGTAAATGATTTGGGAGAGATAAAAACACAAAATTTATTAAGATCTGCAAAGGACAGGAAATTGTGGAGAGCCAAGACCGTCAACATCCTGATGAGCATGGCACATAGAAAAAGAAGTTTGTTTATTGAATCAACAAATCTGTTTTGGCATTTCTTTTGGGACACTCTGTAGAAAGAGTTTGCCTCCAGTTCTTGATGCAACCATTGAGCTATACGTTTTGTGCTAAGCAGCAGCAGCAGCAGCAGGAGTAGGAGGCGGAGGAGGAGGAGGAGGAGCCATTGCAAGCTAGCTAGCTGCACCATCATGGCTTTGTATATGTCAAATCTTTCTTTTCTTCTCAGCTACTTTCTGTGTTTCTGTATTGATTTATTTCCCATTTATTATAGGTTTTCATGAACTGAAAAGATCATTTACATGAAAAACAATGAGACAATTCTCTCATGCATCACTTTACTTGCCTCCTTTTGAATTATTCTGTGGGTCATAGTCAATCTATATTTGTGTTCCTTTATCTCAGCCTAGTGTTCAAGTTTATTGTATTCTTGCTCTGTATATAGATAGCATCATTACAATCTAACACTATATATATCGCTCATTCACTAATGAATTAGAGCACTCTGGCTATTGGGCGTGTATAATGACAATATGCATGCTAAAAGTCTGCCTTCTTCTACCGAACGCCCATAGCCCAGAGGTAGAATCGCCGACTGACTCCAATTCGGTCGGTTTCAATCCTGAGTTAAAAAGCAATCGGAGTCTAACCGTACTGGTGAGCTGTGATACAGTGAAACAGATCTTTCTGCGGATGACTATACATATATATATATATATATATATATATATACTAACAGTATAGCCTGGCATTGCTTGGGTGCATTGAAAGCTTTAAAACTAATCCATGGTCTATGGATGTTGGCTCAAAAGACTAAAAAGCAATAGTTGTTTCTAGTTAAAGCGAAACCATAGACTGAAAGAAAAATGAATGGATGTAAGTCAAATTTTGATTTCCTGGTATCCATATCAAATAAGTTTTTTTCGTCGTAAACTGAATTTTGAAGGCTAAATAAGTCCTCTGAGTAAATGGTATCATGGCTGAGACTAAGAACTACAATTATACCTACTTAGAGCCAAACCCGAAGCAAAAACTAAAATAAAAGGGCTGAAAAAATACTGACATACAGGCAGATAAACAGACACACACACAAACATCTTGCCTTTTATATATATATATTATCGATTTTCTGCACTATTGTAAGAACTGTAACCTTGAAATTTCTGTATAACATTTCTTATGTCTTTGTCTATGAGTTTATCAAATTTGATTAAAATCGGACCACTCCCTCTATAACCGGATTTTTTCGATAATCAATTTTCGATATTTATCGGGGGTACCTCGACACAAAACCTAGCTAAGAACACTCACAGACGCTTATAGTACAACTGTGTAAATTTTCAAGAAAATCGGTTCAGCTGTTTCAGAGTCTATAGTTAACGGACACACACACACACACTCACACATACACACACACACACAGAGACAAAGTTCCATTTATAAATAAGTTTATATATATATATATATATTTATATATATATATATATATATATTGATTGTTTAATTACTTAGTTTTTGGTCATAATAAGGCTAGACCAGTGCACATTTATATTAGAAAGTGTTCAATAGAATTATGTTGTAGAACTTTTGAATATTTTCCATTCGTAAACGAGTTATTCCGTGACCTAGGTTTCTACCATGAGTGGCGTCTTCAGGCGATTTGCAATAACTGATTTTACCATTTGCCCTTTTTTTTAAAGAACGCTCATGTAATGGTGAGCATTCAAGAAAAACAATATTATATGAGCATTCTTAAAAAAAATGGTAAATAGTAAAATCAGTTATTGCAAATCGCCTGAAGACACCACTCATGGTAGAAACCTAGGTCACATAATAACTTGTTTACGAATGGAAAAAAAAAAAAAAATATATATATATATATATATATATATATATAGTGTTAGATTGTAATGATGCTTAATGCCATAATTGTTGTTTTTTCAGTAGTTTATGTAGAAAGGCATTTTAAGCAAGCAGGTTTTTTGTCATAAAGAGCTTGATATCAAGTCAGAGAAAGAGCATTAATAAAATTAATGTGGAGAGGTTTTTCACTTAACAGAGTCATGTTGTTTCAGTCATGCCAACTTGAAATTTTATGAATTTGTTATTGTGATATCTTTACTTTTCAGGATTTTTGCTTTTTCTACTGTTTTTTATCTCTCTCTCTCTCTCTCTCTATATATATATATAGTCATTCACAGACAGACCTGTTTTGCTGTATCACAGCTCCTCAGTATGGTTAGATATCCAATTGCTTCTAGCCAGGAATGAAAACCCAACCGAATTTGCAGTCAGCGATTCTACCTCTGAGCTATGGGCACTCGATAGAGGAAGGTGGACTTTAGCGTGTTATATACAATGTAAACACACGCCAGTAGTCGAGTGTTCAAATTCATTATTGAATGAATGATGCGTAGATGCATGAGTAGCTAGTGTTTTTCAAAGTTTACCATTCTTCTATAAGTGTAAGTCTATTTGTGAATATATATATATAACAGGCCATAATTATTAGACCACACCAGTTTTTAAAAAAGTTTTTTTTAGTATTTATTGCCAAGTGGAGAATTCTAAATTAAAACAGAATGGTTCTCTTGTTAATACTGTACAATAACATTTTTTTTTTTAATCATTTAACCCCGAGCAAGGCGGAAATGCCACTGATGTGCAGGGGGCTACATAACTGTAAAAGATTAATTAGAAAAGAGTGAGGAGTACAAACTAGTTAGAAAGGAACAATAGAAAGCTGAGAAAGCAGGTGCGATGACAGACACATAGGTGGAGAGAAAGAGAAGGTTATACGGGGGTGGGGAGAGAGCTAGAGTCCAGTGGTTACTAGATGAGTATTGACTTTGCATTTACATTTCTGGAGGTTGTAGCCGTCAGGAAAGCAAGAATATGGGAGCAAGTTCCACAGGCGGGAAGTGCGAGAGAAGAAGCTGCAGGAGTAGAATTGTCATCTGCATTTGGCTAACCTGACTGTGAATAGGTGGGACCCAGTTACCAGTCTGGTTGCACGAGTAAACACCTGTTGAGGAGGCACCAGTGACTTAAGTTTGCTGGAGCAGAAGCCATGAAAGTATTTATAGAACAGACAAAGGGAGGCCACATTTCGACGGTGGGGAAGTGGCTGCAGTCGAGCCGCCAGATCAGTACCTATCACATTACAGACTCTCCTTTGGAGCCTGTCAAGAACACTGAGGAGAACGGCAGGGGCGCCTGACCATAAATGGCAGCAGTACTCCATGCACAGACGGATGGTTGACTTGTATATATGCAGGATGGATTCTGGCAGAAAAAACATCCTGGATCGACATAGTGACCCAACCTTTTTAGCAGTAGATTTTGCTATGGATTCAATATAGTGGTTCCATTTGAGGTCTGAGGACAGGTGCTGGCTGAAACAAAGGCTTCCTAGCTGATTTGTAAAATTTTGCAAAGTAATAATAACAAAAGAACCATTCTATTTTCATTTAGAATTATCCAGTCAGTCAGTTAAGTGCCATACGTGAAACACGCTTGGGCGATCATGTCTCGAAAGAGACATGACTGACTGGGCAGAAGATTATCCCGCAGTAGGTTGCCATTGCTTTCTGCAGTAGACTGGTTGCCAGCCAAGGCTATAAAACCCAATCTGTCCTGTTATTTAACCCATTACTGGAAGGAAGAGATGGATTAATACCTTTCCCAAGGGTATTTGCGTGTAAGTGAATGCACTGAATTCAACTGGAATTCGAACTCGGCTCCCCGATTTCTTATTCCGAGCTGATATCCACTGCACTACAACACACATTCTCCACTTGGCAATAAATACTAAAAATAGTATGAAATACATAATTTTTTTTTTAAAATCTGGGGTGGCTTAATAATTATGGCTGGTAGTGTATATATGACAAAAAGTAGACTTACACTTAGTAGGTATGTATTTTACATTTTTTTAAAAACATTGTTACAATCCTATTTGTTCCAAACGGTTGATGTACATTTGTTTAACATTTTATTTACAACTTTTTTTAGCTCAATTTAATCTCTTAAGTGCTTAAAATGTCTTCCTTCAACACATTGCAACATTCCTCAAACATCCCCAGAATGCTATGACACAGCACAACACAAATCTCAATCTGCATCAATTTCAATAAATCCTTCTGAGATGTACTCTTTTAATTTGTCCAAATGGATTCGGATGTGTTTTGCATGCAAAAGTATTCCTCCCCACAAAAAAAAAAAAAAATGGTGACATTATGAGCTGTATATTAAGAAAAAATAGATTTTTGAGATTTCGGTAGACATTTTTTTCCACTTATGTAAATTTAACCTGTCACTCAATCTATAAAAAAATACTTAACAAGGTGCCAGATTGGTGTAACTGTGGTAGCGAATAGGCGACAAAGTATTCACAATGATTTAGTTGTATTTCTTCTTGTGGTCGACTTGTAACACACCATTTTCTGTTTGCTCGTGTGAAACTTGTTTGAATGACACCAAAGAACTTGTGAAGGGGTTAGGGTTATTCAGCATTTGTCTTTATCTGATTTGTTAAATATTTTAAGAAAATATTTTGATCTGATTTTGAATTTTTATTTTCAGTTTTATCCCTCTCCACATTCTCAGCTGTGAGCAAAATTTTTTTTTTCCTGGTATAATGTTTGCATACACCAATTTGAATATTTTGTTTAAAAGTTTCTTTTTAATTTTATTCCGTGCTTTTTGTTTTTATTTCTTTTTGTCCTAAAGGTTTTGCTCTCAGATGAACCTTTTTTCATAAACTTCTTTTTACAACATTTTCTGTCTTTTTTCTTATTCGTCAATTTTTAATTTTGAAATTGTTAATATTTCTGTTCGTTTTATTTAGAAACTTTAAGTTGTGTTTTTATTTGTTTTGTCTAACTTCCCAAGTAGCACTAGATTTTTTATGCCAAACTTTATTTTTGTCTGGAATAACAAACATTTAAATTTGTCATCATTCATCATTTATCCATCACACCGAATGGTGCATAGGGCAGCAACTTTTTGTTGCTGTTTCTGTAACAAACTGTTTTTTTACGGGGCAGGGTTGTTAGCCCTGCACCTGACCCCCAAACCTGGAAGACCGGTGGACCATTCTTGGTCCTTACATTTACAGCACCTGGTATTCCCAAATGGTCACCGATTTAAGTACTGACCAGGCTCGATGTTGCTTAAATTTAAATTTTTGTTTGTATTCTATTTTTTTTGCATTCATTTTATTTTTATTGTTTCTGTATTTTTTCATTTGTTTTGAATTTGTTTTTATTTATGCAAAATCATTTTAGTGCTTTGCTAGATTAAAAAAAAGAGGAAAATGAACATTTCAATAATGGCCAACAAAATTTGGCACATTTGGGAAAACTTTTTAGGGATGGACACAAGTTGCTGAGCCTCCAGATGAACCCACAAAAGTTGCTGATCAAAGTACGGTGGATAAGCATGGCCAAAATCAAGAGAAAAGGTGGTTAAGAATTGCTAAAAATCAACAAGAAAGTTTGGTGTCTAGAAATAATGAAAATAAAGACAAGAGTGTGGAAACCAAAAACAGACAAAACCAACCTAAAAAATAGTAACTGAAAATGGTAGTAAAGACTGAAGAATTGCTCATGCATGAAATCTGCACCAAAATGTATCATCAATATTGTGGAATTCTTTGAGCGAGCTAGAGGTTACAAAAATCTGATTAAAAAGGATGGACTTCTGGTGGATCCTGAAGAACTGCAGAAAGTCGACACAAGAATTGTGGGGGACAAGCGTTCACGCAAGATTTGTTGCTCTTCAAAAGACACCGTTGTTAAAGCAATAAGATCCAAAGAATAAAAAGGGTTAAGGTTTCTTCATGTGGAACATACTTTCACCATTACCAAAAGACTGCCTAGCAGCAACAAGCCAAAAAGTGATAATGGATTTAATCATCCAGATCCAAGATGAAGGCAGGCAAAAGACAGTCTGGCAGTATTCAAGGCTCTTCTGAGTTTTGAGAAGCATCTCGTGGCCTACTTTGAAGATTACGGTGTTAATATTCGGTACTTCCCTAGACAATTGGAATGGAGGATGGAGCTTTGATAAAATGCTTGATCGTAAGGCCTTTCACTCCATCCCTACTTATCTGGATATAGCAGATCAGAATATACTGGTCATTGTAACTGGCCATAAACCAACTTGCTGGAAGTGCAAAGAGACTGGTCACCTCTCCTCTTCTTACTCAGTGAAGAAGGTCCCTGGAGTTCTGACCATAATCAACCAAAATTCCCCTGTCCTGTTAATCCGCTTTGTTTGTAGTAGGCATGCAAGCAACTAGAATTGGTGCAGTTAAACCCTCGGTGGGGCAAGACCCACATTTGCTGACAAACCTTTGCCTGCTGCTTGTACAGAAGCAGGGGAATGGCTGGTTGTTAGTAAGGGCAGAGGAAAGCACCAGACCTCAATCCACTGAAGTCACCAAAGGGAAATGAACAAACAGTCCCAATCCCTCTATCTGTTTTAAGGGTGACACGCCAATCACAATCTTGATAGATCAACTGAGAAAACAATATGGGCCTTCTTGCAAAAAAAAAAAAAAAAAATTACTGAAGCTGAAAGAACATTTTAAAGCTAATTAAAAAAAAGAATTTTTGCTGCTGGGGGTAAAAGGCCTTACCTCCAATAACTAGAAAAGCTTTTGCCCTTCCACTTCTGCCAAAGTCAGTCATACACACACTATCTAAACAGAAAATATATCCAAAGCATTCCATTGACATAACCCCAGAACATGATAATTTACACTGAACCCCACATATTCCCAATCATTCCCCTACACACAGAAAAAAAACATGGAGCCGACAAAAAAAAATAAAAGTCCAGAGACTATTTCACAATAAAAAAAACCAAGCCTCTATAACTTCCTGGAGAAAATGTCTACTGCATGACCTGGGAACAAGCTGAAAGGTGCTTGGCCCAAACTTGCAATCTCAGAAGCCTAAAATGCCTATGGACCTTTGGTCATATGGAGGGAAAAGATGTTGAAGTTCCAAAGAACTTTCCTTTGGCTAAACAGATGCTTACAGTTGTGCTATCAAGCCTGGGTACAAGTCAAATATGGGGCATGATTGAGGAGGTCGAGACTACCCTCAAACTATTGCTCCCAGCAGTCTACACAAGAGAGGACGACATGAAAAATTAAAATAATTTTGTACAGGGAGACTTCCCATTTTTATTCATCCCTCTTTGTATAGGGCTCCCAAACTAATGTATCTAGGTGACACTGGTAGCCTAGCTCTTGATGGCACTATCAAGAGTGAGATGGGCCAAAGCTCAATGGGACAGACTGTTGGCATTCAAACCCTGACTGTGTTCTATGCAGAGAAGCAACCCTAAGCAGACTCATAATGTCTCTCTGGTTAGCTAGTTTGGATTCCCAATGCCTGATGTTGGATTCTCACCGATTGAGGCTCAATCGTGATCTTCAATGTCTGAATGTATGTCGTATACAGGAGACCTGGTTTTCAACTCGAGGCCATAAAGATATTCTAAGAAGTTTGTCCTCTCTTTATCAGGATTTAATAAATGCTCAAGAGGGGTTTATGTGACTGGTGAGCAGGTCTTTGAGTGCAATGTGTGCACTTGTTTTTATGGGTCCGGCAGGAAAGTTTTGTGTGCAGGATGTTACCATAAAGGATAAATCTCTTCGTCTCATTGAGGTTTATGCACCAATGACCATGCAGAGCTGCCTGATTTATTCTGGTGGACTGAGCTGTTTTGATGACATCTCATCGGGTATTCTTAGCGGGCAATTGGATTGTTGTTCTGGACCCCAATATAGATTGCATAGGGGGAAAAATTGTTAGTAAACATCCAGATATGAAATTATTTCATGATTTTATTGGCAAGGTTGATCTTGTCGATAAGTATCGTAATGAGTATCCTCGGGAGATAGTGTGGACTTGGACTAATAGTGGTGGCTCAATTTCTGTGGTGCACTCTAGCTACATTGATTGAGTCCTGGTTAAGCAAGCCGATGTAGGGCTCTTGGGTTTGGGTCATCCAATTTTCCATTTGATACTTTACAGGAATCATAAGCTTGTTTGGGATTGTGTAAACTTAGATAAGCCTAAAGTTAAGATGGCTGACTACTAGAAATTGAATGTATCATTATTTGTTGAGTGAGATTTCCAAGACCAGCTGCTACTAATACTACAGCGGGAAATGATGGAGGCCATGGTCGGGAATAAGTGGTGAAATGTATTAATATCCAATTTGAGTCAAGTCACTGGAACTAACCAACGTCTATATCCACTGGGCCATGTGTCCTTAAGGACAAGAACAACTGAATTTCTGGGACTTATAAACCTAATGTTCAGTAACCATTTTTTTACCAGAGTTCATATTGCAATTTTTTTATATTAATGGTTTTCTCTAGTATTTTTTTTTTGGTAATGGTTTTTCTTTAGTATTTTTTACCAGTGACTTGACCCAAAGAATTATGAGTTCAATACCAGGCTACAGCAGTGGTGAACAAGTAACTTAGAAGGTTAGAGGGAGATAAATCATGACTACCAAAAGATGCTTTACGCAAGGAATGAGAATGATATACCCTAGTGATTGTAATAAAGGGTTCAGTTTGAAATTCCTAGCACCTGAAGAATGCTGGAGTGTATAACGGCTGAAACGTCATACAAATAAGAACAAAGATGAGTCCGAATAATGTATATAATGTAAATACTACCTCATTATAGACAAATATTAAAAAATTATATATTATAGACAAATATTATAGACAAATATTAAAAAATTATAGACAAATATTAAAAAATTCCGCTAATGACTCCTTGTCAAGATACAGACTTATTGATCCTACTTCATGATCTGCTTAAGAGCATAATCTAATCTCTTGTGAATATCTATGCAGATGATGAACTGTTACTGACGTGCATCTGAAAAATTTAGATGACCAGAGCCTGGCAGCTGATTTCTTTTCTGATTTTGCTCTAACACATCAATGGAAGAAAATTTACTGGTCTCATTCAATATCTCAAAAAAAAAAACAAACTTGCAATGTGCCATCACACTGAGCGGCACCTGAATTTCTGTCTATTGTAATGAACAGGTTTTCTCTGAAGAAAGAAGTGTGATTCATATACAGAGTGCGATGGATTAACTGTTGTCTAGATTATGGAAAAGTGAAAATAACACTGACATCTCATTTTAACAGATATATTCATCAAAATTACACAAAAATATATTGAAATACTCAAGAGTAAATTTATTTGATAAACTTGCCATTGCCTTCAACCATTGCTCCCGGAAGACTTTGGAATCTCCTGCAACTCTTCTGGGTGATCTCCTTGTTGGTTAATGTTGCCATAATCCTTACCTTCAGTTCATCTTTAGTATTACAAGGAGTTTTATTGGTTTCTTGCTCAAATGCTACACATAATAATCAAGGAGATTTTAGTCTCGGGAGTTAGATAGCCAGATGTAAAGGGTAATGTGATCACAGAAATTGTCTGACGGCCATGATAGGGTTCTTCTGCTTGTGCTGCTTAGTGCAGAGTTTTGTTGCAGATATTAGATCTTCCAGCAGTCACCCTCTTGACTCAGGGCAGCACTACCTCCTCAAGGTGTTTGATGTAGACCCATGTGTTGAGTTTGGGGCCTTGTGGGAAGTTGAACGGAGGCATAATATTGCCATCACTGTGTTGTAGTGCATTGGATATCGGCTCGGAACAAGAAATCAGGAAGCCGAGTTCGAATTCCAGCCGAATTCATTGCATTCACTTACGCGCAAATACCCTTGGGAAAGGTATTAATCCGTCTCTTCCTTCCAGTTATGGGTTAAATAACAGGACAGATTGGGGTCTAGAGGCTTGGTCAGCAACCAGTCTACCACAGAAATCAATGGCAACCTACTGCGGGATAATCTTCTGCCCAGTCAGTCATGTCTCAAAAGAGACATGATCACCCAAGTGTGTATCACATATAGCACTTAACTGACTGAGTGATCACTCCAAACACCTTCATAATCATCATTAGACTCATCCAACTCTTTTCGAATCCTCTGCACTGTCCTCAGATTGACACCAAAACACTCTGAAATGTTTGTACTGGAGCTTCTGGCATGAATGCCAAGCATTACCTTATGCTGTTTCCAAATTTCTGGTGGAGTGAATTGCATTGTAGTGCTTTTTTTTGCACAGATGGTTCCCATCTGACCCTACTATAATGTGCAATTGATAAAATCAAATGGAAATTAAAACATATGAAATGGCTACAATTCATCCATTGCACTGTGCATATGAGCTATCGCTAAAGACGCTAGAAAAATAGTACTGGTACCACACCAGTAAGTACCTGATCCCATCTGTTATGCTCAACATTTACAAGAACCAGATCATGCTGAAAATGGAGTCAGTCAGTCATTTAAGTACCCTACATGATACACACTTGGGTGATCATGTCTAGAAAGAGATATGACTGACTGGACAAAAGATTTTTCTCACATTACCATTATTTTCTATGGTAGGCTGGTTGCCAACCAAGGCTATAGAACCCAATCTGTCTTGCTATTTAATCCATAGTTGGAGGGAGAAGAGATGTATTCATACTGTTCCAAAGGGTATTTGTGCATAAGTGAATGCAACAAATTTGACTAGAATTCAAACTCTATTCTCCAATTTTTTGTTCCAAGTTGATATCCACTGTACCACAAGGCACATCCTAACTAACCCTAGTCCTAATCTTAATCTGACAATGGAGTATTGCTATCGTATCTGGCTTGGTGATGCCCAGTTTTTACTTCCCAGGTTTGATAGTCTAAAAATTTCTACACTGCTGTGGTGGGGGAATGAATTGTTTTCCACCTTACAACTTCTTTCCTCACAACTGAATGTTGCAAGCTTGTTGCTACTCTGCTTTAATTTTCAGTGAGTGATTTCATAATGTAAAAGATTCTTTCAAATCTTTCTGCTTATTTTGATGCTAGCAGTATAGCCCGGCATTGCTCGGGTGTAAGGAAAGTTTTAAAACTAATCCATGGTCCTGGAGCTCAGACTCAGCCTAAAGAATATTTGAAATAATAAAATAATTGCGACAATTTACCAATCGCACCAAGTATATATATATATATATATATATATATATATATATATATATATATATATATATACTAGCAGTATAGCCCGGCATTGCTCGGGTGTAATGAAAGCTTGAAAACTAATCCATGGTCCTGGAGCTCAGACTCTTTGGACGTTGGCACGAAAGACTAAAAGGCAATAGTTGTTTCCAGTTAAAGCAAAACCATAGACTGAAAGAAAAATGAATGGATGTAAGTCAAATTTTGATTTCCTGGTATTGATATCAAATAAGTTTTTTTCATCATAAACTGAATCTTGAAGGCTAAATAAGTCCTCTGAGTAAATGGTATCATGGCTGAGACTAAGAACTACAATTATATCTACTTAGAGCCAAACCTGAAGCAAAAACTAAAATAAAAGAGGTGAAAAAATACAGACATACAGGCAGATAAACAGACACACACACAAACACCTTGCCTTTTATATATGTATATTATCGATTTTCTGCACCATTGTAAGAACTGCAACCTTGAAACTTCTGACTATCGTTTCTTATGTCTTTGTCTATGAGTGTATCAAATTTGATTAAAATCGGACCAATCCTTCTATAACCCGATTTTTTTGATTATCGATTTTTGATATTTATCAGAGGTACCTCAACACAAAACCTAGCTAAGAACACTCGCAGACGCTTATAGTACAACTGTGTAAATTTTCAAGATAATCGGTTCATCTGTTTCAGGGTCTATAGGTAACGAAAACACACACACAGACGCACACACAGACACATACACACACACACACAGACACACAAAGTTCCATTTATAAATAAGTTTAGACTTAGATGAGATTTAGATTTAGATTTTGAATTGCTCAATCGGATGGAAATGTTAAATGCTTCTCTACAAACTCAGACTAAAGCAAAACTTCCAGATATCAACCTGTTGTCTTGTGAAACAATATTCGGCATAAACTATCCGTATCAGAAGTTTGATTTGTCTAAGGCAGCAAAGCAACTATTCTTTTTTTTGTTTGGTTGGTTACAAACAAGGTGCTCAACACTTTGGAATGAACAGGGTACTCAACACTTTGGAATGAACAGGGTACTCAACACTTTGGAATGAACAGGGTACTCAACACTTTGGAATGAACAAGGGACTAAACTCTTTGGAATAAGCAGGCTATTCAACATTTAGGAATGAACAGGGTGCTAAACATTTTAGAATGAACAGGGTACTCAACACTTTGGAATGAACAAGGTACTCAACACTTTGGAATGAACAGGGTACTCAACACTTTGGAATGAACAAGGGACTAAACTCTTTGGAATAAGCAGGCTACTCAACATTTAGGAATGAACAGGGTGCTAAACATTTTAGAATGAACAGGGTACTCAACACTTTGGAATGAACAAGGTGCTCAACACTTTGGAATGAACAGGGTACTCAACACTTTGGAATGAACAGGGTACTAAACTCTTTGGAATAAGCAGGTTACTCAACGTTTAGGAATGAACAGGGTGCTAAACATTTTAGAATGAACAGGGTACTCAACACTTTGGAATGAACAAGGTGCTCAACACTTTGGAATGAACAGGGTACCCAACACTTTGGAATGAACAAGGTACTAAACTCTTTGGAATAAGCAGGCTACTCAACGTTTAGGAATGAACAGGGTGCTAAACATTTTAGAATGAACAGGGTACTCAACACTTTGGAATGAAGAGGGTACTTAACATTTTGGAATGAAGAAGGTACTCAACACTTTAGAATGCACAGGGTACTTAACAATTTGAAATGAACGTGGTAGTTAATAATTTATAATGCACAGGGTACTCAACATCCTGTAATAAACAGGGTACTCAACAGTAACTTGTAATCATATTACAACTTCTGTCCTATATAACCAGGTGCTGTAAGCGTTTAGTGACTGATGTGCGTTGTGGTGCAGTGGACAGAAAGAGAAATAGCCGAGTTCAAATTCCAGTTGAATACCCTGCATTCACTTAAGCACTGGTACCCTTGGGAAAGGTATTAATCTGTCCCTTCCCTCCAGTTATGGGTTAAATAACAAGGGTAAGACTTGGGGACCCTGCCCTTAAAAACAAATCCCAATGAATCTTGATACTTGAAAAGAGTTTTTATGGCATATCAACACCTCGGCGGGTCATTTAATGTCAACTAAATTTTATTTATTTATTGCTGGTAATACTTTTTTCTTTTCAACAATTTATTGTTGTTTTTATATAAGTTTTGTGTCTAGTAATACTTTTTTCTTTTCGAGTATAAAGATTCATTGGGATTTGTTTTTAAAGGCAGGGTCCCCAAGTCCTACCCTTGTTATTTAACACATAACTGAAGGGAAGGGATGGATTAATACCTTTCCCAAGGGTACCAGTGCATAAGTGAATGCAAAGTGTTTGACTGGAATTGAAATTTGTTTGACTAATCACCATAAAAGAATAAACAGTTCATAGTAGAAACCCAATTTTTTGTATGTTTCTTTGCTTATCATATGTGAACATGTACAAACCTAGAATACACATGACCTTTTAACTTCCATACTTAATACCTTGTGATTAATAAACCTTCATACATTGCCCTTAAGAAACATTGATAACTTGTCTTGAATACATCTTGATATTTTCTCGTTAATAAATCTTAGTTTTGATCTCAATGTAATTCCCATAAATATTGATTTGCATTTTTTCTAATATCTATTAATCTACATTTGAGATTTAATGTTGACAATTTATTCATATTATATGTTGATCAGCACTTGTTTTCCTCAACATTTTTGGGTTTGTTTCAAATAAATATTGATCTCAGTATGTTTTAAGGTTGATGTGGACTTGCATTCAATAAATACTGATCTATACTTGCTTCTAATTAACACTGACATTATGAAAATTGATCACACTTTAAGTTAAGCATCAAATTTTCAGAGATATAACCAAAGAGTCAAAATTTGTCATGTTATAGGATTCAGGCTTTGGCTGAATAAATCAAATGTTATTCATTGACAATCAGTTATACTTACACTTGTCATTTTCTTTTACTTGATATTTAGTCAAAATCACAGAATTTATAGAATGCACAAATCCTTGTCACAGTTAACTGTGAAGTCCACAATCTTTTCAATAATTGTTCAGTATGTGCCTCGGTAAGTCTACATACTCAATGTACCAATGTTGGGATTTCAAATTCAGAATTATCGTCCTAAATGTTATACCCTGTTTCAAATTAGATCTTTTTCTGGTTCACTCCACACCAAAACCTGTCGGCCAAATGTGAGCATTACAAAAAGCAAAATAAAAAAGTTACTATCTGCACACGAAACAAATACTTGAAAATATAATGTACAATTTAAAAGTCAGAGCCAGTCATCGCCATTGTTGTTAAAGTGAAATAATGACAAAAAATGCTGAGTCATGTATCTACCATAAATACTTAAAAAGGACACTCAAGCAAAGAGTTACAGAGTTCACCAGGAGCCCTGGGTCAACCAACCCCAAAAAAGGCTTTGATGCTAGGCCCAAACACTACCAACTCACCCATCCTCCGGATTGCTTTCCTCACCCACAAAGAAACATTCTACCTTAATCCTTTATACTGGCCATAAAGAAATTTATTTTAAACATATCTTGTCTCTTTTTCTTTAAACAACACTGGTAGTACTTTATTGTTTTCTTTGTTCTCTTGCAACCATACGCAGTATATAACACAGACTGGTAGACAACCATAGCTGAATAGCTCAGTCTGCCTTGCTATTTAACCCATAGATAGTGGAGAAGAGAAGAAAACAAAATTTAATGTCTTTTCTAATTGTATTTTGGTAAATATAACAAATTCGGCTGAAATTCAAAGATGTCTGATTTCTGTTTGTAAGCCACTAGACCAGCGGTCGGCAACCCCTGGCCTGCAGGCTACATCTGGCCCTTGAGTGAATCTTGTCCAGCCCACCCGCTACCTTACTCTAGACACAATATAAAAGTAGGTAAACTAAACCAAAGTGACAGTTGATAGTCTGAATATATTGCTTTGAAATTTAAAAAAAAATTTCTTTTTACCTAGACAATGTGTTTTACTTTTATTTTTTATTTGTAGGAATTGCCAAAATTAACATATGGCCTCATTTTCACTTTTTCTGTGAATTTGCTTTCGAGCGCAGACACTTTTAAATGAATATAAAATAGTGTTTTCAACCAATTTTAATGGAATTCTTTTTTCAATACTGATTTATAAAACATTTATTTTTAAGACGTAATATTTTTTTTATAAAATTCCCATCAAATATTAAATGATATTGAATCCTTGCTGTCTTCAAACACATAGAAAATTTATTCACATATTTAATAATATGGTTCTTTTCCATGATGCTGGAGCCATAGCAGTTTGGCCCTCCTCCATGACTTTACATAGATTTTTGGCTCTCACACTCCAAAAGGTTGCCAATCTCTGCACTAGACATTATACAACCTGCATATCTTCTACATTTAATAAAATGAAAATAAAGACTGATTTTTATTTTACTTTATTTTTGGTGAGATGCATTTATTTTCCTTATAGCTTTGTTTTTTTATTTTCCAATAAAACGTAGCCCATTTTTATTGTAGCAGTTTGGAAAGAAAGGAAGAGAATTTAACAAACACCAGAAATTAGTCCATTGATGATTCGTAGGGATAAGGAATTAAGAACTAAAAACATTTTTGAAAATTTCCAACTAAGAAAAATTTTCAGTGTGAAAAGCAAATTCTGAATCCCGATTGGATTAAAACCAGCAAATTCATATATGACGTATTTTCACACCTAAATGTGAAAAGGTTCGTGAGAAGTTTCACTATTTAAACCATGACACTAACCTGTTAAAGTGAGTCATATGGAAGCAGTAGCTGACAGCATCTCACCATGTAAAGAAGGAACTTCAAGCTGACTCGACCTTACTGCCAATTTTCTTTTCTTCTTTTTCACTCCATGCCAACCCGGACATAGTTCATGCCACAGTTTCATTGGACCTCTTCTTCCAATATCTTTTTCTTCATTTTCACACTACGCCGCTAAAGAGAACAACAGCAACAACAAAATGGATGTGTTAAGTACAACTTCTTTATTTGTTTTGACTTCTCTTTCTCTCAACCTGTTGTGACCTACTAAAAAGAGGAAGGAACAAAGATTTTACATTCTGCTACTACACAACCATGAACTCTAAACTTCTGCAGACATTTTAAATACCTACATTACTACTAAGAACATTATCTACAATTCTTGATACCATAAACTTTCTAATTGAGCATTAATTTCTACAAATTCTTGTTATTCAGCCAGTTAAGTGTCATACGTGATACACATGAAGAGACATGACTGAATGGGCAGAAGATTATCCTGCAGTAGGTAGCCATTTATTTCTGCAATAGACTGGTTGCCAGCCAAGGCTATAGAACCCAATCTATTCTATTATTCTGGCGGGAAGAGATGAATTAATACCTTTCCCAAGGGTATTTGTACGTAAGTGAATGCAAGGAATTCAACTGGAATTCAAACTCGGCTCTTCGATTTGTCGTTCTGAGTCGATATCCACTGCACGACAAGGCATATCTTTAACACCTTGTTATTCATTTCTTTTAATAAATTTCTATTTTAAAATGCAACATGAACAGTTTTCTTCTCACAAATATGTTACAGTATTCAGTTCAATTCACAAAATACCACTTATCTTTTCAACAACGTGATGATATCTTTAAATGCGGGGATTGTCAGCTATGTTTGGAAGTGGCCTTGTACCAGGCATGGCTGACACACCTACACCTACAGATTCTAATGATCATACAGCTTGAAGTTTAGGATGCCATAAACCCCTGAGGGGATGCCATAAACCCCTGAGAAGATTTGCACTGAAGCTAAAGTGGCCAATCATTTTATCGGGCTACTGATTGCATACCAGGCAGCTGTGACTCATCAGTATTATGCTTTGTGTTTGAAGCAGCCCAATCCGCTCCAGGCTGCATTTTACTCTACTTTTGACTACAAACATTTTGTGGGTGATTGATTTTTACCAGTATGTATGTATTTCAAAGTCGTAAAATAATTTTTACCAATAATCTTTCTTTATTTTCTAATAGAGTATTTTTTTATTACAAGCTTATTAAATATTTTCTTTGTGCCAATCACAGATTCAGCAGTGGCTCAAGACAAGAACACTGCAAATATTTTTTAACCTGCCTTTCTACTTTAATAATCTCTCTTCTTCTTCACCACTATTACCCATAATTCTTATGAAAACTACTTCCTTTGAACTTTAAGGTACAGGAAGTAGGCGTTATAAGAATTATGGGAAGAAGAGGTATTTTTACCATGAATATTGGGTTCTTAGAAAGCACATTCCATATTGAATTATCTGTGACCTTTTGTCTTTAACGTCTTATCTGAATAGTTTTATTTTTTTTCCTTGCCACAATGTCAGACTATTTTTCATTCTTTTTCTTCTGCACTGTATTTAGTGCATAATCTTCTAGATTTTCCATTTTTATTTTCAGTTTTGTCTTTTTATCTCCCAAAACCTGATTTAGCAACATGGGAGCATTCAGTGTCATTAATAAGAGAAAATAATTTTTTCTAACTTGAAACTATTGTATAATTTGAGAGCATTACAAAAACCTTTGCTATTATTTTACAAGTTTGAAATAAAATAGCAGCAAGTATTCTTTACAGAAGGTGCGAGTTTGCAGAAGTAACTCAGCAAAAGAAGAACATTTTGTTAGTTATGAGTTGATATAGAAGATGGAGGATTTAAAAAGGATGCAGTGAGTATATATATATATATATATATATATATATATATATATATTATAAATTATAGTTTAGAACATGTACAAATTATCATCTACTACAATGTGTACATTTTGTTTCGTCATTGAAAGGACAGTGTCTTATCGGGTAGTGTGAAAAGAAAATGAAAATTCTTTATCTTATATTTAGCGAATTGGAATTGTTTGTGAGAAGTAGGTGGGGTGGGAAATGGGAAATCAGGGTTGTAAGTCGTCAGTTAGAATTTGAACGTAAAGAAGGGAGAGGTAGAGGATAGAGGTGATTAACTTATTTTTTCCTTTTGTTAAACCCAAAGTACTGGTCAAAAGGCTGTAAAGGAAAATACCTTATCTTCTACCATTAAATCTGTCTATAAAATTTTCAACACATCCATTAATCACATCTATCCTCTACCTATTCCCTCTTTTCGTTCAAATTCTAACTGACGACTTACAACCCTGATTTCCTTTTCCCACCCCACCTACTTCTCACAAACAATTCAATAAATATAAGATAACGAATTTCCATTTTCTTTTCACACCACCCGATGTGACATTGTCCTTTCAATGTCGAAACAAAATGTACACTTTGTAGTAGATGATAATTTGTACATGCTCTAAACTATAATTTATAATAAATATTCATAGCTCTATTTTATATTGAGCACTGTTTTAAATTAAAGTTTTGAATGTTATTATTTTTTCTTTGTTCCTTATTAATTTAAGTAAATGTGTATTTGGTTAAAAGAATAGCTAGAAGTGCTCAGATGCGCAGAACATTTGGACAATTTTTACACACTTTCTGTCGAGAAAAGAAAACACTTGTACAAACACTTAATATCAGTCTCTTGTCAGTCATCTTTAATGAAACTTATATATATATATATATATATATATATATATATATATAAAGTAGAATCCTTGAAATTTGGTAAGGTAAATTCTAATAGAGACAAACTCCAAAGAGAACTCAATGTTAAAATTTATTGCTAAATTTAACAGAGTATTATATATATATATATATATATATATATATATATATATAGGATGTCCATAAAGTCCTTGTGCACTTTAAAAAAAATTTATTACTTTATTTGTATTTGTGATAGAAATAATCTGTAAAAAATGTTATAAAGTTTATTGTACCTAATTTTAACTATAGTCATTGAATAATTGCTAATGATGGAGAACATGTGGAAACTTAAATAAAATTTCCATAAAACCTTAGAAAATATAGATTTACTTCTTATACTTTTTACAAATTATTTCTATCACAAATACAAATAAAGTTATAAATTTTTTAAAGTGCACACGAACTTTATGGACTTTATGGACACCCTGTATATATATATATATATATATATATATATATATATTAATGAATTTACATTTTATTCCTTGTGGGTAGCATGACTCAAAGTTTCATGCATGATGAAATCTTCAGGTACTGAAGCACCTGAAGATTGCAGTGTACATGAAACTCTGAGTTGACTCCATCCTGATTCAGATTTTATTTTCTGACATATTGGAGTTGATAGACTAAACTATCGCCCGGTTCACACTCCACCCTTGTCTATTGAACAGGTGAAGAGGCTCATCCCTTGTTTCCTGTTTAGGATGTGGTTTCCGGTTTTCTCTTTTCCAATCTCTTCACTCTTACGTAGCCCCCTGCACATCAATGGCATTACCGCCTTGCTCAGGGTGATATGATTAAAAAAAAATATAGCACAGAGAACATCACTTCATTTTCAAGATAATATGAGGTTTTCTCCTTTGCTGCCATGTTCTTAACCTCTTCAATTCTAGATTCAGTTGTTATCTATCCACATTGTCTTCACTTCCTACTGTTTCCTCTGATCCTCAGTAACACTCTACATTGAGTGGCTCTTGGGTTTTGCAAATATTTATTTTCTTTAAAATTGCTCGCAGTTTTCTATTTACAGAGCCATTCATCAGTTGGACCATATCTCTGTGACTTCAATGTCTGCATTTCTGAGATTTTCCAGATAAGATATTAAAATGCTGGGGTCATAAATCAAGAGTCAAAATTCCACATTTCTTTTCCCCCAACAAAGATCCAAGTAAACCGTGTAGTTCAAAGTAGGATTTTTCTACTGGCGGCAAGATTGGTTGAGATTGGTCAAGTAAGGAAGTGCAAACAATTACCATATTTCAAGACCTAAAAGAATTCAATCTGATCTTCATTAACATTTTCTTTGATTTTTTTGACAGACAAAAATTCTTTTCTTCATTCTTACAGACTTCAATGTTGATCCTTTATTTATTCAGTTGTATTTTATTTCTTTCTTTCACATACTTTTCCTTTTGTGAGTTTTTATTGTTTTGCTATTTGCAATAACACTTATATTTAGGTTACAAGATTTTATTTGGATTTTTTGGTCATAATATGGTTGTAGGTAGCATAATAAGAACTTGTTTTCAGTTTTTTTTATAATCATATTGCCTCAAGCAAGGCATTTTACTGCCACTGTTTTGCAGGGTGTTACATAGGAGGAAAGTGATGAGAAAGAGGTACAGGTTATAAGGTGGGGTCAGGAAATAAGTAAGAGAAGGATGAATGTGGCCATAAAGTAAGGGATCAGTTTATATATTGATTGCAAAGTAGAATTGATCCCCCACTTTATATCCACATTATAATAGTATAGAAATTTTTATTGTTTTGGTATTTGCAATAACACTTATATTTAGGCTACTAGATTTTATTTAGACTTTTTGGTCATAATATGGTTGTAGGTAGCATAATAAAAACTTGTTTTCAGTTTTTTTTTATAATCATATCACCTCAAGCAAGGCATTTTACTGCCACTGTTTTGCAGGGGGTTACATAGGAGGAAAGTGATGAGAAAGAGGGACAGGTTATAAGGGGGGTCAGGAAATAGGTAAGAGAAAGATGACTGTGGCCATAAAGTGAGGGATCAGTTTATATATTGATTGCAATGTAGAATTGATCCGCCACTTTATATCCACATTATAATAGTATAGAAATTTTTATTTATTTTTTTTTATAATCATATCACCCTAAGCAAGGCATTTTACTGCCACTGTTTTGCAGGGTGTTATGAGAAAGAGTGACAGGTTATAGGGGGTATCAGGAAGTGGGTAAGAGAAGGATGAGAATACTGATGAGAGTGGAGTGGATGGAGAAAGGAACATATGAGAGAGGATGCAGGTTAGTGTGATAGGAGATGACTTTTGTCTTTACATTTAAATTCTTGGAGATTGTAGCTGTCGAGGAAGCAAGTAAACGGAAGGGAATTCCACAGGCGGGAAGTGTGAGAAAAGAAGTTGCTGAAGTAGAATTTGCATTTACATTTTATTTTAAAAGGGTGGGACCTAGTTGCTTATCTTGTAGCTTGAGTAAATTAATATATATGGGACACCAGTGAGCTAAGTTCATTGGAGCAGAAGCCGTGAAAGTAAGGTTTGCATTTAGAAATGAGCTCTGATATTTTGCTTAGGTGTTTAACTTGTTCTGGAAAGATAATTATTGATATTCTTTCTTGTAGGCAAAGGTCACATTGTTTTGAGCTATTATTGGAAGCTGGTGTTGTTTTTCTTATTGCTTATGCTATTTTTGGTGTATTTTGGTTTGTATTTAGGCCATGTTTATATTTTTTGTTTCTCTTAAATTCATCCAAGTATGGGCATGGGGTCTAGTAACTCTACCCTATAAAAATACCTACTTGCTACAGAAACTGCAGTAGCAACATTTAATGTGGTGAGTCTGTGGCTCTATATTTCAAATAGGAATGTATACAACATATGACACTTTTAAGTTGATAATGTTAATTTTTGTCAACTTTACAAAAATGAAGGTATACATGAAGCAATGATCTTCTATATGTCCCTTCAGGATGTATGTGATCATGGCTCTCTACAACTTCCTATCTTTTGTAACTGTTAGAAGTAAGGTTTGTCTTTTTGTTATCCTTTTTAGTCCTTGTCTTATGGTCAAATTGCCCCAAAAGCACTGATTCTCGTTCACTCAACATAGTTAAGAAGCAATAAACCAAGTCAGTACTTGGATGGGGAACAGCTTCAGAAAACTGGGTACTGTAAGCAATCGATTACAATATGAAATATGTCTTGGTTTTAAGCAATCCACAATAAGTTGGTAAGCCATAAAGTCGATCAGTCAGTTAAGTGTCATACACGATACATGCTTGGGTGATCATGTCTTTTTCGAGACATGACTGACTGGTCAGAAGATTATCCCGCAGTAGGTTGCCATTGCTTTTTGTGGTAGACTAGTTGCTGACCAAGGCTATAGAACCCAATCTGTCCTGTTATTTAACCCATAACTGGGAGGAATAGACTGATTAATACCTTTCCTAAGGGTATCAATTGTTCTTAATCTCTGTTCTGTCAACCATTTAAACACGTTTGTTAGATAGGCTATATGCTACTTTCTTCTTCTTTTTTTTTAATCATATCACCCCGAGCAAAGGTGGTAACGCCACTGATGTGCAGGGGGCTACATAAGAGTGAGAAGATTAGAAAAGAAAAAACCGAAAACCGCATCCTAAACAGGAAACAAGGGATGAGCCTCTTCACCTGTTCAATAGATGTGGGTGGAGTGTGAACCGGGCGATAGTTTAGTCTATCTACTCCAATCTGTCTCTCTCTACTTGAATAGGTCTCAAGAGTGTCAAATTCTAGAAGCCTTCTTTCCTCTATGTGCTTTAAAAAGTGTCCTTTATGTCTTTATTTCCCCTAAAAATTTGTTGTTGTTTCCACGTTTGGTCCATGATATTCTCAGCATCCTTCTGTAGAACTGTATTTCTGTTGTTTCTTCTTTGAGGAGATTGTCTAGTATACACTACCATATAGGAGGACTGATATTACATAACAGGCCCTCTTTTCTTTGTTTCTAATGATTTCTTTTTTATACTGAACAACAGCCGGTTAAACAATTTGATTATCTACCTGGTGTGATGGGTAAATTTTTAACATTTTATATTTTCAATTTGTGAATGGGCATCTTCCATCCATTTGCTCAAGCCCGTCAATTATGTTGTCTGTTGCTTTCCCCTGTCTCTCTTTCTTTCTATCTGCCCTGTGAGTATCAGACTCTCCAAGCACTCCTTCCTCATCACATGTCCCAGAAACTTCAGCTGTCTTTGTTCTGATGTTAAGTATAAGTTTCCTTTTCATTTCCATCCTCTCAAAATCTTGTCATTGCTCACATGTTCAGTCCATGGTATCCTCAGCATCCTTCTGTAGAACCACATTTTGGTCTTTTCTTCATTCCTGATGATATTGTCCAGTAATTGCTGCTATATTGAAAGACAATCCACTACTCTTTTTCTTGTTTCCAATGAAATTTTCCTGTCTCTCAATACTTTGTTTAGTTTTTGGAATGCATCCTTGGCCGATGCCAATAGACTTTCAGATCTCAGTGTCACACTTTCTCTCCATTGTTAGAACACTTCGCAGGTGTTTAAATTTCTGCAACTGCTTGACTTTCATATCCCCAACCTGTAGTTTTCATTTTGGGCTACTCTTTTTACTGATGACTAGAAATTTGTAAAATTTGTGTAAAATTTGTGTAAAGTTGTGTAAATCTGGGCACCTCTTTTTACAGATGACTAAAAATGTGAAAAATTTGTGTAAAATTTGTGAAAATTTGTGTAAGATTTGTGTAAAATTGTGTAAAATTGTGATGACTGTTTTTACTGATGACTAGAAATTTGTAAAATTTGTGTAAATTTGTGCAAAATTTGTGTAAAATTTGTGTAAAGTTGTGTAAATTTGGGCTCTTCTTTTTACAGATGACTAGAAATTTGTAAAATTTGTGTCAAATTTGTGAAATTTTGTGTAAAATTTGTGTAAATTTGGGCTCCTCTTTTTACTGATGACTAGAAATTTGGTCTTTTCTTTTTACTGATGACTAGAAATTTTTAAAATTTGTATAAAATTTGTGCAAATTTGTGTAAAATTTGTGTAAATATGTGTAAATTTGGTTTCCTCTTTTTACTGATGACTAGATATTTGTAAAATTTGTGTCAAGTTTGTGTAAAATTGTGCAAAAGTTGTGTAAAATATTTGTAAATTTGGGCTCCTCTTTTTACTGATGACTAGAAATTTGGAAGCAGCATGCTGTACTGCTTAGTGTTTACACCAGAAACTCTAATATGAGCATTTCCGAGTGTTTAGATGTCAATTTGAAGACAGTGCAGAAAATTCAGAGAGAGTTAGAGGGGAGGTCTAATTAAGGTTACAAAGATAAGGTAGCTCGAAAAAAACTCACACTGATCATTCTAATAAGAAAAGAACTCCCAAATTTGTTGAGCAGGGCCTCTTACTCAACACAGAGGCCTAATGTCAATACCCATCTCCTAACCACTTGACTCCAGTTCTTTCGACATCACCCTGTATATCTTTTCCTTTCTTTCTATCTTGGCAACTGTCATCACACCTGTATTTCCATCCTTCTCTTGCTCCTTTCTCTGACACCCCCTGTAACTGGTTCGTCTTTCTCTTTACTCTCCTTCTATCTAATCTTTTTTGCCAATCTATCCTCCTGCACATCAGTGGCGTTACCACCTTGCTTGGAGTGAAACGATTATAAAGAAAACATTAAATTCCTCAAGGAGGTAGTGCTGCCCTGAGTAAAGAGAGTAGCTACTGAAAGACCCTATGTCTACCAACAGGACTCTGCACCATGCCACACAAGCATTAGAACCCAGTCATGGCTATCAGACAATTTCTGTGACTACATCACCTCTTTAATCTGGCTACCTAACTACTTAGACTGTAACCCTTTGTTTATTATGTTTGGGATGCAGTTGAGTTGAGAGACCAACAAAACTCTTTGTAATACTAAAGAGGAACTGAAGGCGAGGATTATGACAGCATTCACAAATTTAAACAAGGAGACCATCCAGAAGAGATGTAGTAGATTCCAAAGTTGTCTGGAGGCCATGATTGAAGCCAATGGTAATTTTTATTGAATAAAATCCGGTCAGGTAGATTTTCTTTTATAAGCAAGAAGTAGACATATGAAAACAATTTACAAATTACGTCTTTGGTTATCTGATATTTTTAGTTCTAGCAAAATTTGTTTGAGTTTCTATCATTTGATTCCTTTGACTTCTTAATCTGATCAAAATTTATTAAAAAAATGGGTTAATTAACATTTACAGTTTATGTTTCTATCGGTTCATTGTAAAGGCTCGGGTCTTGTAGGCTGACAAAATTTGATCAAAACTTAGAAAACATGGAGGAACATACCTGCCATAAGATGGGGTGTGAAAAGGATAGTTCTTTCCTTGACACTGCTATTATTTTAACTACCTTCACTTCTCACCAATGTTTATTGTTTTAAAATTGATGATTAGAATTGTAATAAAACTTAAACACTGAGACCATCTGAAAGAAATGTAAAAGATTCCAAGGTTGGCTGGAGGCCATTATTGAAGCCAATGGTGATTTTTATTGAATAAATTTGCTCTTTGGTATTTCAAGATATTTTTGTGTAATTTTGGTAAATATATCTGTTAAAACGAGATGTCAGTGTTATTTTCATTTTTGTGTAATTTAGACGACAATTTATCCATCGCACCCTGCAGAACATTTATAGATATAGACGTTGAGGACATAGGAATCAGTACTGCATGGTTAAAGCCAACGACAATTTCATTGAATAAATTTGCTCTTTAGTATTTCAAGATATTTTTGTGTAATTTTGGTAAATATATCTGTTAAAATGAGGTGTCCGTGTTATTTTCACTTTTTTTTTGCGTCATTTAGATGACAATTTATCCCTCGCCTCCTGTACTTCCTTCCTTCCTTTGAGACTCATTAACTATTTTTAAAGCCAGTGTTCAAATATATCGCACTTCCTTTGAGCTGACCCCTTTTGAAGTTCTCTGTCGCTTGTCATATAAGCCACTAAATTACAGTATCATTTACTTTCGTTGCCTTTGATCTTTTCCCGTTAATAAGTATTTCTCTAATTATATATTTATATGGCTGAACATCAAAACAATTTATACCTGAAATTTAAAGGCTTCACAACTATAATTTTCAAAATCCGGTCAGGTAGATTTTCTTTTATAAGCAAGAAGTAGACATATGAAAACAAGTTTACAAATTACGTCTTTGGTTATCTGATTTTTTTAGTTCTAACAAAATTTGTTTGAGTTTCTATCATTCAATTCCTTTGACTTCTTAATCTGATCAAAATTTGTTAAAAAAAATGGGTTAATTAACATATTTGAGAAAGACTTAAGACTAATCAAGAATCTTTATTGGCAGCAAACCGTTTGTATACGGACAGGTAACGAATTCAGCAGATATACAAAGATAGAAAGTGGGGTAAGACAAGGATGTGTCTTCACCAGATCTGTTCAACTTGTACAATGAGAATATTTTGAGGACCCTAGAAGTTATGCCTGAATTTGTCATCAGAGGCCACAATTTAAACAACCTAAGGTACGCAGATGATAGAGTGCTAATAGCAGACACAGAAAGGAAACTACAAAACCTCCTACAGAAGGTAGCTGAGGAGAGTGATAAGAAAGGACTACAAATAAACTGCAAGAAAACCGAATGCATGGTCATCAGTAAAAAGGGCAGCCCAACATGCCAAATACAGGTCGGGAATATTAGAATCAAGCAGGTACAAAAATTTAAATACCTGGGAAGTGTTCTAACACAAGATGGGAAGTGCGACACAGAGATCTGAAGGCAAATTGGCATGGCGAAGGAAGCATTCCTGAAGTTGAGTAAAGTATTAAGAAACAGGACAATTTTGCTAGAAACTGGAAAGAGAGTACTGGATTGTTACGTGCTGTCCGTCCTTCAATATGGCAGTGAATGCTGGACAATACCATCAAAGATGAAGGAAAAACTTGAAGCAACTGAAATCTGGTTCTACAGAAAGATGCTGTGAATATCATGGGTCAAGCATGTGAGCAATGATGAAGTTTTGGAAAGGATGGAAATGAAAAGGAAATTAATACTGAGCATCAGAAAGAGACAGCTGAAATTCCTGGGACATGTAATGAGGAAAGAGGGCTTGGAGAACCTGATACTAACAGGCCAGATAGAGGGAAAAAGAGACAGGAGAAAGCAACGGATAACATATTTGAAGGACCTAATCAGGTGGATGATGGAACGAGGGTGGCATGATGTAACAGGAGAAGGCATGCTAAGAGCCACCAGGGATAAGGAGACATGGAAAGCCAATGTCCTGAAGGGACAGGGTACAAGGAAGAAGAAGAACATTTACAGTTTATGTTTCTATCAGTTCATTGTAAAGGCTCGGGTCTTGTAGGCTGACAAAATTTGATCAAAACTTAGAAAACATGGAGGAACATACCCACCCTAAGATGGGGTGTGAAAAGAATAGTTCTTTCCTTAACACTGCTATTATTTTAACTACCTTCACCTCTCACCAATGTTTATTGTTTTAAAATTGATGATTAGAATTGCAATAAAACCTAAACATATAAAAGGGAATTTATACATTTTTGTTTGTTCATGAGAATTGACAACAAAAATAATAAAGACTATTTATTTATTAGGTTGTTTATTTACACTTATTTATTTATTATATTATTTATTGGAATGGTTGGCAAAACATCGGCTAATGGCCAATTGATTCAAACTTTATGAAATTGTAAACAAGGATTTATTTATACTTAGTTCACATATTTTGATAATTTAGTAAATGTTTATAAGTTTGTCAATAAAAAAGGGTTAAAACATCTATTTCTTAATAAATTGGTAAATGATAAATATTGCATTGTAAGAGAAATGGTAATGAATAAAATATTTCTCAGTGTAACAAAAGACAAGACATTGTAGAGAGGAATAGTTATCTACACTACCGGTCACAATTATTAGGCTAACCCAGTTTTTTCAAAAAATGATGCATATATATATATATATATATATATATATATATATATACATACACTACCGGTCATAATTATTTGGCCACTCCAGTTTTTAAAAAAAAAATGAAGTATTTCATACTATTTTTAGTATTTATTACCAAGTGGATAATTCTAAATGAAAATAGGATGGTTCTTTTGTTATTATTACTTTGCAAAATTTTACAAGGCAGCCAGGAAGCCTTTGCTTTGGCCAGACAATAAGAAGAGACTAGCATGGGGAAGAGAGCACAAAAACTTAACACCAGAACAGTTCATTTGATGCACTTGTTATTGTGCAGTATTAACAAAAGAACCATTTATTTTCATTTAGAATTATCCACTTGGCAATAAATAATAAAAATAGCATGAAATACATCATTTCTTTTAAAAAACTTGGGTGGCCTGATAATTATGGCCGCTAGTATTAATATGTTGAAAACAGAACACACATCATTTACTTGCTACCTAGGTTTTGACCACACTGGTCTTTTCAGGCAAAATAGACAAGCATGGTTGATACCTAGGTAGCAATTAAGTGGTATGTGTTATGCTCTTTGGCATATTGGTAACTCTGCATATTCACTTTATTTATTTTGGTTGTGCATTGAGCACTTTTTTCAATCTGATTCAACCAGCCACTAGCTTACTAGTGTCTACACACACACACACACACACACACACACACACACACACATATATTTTCTAAACATATACTGTTAAATATAAGAGACAATGAATGTCTATTATGTTTAATCATGAGCTGTTCGAAACGTTGTATTTTGGTTTTAATTTCAGTTGAAAATAAAGACAAAAATTCTTGCATAGAACCAACTTAATAAAAAATTATTCAAATGTTGGAGAATCTTTGTCTTTATTTTCACCTAAAATTAAAGCCAAAATACGATGTTTAGAACGGCTCATGATTAAACATAATAGACATTCATTGTCTCTTATATTTAACAGTATATGTTTAGAAAATTATTTGTTGCCTCGATACACTATATATATATATATATATATATATATAATGCTCTCATTAAGACTGTATATCCTGAAGAGTCACAACATTTAAAAGAAGAAGCCATTTAAAGTTTCAGATATACATATAGGTTAGTATGGTCTCCGGCTGAGGGGCCTCGGTTTTCCTTGCCTGAGTCCTTGGATGGTTTTTCAGATGTAATGAAATTAAAATGTTTCGTTTGGTGAGAGAACAAAATCATTGAGTTTAATTACTTTTGCCACCAGCCAATTGCCACCAGCCAATTGCCAATGATGATTTTATGAGCTTTACTTGTTACTATTTTTTAGCCATTTGAGGATAATGTGTGGTATTATTGGGGTGTCTTGAATTAGTGTTGTTTGAGCACTGAAAAATGATAAACGCTTGTCTGACTGCATGATCAACATGTGAGCAGGCTTTGTTCGAGTGATTAATACAATAGTAATTATATACAGGGCCAGTGCATACTGCTCCGAGCTTCCTAATCTGGGATGGCAAGCTTCATTACGAGCCCCGCACAGTGCTTTGTGATGCTTGATATTTTATCAGTATTTGTTTTTTCTATTTTTTTTTTAATCATATCACCCTGAGCAAGGTGGTAACGCCACTGATGTGCAGGGGGTGGCTACGTAAGAGTGAAAATATTGGAAAAGAGAAAGGCAGGAAACCACATCCTAAACAGGAAACAAGGGATGAGCCTCTTCACCTGTTCAATAGACGTGGGTGGAGTGTGAACCGGGCAATAGTTCAGTCCATCTACTCCAATTGAAAAAAAAAAATAAAAAAAAAAGGAAAGAATGGTAAAGAGTAAAAGACTGGAAAAGAGAAAGCCGGTAACCACATCCCAAACAGGAAACAAGGGATGAGCCCCATCACCCATTCAACAGACGTGGGTGGAGTGTGAAATGGCGATAGTTTATCTACATTTATATACGTTGCATTATTTATATATGTTACATTAGATTATTCAACTTTTTAACAAGAAAAATCTCAAGTTGATATTAAAAACTGCCACAAAACATTATTGATTTATTTAGATGAAATGATCATTGATTAAATGTCTCTAATTTTTATTTAGATACATTGTATTTATTTTCAATTTTTCTAGTTGAATTGTTCACCTATATTGCATATGATCCATTATTGTACATAGGCTGGAATGATCTATTATGACAGGTCTCTAATTTGTATTTAGATACATTGTATTTATTTTCAATTTTTCTAGTTGAATTGTTCACCTATATTGCATATTATCCATTACTGTACATAATTAGGTTATAATAAAATTTGTAATTTATATGAATACTACCTTATGAAAATTGATGAGTAGTAGAGTTGGGGTTCCATGTCCTAGATGAGGGGGCATAAGATCCTTGCACCAGCCCTGTTTGTATAAGTTTATATATCTAAAACTGGGGATTACAAAAATATATAGGACATCTAATCAATTACTTTCTTAAAATAAATTGTAGAAATTAATGCCTCAAACAATTAAAAAATCAATCAGTAAAGTTATATACCATGTATAATTGAAAATAAAAAAACAAAAATAACAAAGTACAGCAAGAAGAAAAAAAGAAAAAGAAACAAGATATGTTAAAATAAAATTCTCTGTATTGCAAGTATAAAGAATTAAGGTGGAATATCTCTTTGTGGGCAAGGAAAACAACCAAGGAAATGGGTTATTTGCTAGTGTTTGAACTTGCTTACATCAAGTCAGTTGATATAGGACCACCTGGTGAACTTTGTGACAGCCTGTCTATTGCTTTGAGTATTGTGAGCCAGTTCTTTTAAGCAGAAAGACTGTTAAAATAAAATCCTCTGTATTGCAAGTATAAAGGATTAAGGTGGAATATCTCTTTGTGGGCAAGGAAAACAACCAAGGAAATGGCGGATTTGTAAGTGTTGATAAAGAGGTAAAACAAATTGATGAATCAATCAATCAATGTAAATTATTAATTAATTAAATTTTAATTTAATATCCACACATCAAGAGATACCATTTCTTAAACATAATTTTCAACAATTTTTTAATTAAAGAGGTTAATAAAGACGTAAAACAAATTGATCAATCAATCAATCAATTTAGATTATAAATTAAATTTTTATTTAATATCCACACATCAAGACATACCATTTCTTAAAAATAATTTCTAATAATTATTTAATTAAAGAGGTTGATAAAGAGGTAAAACAAGTTGATCATTCAATCAATCAATCAATGTAAATTATAAATTAATTAAATTTTAATTTAATATCCACACATTAAGTGATACCATTTCTTAAAAATAATTTTCAATAATTATTTAATTAATTAGTTTATTGAATATGTTTTAATATTGAGTCTGCTATAACTGAAATCTGTTTTATTTTTTTTACTAATTTTCTTAATTTAAATAAATTTTTACAATTGAGGCAACCTAGGGAAGTGTCTGAAAAACCATACCAAGCCTTGTGAGTGAAATTGGTTAAACAGAACTGTTTGGGACAGGCCAATGGTTGTGCAAGAAACAAAGGCACAAGTCAACTAAGGATATATGCATATTGAGCATGTGAGCAATGATAAGGTTTTGGAAAGGATGGAAATGAAAAGGAAATTAATACTGAGCATCAGGAAGAGACAGCTGAAGTTCCTGGGACATGCAATCAGGGAAGAGGGCTTGGAAAACCTGATATTAACAGGCCAGATAGAGGGAAGGAGAGACAGGGGGAAAACAGCAAGTAACGTACCTGACTGGCCTGAGCAGGTGGGTGGAAAAATTGGGATTGTGTGGTGTAACAGGAGAAAGCATACTAAGAGCCACCAGGGATAGGGAGACATGGAAAGCCATGATCACCTACATCCTGAAAGGACAGGGCACATAGAAGAAGATATATGCCAACTGTTTATAAGAAATTATAATATGGATATAAAGTGGGGGATAAAATCTATATTATAATCAATATATAAACTGATCCCCCATTTTGTGGCCATGCTAGTTTCTATACATTTATATTCTAGATTTATGGGCTTGAGCTAGTGGATGGCAGAGCGGGGTTTGGGTGGTGTAACAAGAGAAAACGTGCTAAGAGCCACCAGGGATAGGAAGATGTGGAAAGCCATGATCGTCTACATCCTGCAAGAACAAGGCACATAGAAGAAGAAGAAGAAGAAGAAGAAGAAGTCTTATCACACCATATTATGAACTTCCTCCCAGAAATTGTCCGCTCAGCATAGCTGCAGTATAAACCACGGATTGGTTTTGTGTATGTTAAATAAATACAAATGTGCCTGATCAGGTGTCTGCAATAGGGAGTACCCTCTGAATAGACTGAGAATGCTTAGAACTAAGCAGCCAGCCATTTACTTTACTGTTTTCCACATAAGACTAAAAAGATATAAATTTGACTGTGTTTCAGTTAATTTCTTGTGTTCTTTCTCAGTTTCATTCTACAATCATTTGTCAGTATTAATTTCGGATTGACTCAAGAAATGGATGTCAAATGGAAATTTCTCTGACAAAATACAAAGAAATGGCAGCCATGGTGATAATGATGTCTTTCTTAGGTTACAAATTGGTATGAGACTTATAATACTGATATTAATTTCACTAGGATTTTTCTGTTAAACTACATAATTACTAAAGTAAAAGAAACCATAGTTTGCTTCTCTCTCTCTCTCTCTCTCTCCCCTTCTTATATATATATATATATATATATATATATATATATTAAATTTAGTGTATCGAGGCAGCAAATAATTTTCTAAACATATACTGTTAAATATAAGAGACAATGAATGTCTATTATGTTTAATCATGAGCCGTTCTAAACATTGTATTTTGGCTTTAATTTCAGGTGAAAATAAAGACAAAAATTCTCCAACATTTGGATAATTTTTTATTAATTTGGTTCTAAGCTTTCGGTTCACATGAGCCATCTTCAGAGAGATTATTAAGACACTAATACAGTAACATCCACCATTACTGACGATTTTATTTTGTGTTGACATAAAACTCCGCTAGGCAACGGCAACAGTTACCAAAAATAACAAATACAGTTCGCAAATACAGTTTTATGAATATATTAATGCATGTTTCATTAAATAATATAGACAAGTTTTGTCTATTTATTTTATGTAATTTTTTTCATATTCTCTGATAAGCTTATAGCATTATCATAAAATGAAGAAAGAAAATTACAATATTCATACATAATTTTTAATAATTCAATCTAAGCTTTTGGCTTACATAAGCCATTTTCAAAGATGTCAAATTACATTATATATTTAAACACAGACAAATGATAATGACAAACTGTTTTTGTTTACATGGAAGATTTCCAAGCAACAACAAACTCATGCATTTAAGACGCTGGAAGCAAATGTCACATCACAGCTTATGACGTCACACATGACCAAGTGAGAGTGAAAACAAGAAATATTAAGTATGGGAAGCCATTGGAATAAACCAATGGCTTCTGTTATTAATTATAGGCATTTAAGGATATTTGTGGAGATTTCATAGTTTATCTTGTTCAGGTTAAGTTTCAACTGTTTTATGTATATAGCTTTGAGAATTTTTAGTTTTTGTTTATTGTTTTTATGTTTAAGTATAGTTGTGTTTTCAACAAGGGTTTTCCGGAATTGTGTATGTAGCCAGGCATGTTGTTTTAAATGCTTAAAAATGTTGGAAATATTGTTCAAGTATAATGTCAAGCATTGAGAAAGTGAGTTTGTGCTGTGACCAACATAAATATTATTTAATCCGTTGGAGATACAATCTCCCAAAGGGCACTTGAATTTGTAAACTATGTTGGTTTTTTGCAAATTGCTAACCGGGGGAGAAGAATCATTGCGAATAATTGAGTCAGATATGTTAGATTTAGAGTAGCATATGATTAACTTAATTTTTTTGCTAGGATCTGTTGTAGATACATTAGTATTTACTAATTTTATATATATATATACTACCGGCATAATTATTTGGCCACCCCAGTTTTTAAAAAAAAAATGTATTTCATACTATTTTTAGTATTTATTGCCAAGTGGATAATTCTAAATGAAAATAGGATGGTTCTTTTGTTATTATTACTTTGCAAAATTTTACAAGGCAGCCAGGAAGCCTTTGCTTCAGCCAGCCAAGAAGAAAAAGAGACTAGCATGGGGAAGAGAGCACAAAAACTGGACACCAGAACAGTTCAATTGATGCACATGTTATTGTGCAGTATTAACAAAAGAACCATTCTATTTTCATTTAGAATTATCCACTTGGCAATAAATAATAAAAACAGTATGAAATACATCATTTCTTTTAAAAAACTGGGGTGGCCTGATAATTATGGCCGCTAGTATTAATATGTTGAAAACAGAACACACATCATTTACTTGCTACCTAGGTTTTGACCACACTGGTCTTTTCAGGCAAAATAGACGAGCGTGGTTGATACCTAGGTAGCAAGTAAGTGGTATGTGTTATGCTCTTTGGCATATTGGTAACTCTGCATATTCACTTTATTTATTTTGGTTGTGCATTGAGAACTTTTTTTCAATCTGATTCAACCAGCCACTAGCTTACTAGTGTGTGTGTGTATATATATATATATGTATATATATATATATATATATATTATGCTCTCATTACAATTGAGCACTCTAGAGAAGAAAATTTGAAAAAAACAGTTACCACTTTGGCGATATATGTATAACTCTTCAGCAACGAATTGAGTTCTTTCGGAGACTGGCATGTGTATATGCAGCATATATATATATATATATATATATATATATTATGCATAACATGCCAAAATTTTCTTTCTCTGATTCCATGTGCCTATGACATCGGGGTTAGCAACTCTGACTGACATCAAAATTTAATTGGAGTAGATAGTCTAAACTATTGCCCAGTTCACACTCCACCCACATCTATTGAACAGGTGAAGAGGCTCATCTCTTGTTCCCTGTTTAGGATGTGGTTTCCGGCTTTCTCTTTTCCAATCTTTTCACTCCTGCGTAGCCCCCTGCACATCAGTGGCATTACCGCCTTGCTCGGAGTGATATGATTTAAAAAAAAAAATTGGTCAAGTTTCGATTCCAGCTGGAGGCAAGTGGATGTCTAGCCACACTGATGAGCTGTGATACAGTGAAACAGGATTGTATGTGGATGATGAATATATATATATATATATATATATATATATATATATTAGGGTATGGATGTTAATAATTATACATATGTGCATGCACCCAATGACACAAAATGTATATATATTTATCTGGTGTTAATAGAAAAGTGCTCATTATCGTATAACAGAGCTATTAAGTAAATATTAATAAATATACATATTATCTTACATCTAAAGCATCACTTGGAGTTTCATGCACCACACACTCATCAGGTGGATATCATGAACTAATTGTTTTTAGATTTGAATTTGGTTTTTGGTATTCGCGTTGTTTGAGGTTGTTATGAATTATAACTCTTGGATGTCAATTTTTTCAAATATGTATAATTTTAATTTGGTTAAAAACCTAAAAATGAAAGTAAAATCATATGAGTTTTAAAAAATTTGAAATTTTGAAATTTCAAAAACAAATCATTTTCACCATTTATTTTAACATATCACCTGAAGAGGAACAGTTTTGTTCTGAAATATGAAAATTTTTGTGTAGGGATATTATGCTTTTATAAAACATTGTAATAACAAAATTACAATATTAAGCTCTACTCTGTATTGAGCACTCTTTATAAAAGTAAATGCTTGAACAGTGGGTTTTTAATGTACATGTTCTTTTACTTTTCTGTAATATTATATATATATTAGTCATCCACATACAAGCCTGTTTTGCTGTATCACAGCTCATCAGTGTGGCTAGACACATCCACTTGCTTCTGGCCGGAATCAAAACTCGACCTATTTGGTGTCAGTTGGAGTCACTACCCACTAAGTCATAGGTGCATTGAATCAGAGAAGGGAAATTTTAATGTGTTGTATATAAGCAGTGTATACACATGCCAGTCATCGAAAGAACTTAATTCATTTCTGAAGAGTCATGCATATAGCAGAAGTGGAAATTGTTTTTAAAACTTTCTTCTCTAGAGAGCTCAATTGTAATGAGAGCATAATATATTAGTCATCCACATACAAGCCTGTTTCGCTGTATCACAGCTCATCAGTGTGGCTAGACACATCTACTTGCTTCTAGCAGGGATCAAAACTCAACCAATATATATATATATATATATATATATATATATGACAAATTGTAAATTATTTTGTGCAACGCGTTTTGTCTTTTAGGACCTGATTTGTCTAAAATTTATGTTGATGTTGATGCAACTATGCATAAAGGAGAAAACTATGCACAAAGGAGAAAGGTTTCTGAAATTTGAAACTTTTAAAATTTTCCACTAAAATGAAATGGAAAGATCATATTGAATCCATTGCTAGGTATGTTGCTAAGAAAGTTGGTTTACTGTGTTGTCTTCTTTTAATCAATTCACTCCAAGCAAGGCAATAATGCCACTAAGATGCAAGAGACTAATGGAAGTGAAATGAATGAATACTTTAGAAGAAACTGGAAACCCAATCCTAAAAGTTTTAAATTTCATTAAAAACAAAAACACAAATGAAATATTTATTCAAATATGCTTTTAAAATTTGCTATGCAAGTTAAATATTTCCATTTATATTGTATACAATGTTTGTCACTAAAAAAAAAATTCCTATAAAATGTTTGTTTTACGATGTAGTCTGTTTTGTTCTGCTGATGTAAGATGGAGACACACAGACAAAATTGATCTTTATGCAGAGCTGCAAATGATAAAGCAGACATCCAATTATAAAGATTTCCTTTCTCACAAGACTTATGTGCACTTTATTTACCCATAATTCCCATTTATTTACCCATAATTCCCTTTTGTATTTCATGCTTGATGAATCAATATTGATGAGCTTTGATGATAACACTGAATCTATTTTTCTGTCAAGATCAAAAACAAATTCATTTTTATATCCAGTTTTGTTATCTGGGAGAAATACAAGAGAAGTATTAATTTCTTTAGTTATGACATTGCAGTTTGGATCAATTTCTGAACAAGATAGCCAAGTGGAAATGATTGGCCGAAGAAACTACAGCTCAAAATATATAAATTTACACTTTATTCATAAAATCACACACACAGACAGAGCAAGAGAGAATATACAAAATAGTACAGACATTGACTTTCCACTACTGCGAGGAATTTGTTCAAAAGCTGTATTTTTTGTGAGAAAACATCAACATTCAAAAATAGCCATTTTTTTAAAATCATTTCACCCCAAGCAAGAATGTGCATTGTGGTGCATTTGGATATTGGCTCGGAATGAGAAATCGGGGAGCTGAGTTCAAACTCCAGCTGAATTCATTGCATTTACTTGCGCACAAATACCCTTGGGAAAGGTATTAATCCGTCTATTCCTTCCAGTTATGGGTTAAATAACAGGACAGATTGGGTTCTATAGCCTTGGTTGGCAACCAGTCTACCGCAGAAAGCAATGGCAACCTACTGCGGGATAATCTTCTGCCCAGTCAGTCATGTCTCTTTTGAGACATGATTGCCCAAGCGTGTATCATGTATGGCACTTAACTGACTGACTGACCCCAAGCAAGGCGGTACCACCATTGATGTGTAGGGGGTTACATAAGAGAGTTAAAGTTTTAGACAGGGGGAGAGTGAAGACAAAGACGAACCAGCTACAGGTAATGAAAGAGAAAGGGCAAAGAGAAGAATGTGAACACAGAAGTGATGACAGTTACAAAGGTAGAGAAAAAGGAAAAGAACAAGATACATGGGGTGATGTAGAAAGGACTGGAGTTAAGTGGATAAAAGATGGGAATTGACATTGCATTTAAATTCTTGGAGGTTGTAGCCATCAGGAAAGCAAGTATACGGAAGGGAGTTCCACAGGCTGGAAGTGCGAGAAAAAAAGCTACTGGAGTGAAATTGTCACCTGCAATTGGTTGATTTAACTGTAAAAGGGTGGGACCTTGTTGCTAGTCTGGTTGCCCGAGTAAATTCTTGTGGAGAGGGCACCATTGACCTAAGTTCGTCAGAGTAGAAGCCATGGAAATATTTATAGAAGAGACAGAGGGAAGTCACATCCCGCTGATGAGAAAGTGGCTGGAGTCGAGCTGCCAGGTTGGGGCCTATCACATTACAGATTCTCCTTATATTAAAGGTTTTAATCAGACAAATATTTAATCATATAGTGTTAAGTATTCCTACCAATCAGACCAGAGATTTATTTAGAAGCTTTATTTTCTTTCACTTGTGAAAGAATATCACCAAAGTACCCAATAGTATAGTGTTAAGAACCTCTCAAGCCAAAGAAATTTAGAAGTTTTTCTCCTTTCCTCACTTAAAGAAACATTGCCAACTGAATGTGTGGTGATACCAACCGAGCAAAGCAATGGACTGGATGTTTGCTCTCTCACGACGAAAAGATAAATGACCAAAAGTCGTCTTTGCGCAAGTGGATCCGCGCAGATGTTCCGGTTGAAAAATAAAAATTAATCAAATATCAAATTTCCATTTTGCGAGCCTATGGGAATTTTGTTTACCAGCCAATGGGAAGCCTAGAACCAAATACAAGTGTGAAATACCAAACGAGCTGCTCTATCCAAAAAGCGGATACAGACAAGACCCCAGCAGACAGGCAGACTAGAGGAGAAGAGTAATCAATATCCCCTTGACCTAAGTTAAATGGCTACTATGCTTACCTCTTTCCTTCTCCCCTGTCTCAAAACTACTTACTGGCCTAAGGAGCGACTACATCAAAGACATTCCTCACTTACACGCTCCCCACATTCCTAAGCCTTAATCTCTTTCCCCATTTTATTTGCCATGAACATTTTAACTTCTGTTGGACTTATATTCAAGTATTACTTTAATTGTAAAAACATTAATTGATATGTGTATATAAAAATGTTAATTTTCAACTTAAATTGCTTTTCTTGATTTTATAATCATTTAATGACTTATAGTGGGCTATCTACCACAAGGCCAAATTCCGTTAACCTGCAACAGTATACAACTGCCCTTCACTAGTACGGACTCTCCCACAACAAACGGGAAAATAATAAATAAGCAACCCGCTATAAATGTAGCCTATGATAGTGGCTCTGTAGTATATATTTAGAAGCTTTTCTTCTCATTTATGAAGGAACTAGCAGTATAGCCCGGCGTTGCTCGGGTGTAATGAAAGCTTTAAAACTAATCCATAGTCCTGGAGCTCAGACTCAGCCTAAAGAATATTTATGTGAAGTTTGGTGAGAATCAGATACAAATCGTGGATTTGTATGAAGAACATACAGACAGATAAACAGACACACACACAAACATCTTGCCTTTTATATATATATATATTATCGATTTTCTGCATTATTGTAAGAACTGCAACCTTGAAATTTCTGAATATTGTTTCTTATGTCTTTGTTGTATGAATGTACCAAATTTGATTAAAATCAGACCACTCCTTCTATAATCCGATTTTTTCGATTATCAATTTTCAATATTTATCGGGGGTACCTCAACACAAAACCTAGCTAAGAACACTCGCAGACGCTTATAGTACAACTGTGTAAATTTTCAAGAAAATCGGTTCAGCCGTTTTGGAGTCTATAGGTAATGGACACACACACACACACACACACACACACACACACAGAGACAAAGTTCCATTTATAAATAAGTTTAGATATCAGTTTCACTTCGCACAACCCAGTTCATTCAGTGAAATAATATAACTTTCATTTGTCTAGGTCTACCACTGATAGTCATTACTAAATTTGTCTATCAAAATGGTGAGGGTCACGCTGTGGCTTTAGATATCTTGAAGGTCATTGACAGGGTATGGCATGCTGGACTTCTTCACAAGCTCAAGGGCGATGGTGTCATTGGATAAATATTTGGCTTAATCCATTCATTCTTAACAAATTGTGTAATGAATGTTGTGTTGAATGAATACACTTCTAGATCCTTCCACATCAATGTGGGGCACGATGATGAATTTATCCTTGGATCTAGACTGCTTGTTATTCTAATTAATGACCTTCTTGATATTGTTACGAGGGTGCATTTCTATATGAAAAATATTAATAAAGTCAACAAAAAAGGTTAAAATTTATAGTAAGGGATTCTACTGAGTCCTACCTGTTATTACAAAAAAGTTTTCATTCATAAAGTAGTTGTAAAATAGAGAAATTAGAAATAGAATGTTTAGAAGATTCTAGATCATTCCAGTATATTCGAGAAAAATCTAGACGATTTGAGAAATATGCTAATTAGGTGTTAGCCCTTATAAAAACAGGTTTTTGAAGAGAATTATCAGTTGTTAAAAGGGAATTTCTGGCATTATCAACTATGGTTTTGATTTGCGGATTATTGGATCCAGTCAAAAGAATCTCTATGAAAAGTTGCCAACCAACAAAAACCCAAAAAGAAGACCTTCTGGAAGTAACCTGGTAAATAGAATTTTTGAATATTTTCATTGACCAAATTAAAAGTTAATCTATATATATACATTTGATGATTTCCAGTAGTAGCACATAGAATACTTGATCCTCACCGTTCCTTCTCCTTTTTGACACGTCACCAGTAAACTCTGTGTTTTCTGTTTTGAATGCTACTTGTATGCTATTTGTATATATTTTATTTTGTGTTTTTTAGTAAATTAAATATTTGTTTGTGATTTAGCTCTGTGTTTTGGTAAATTATTTTCTTTTGTTACAACTTCCAATATGTAACAATATGAAGAGAAGATAATGATTAACCCTAGACTTTCACAGTTTAAGATTGTAATGATTGGGGAAGCATCCTCTTAGGAGTCAGTTCCACAAAGCAGTAATTTGTGGGAAGAAGCTGCTTAAGTGGAACTTACACCTCATTCATAGAATATGAAGAGAACAAAGGTTGTTTGTGCTTAGCAAGATTGATCTTAGCCATGAAGGTTAGAACTGGTAAAACTAACTGGTAATTTGCCTGAACACTTTCCATCGAAATAGTCATAGAGCAACGAGAAGTTTTCAACATTCTGTCTGTGAAGAAAGGGGTTGTAGTGTGGAAAACAATTCATCACCCACAAGGAAGTAGATATGCTTTGGACTCTATCAAGACTTAATTGTATGTTGTGTTTTAATAGTTTCTTTTCTTGCTTGTGGAACTTTCTTCCAGATTCTTGCTTCTCTTCTCCCTACAATATTAATAAATTTAAATGAAACATCAATCACCATCTTGTCTTCCTGGTACCTTTCTTTTATTGTCCTTTCTCCTCATTAAAGTCTTCTTAATCTCTTTCCCTCCCAATAACCCATTACATCTTAGTGGCACTATCACCTTGCTTGGGATGAAATGATTCAGACAAAATTTCTAAAATAGCCTATTATAGAGACTTTAGTCAGATACATGCTCATATGTAACCTGACCTGCTAGAGATTCATTTAGAAGCCCCCTTTCTTTCTTTCTTTCTTTCTTTCTTTCTTTCTTTCTTTCTTCTTCTTCTTCTTCTTCTTCTTCTTCTTCTATGTGCCTGGAACTTTCAGGACGTAGGTGATGATGGCTTTCCAGGTCTCCCTATCCCTGGTGGCTCTTAGCACGCTTTCTCCTGTTACACCACCCAAACCCCACCCTGCCATCCACTAGCTCAAGCATATGAATCTAGAATATAAATGTATAGATACTAGCATGGCCACAAAATGAGGGATCAATTTATATATTGATTATAATATGCATTTGATCCCCCACTTTATATCCTCATTATAATTTCTTATGAACAGTTGGCATATATCTTCTTCTTCTATGTACCCTGTCTTTTCAGGATGTAGGCGATCATAGCCTTCCACGTCTCCCTATTCCTGGTGGCTCTTAGCACGCTTTCTCCTGTAACGTCTCGCAGCCCCCATTCTGTCATCCACCTGATAAGGCCCTTCAAATGTTATCTGCTGCTTTCCTTTGTTTCTTTTTCTCTCTATCTACCCTGTTAGTATCTGGTTCTCCAAGCCCTTCTTCCTCATTGCATGTCCCAGGAACTTCAGTTGTCTCTTCCTGATGCTCAATATTAATTTCCTTTTTGTTTCCATTTTTTCAAACACCTCATCATTGCTCACATGCTCGGTCCACGATATCCGCAGCATCTTTCTGCAGAACCACATTTCAGCTGCTTCAAGTTTTCCTTCATCTTCGTTGATATTGTCCAACATTCACTGCCATATTGAAGAACTGACATCACATAGCAATCCAGTACTCTCTTCTTTGTTTCTAGTGAAAGTTTCCTGTGTCTTATTACTTTACTCAGCTTCTGGAATGCATCCTTTGCCATGCCAATTTGCCTTTGGATCTCTGTGTTGCACTTTCCGTCTTCAGTTAGAATACTTCCCAGATATTCAAATTTTCGTACCTGCTTGATTTTAACATCCTCCACCTGTATTTGACACTTTGGGCTGCTCTTTTTGCTGATGAACATGCATTCAGCTTTCTTGAAGTTTATTTGTAGTCCCTTCTTGTCACTCTCTTTAGCTATCTTCTGCAGGAGGTCTTGCAGCTTCCTTTCTGTGTCTGCAATCAGCACTGTGTCGTCTGCGTACTTATGCTGTTCAGGCTTGTGATAAAAAAGGAACCTATTGTAGAAGCTGTTATGAGGATGCATTTATATATAAAAATAATATTAATAATGTCTAAAAAGTTGTAGTAAGGGATTCTATTGAGTCCTACTTGTTATTACAACAAAATAGTTTTAATTCCTGAAGTTGTCATAAAAATAAGGAAATTAGAAATAGAATGTTTGTAAGATGCTAGAATGTCCGAGAAAATTCAAGGAAAATCTAGAGAATTCTAAAGGATTCTAGAATATGCAAATTAGGTGCTAGCCCCTATAAAAATAGATTTTGGGAAGAGAGTAGTTAGTTGTTAACAGGATTTGCTGACATTATCAACTCCAGCCTGATTTGTGGATCTGTGCATCAGCCGAAAGAATCTCTAAGAAAAGTTGCCGACCAAGTAAAACCTGAAAGAGAATTTCATGGAACTACATAGTTAGATAGATATTTTTGACTCTTTCATTGACCAAACTAATAATTATTCTTAATATACATATTTGAGGATTTCTAAAAAGTATAGCACTTAAATTTTTCCTAACTTAACTGGGTAAAGATACCGACCCTTTCTTCCCCTTCGTAACAATTCGCCTGCCAGTAGTAAACTCTGATTTTCTTTTTGAATGAAAAAAACTGTATATTTGTAAATATTTTTATTTTGTGTTTTTGGAAATTAAATATTTGTCTGTGATTTAACTCTGAGTTTTGGTTAATCGATTGTTTTTCTTTTTTAAAATGTAACAAGTAACAGAAGCCAAGTTCTCTTTCTTTGTTTCTTTTTCTTTTTTCTTTCTTTCTTTTTTGTTTTTGCTTTCTTTTTTCTTTCTTTCTTTTTCTTTCTTTTTTCTTTTTTGTTTTCTTTTTCTTTCTTTTTTCTTTCTTTTTTCTTTTTCTTTTCTTTCTTTTTTCTTTTCTTTCTCTTTTCTTTTTTCTTTCTTTTTTACATATATAAGGACTATATGAATAGCTAGAGTCTAATTCCCTACCAGTCAATTTCTTTCAATCTTCATTTCTATTATTGCAGGTGATATATATATATATATATATTGGCCCACAAACAGATATTGAATGACAGAAGACAACAACAAACAAAATGAAGACTTGAGTCAGAAATATATTGCCAATTTTATTTTCGTTAAAGAAAATACATCAACAAAAATAAGGTTACACTGATCTAGTCCAGGGGTTTTCAAACTTTTTGACTTACGGACCCCTTTTTTAACTTAAGGACCCCTTTATATTTCAAGTTTTAATCTAGGGACCCACCATAAATGCTTCTGAAATTTATACATAAATTTTTACTAAAAATAGCTTATAGTTTTGCCTTAACCTAGTAAAAACTGGTTTTAAGTTTACTTTAGACATCAGTCAGTTAAGTGCCATACGTGAAACACGCTTGGACAATCATGTCTCGAAAGAGACATGACTGACTGGGCAGAAGATTATCCCGCAGTAGGTTGCCATTGCTTTCTGCGGTAGACTGGTTGCCAGCCAAGGCTATAGAACCCAATCTGTCCTGTTATTTAACCCATAACTGGAAGGAATAGACGGATTAATACCTTTCCCAAGGGTATTTGTGCATAAGTGAATACAATGAATTCAACTGGAATTCGAATTTGGCTCCCCGATTTCTTGTTTGGAGCCGCTATCCACTGCACCACAACGCACATCCCTTTAGACATAAGTGTTCAAATAAAATAAATTAATACTGCATGTTGATGCAAAATGTAACAAAATTAAATTTTGTTTTATTTAAAAATTAAAATTTTGTGTAAATGAAAACAGTAATAGTACTTTACAAATAGTTTTATTGTCAATTACACACAGGACATTTTAAAATATACTTTGTGAGAAGGATGTGCTTGTTTGGTTTTACACAAATTGTCAATTCTTGGCAGACATATCCAGACATTGAAAATTTATACTTTGAATTTCATGTGATGAGTTAATCCACGGACTCCTTATCTTATCCTTGCGAACCCCCTGTGGTCCGCGGACCACAGTTTGAAAACCCCTGCACTTGACAGAAAATATTTGTACATGTTCATATAGAGGGGGAGAAGGGCATTGACCTTCTCATAACAGTCTATTAAGCATTTTGTTGCTTTGAGGATTTTTTATATCCAGAATCAGGGTTTTTTTAATGGTTTCACCACAAGTAAGTGGGGGGTCGCCATTAGTAGTCAAGAGGTCTAAGATGCGCCAGATCAATTGGTGGCTTCCCCTATGTGGATATGAGTTGCAGGTTTAAAACCTGCCAAATGACACACATTTTTGTAACAAAAATTTATCGTAAATAAGTCAACCATCCATCCATGCATGGAGTACTGCTGCCATTTATGGTCAGGTGCCCCTGCCGTTCTCCTCAGTGTTCTTGACAAGCTCCAAAGGAGAGTCTGTAATGTGATAGGTACTGATCTGGCGACTCGACTGCAGCCACTTTCCCATCGTCGAAATGTGGCCTCCCTCTGTCTCTTCTATAAATACTTTCATGGCTTCTGCTCGGATGAGCTTAAGTCACTGATGCCTCCTCAACAGGTGTTTACCCGTGCAACCAGACTGGCAACTGGGTCCCACCCATTCACAGTCAGGTTAGCCAAATGCAGACGACAATTCTACTCCTGCAGCTTCCTCTCTCGCACTTCCCGCCTGTGGAACTCACTCCTGTATTCTTGCTTTCCTGACGGCTACAACCTCCAGAAATTTAAATGTAAAGTTAATACTCATCTACTAACCACTGGCCTCTAGCTCTCTCCCCTCCCCCGTATAACCTTCCCTTTCTCTCCACCTATGTATCTGTCATCGCACCTGCTTTCTCAGCTTTCTATTGTTCCTTTCTAACTAGCTTGTACTCCTCACTCTTTTCTAATTAATCTTTATACATTTATGTAACCCCCTGCACATCAGTGGCGTTTCCGCCTTGCTCGGGGTGAAATGATTAAAAAAAAAAAAAATCAGGCCGGTAGAAATAAATATATAATACTGTTTGATTATAAAGAGAATATCTACTTAAATATGAGTATTGATAAAGAATAATGTTTAAACAAATAATTTCAATATAATTAATCTAATCTAATTAATCTTAATAATTTGAAGAACTTATGGTATTCAAACTAACAATTTTTTCACTGTTCAGTCTCTCAGTCTAATAGTGGATTTCTCTATTTGTTTTCCTAATAATTCTGATGAAAATGTTTCTTTACTTGGTTTTTTATCTCATAGCTCTTGTCAAGCATCACAATTCTGTCCTCTAGGATCATCTTTGGATCATGCTGTCATATCAGTTGGTATTTCTTTGGAATTATGTATTATGTTAGCATCTTTCTACTGATAAAGCAGAATGTTTTGCTTGTAAATTCTCTTCCAATTCTACTCTTGAATCATCTGGTGTATCATTGCCTGACTTTCCACTTAAAACTGAGTCTCTATTGAGTGGTATGCATATAACACTGTCCATGGGTTCTACTATCATTTCTTAAACTAGATTTTCACAAAGCATGTGAACTTGATGATATTGTAGCCATAGGGAGATGGTCAATATTTGATTATGCCTTGTGCCAGACATAACCAAACTCTCTATAGCTTACAAGTTTTTTATCCAGAATTATTATTAGCAGAATCATCAGAAGGTTTTTTATCAGAAGGTTGGTTGTCGGATGGTTGGAATCTGTGAAATAGTGTGGAAGAATAAAATATACATTTTTCATTTAAAAGTAGAAATTTATTAATGAAAAGGATAACATGAATCGTGGTAGGAATTAATGTTCAGTGAGAAAGTTAAGGGTATCAAGAAATGTAGAAAATGTTCATAGTAGTAATTTGTTGAAAGAGTATATGTGTGTATATATGTATGTATGCATGTATGTATGAGTGTTTGTAGGAATGTCTTTGGATGGAGAAGAAGAAGTAAAATGAATCAGTACACGAGAAAGAAGGGGAAAGAGGACAATGTCCAGGTCAACTTGAAGCTTCTTCCGTTACATTTTAGCTTGTTGTCTCTGCTGCTTTCATGTGTCGGACTGAGTGGCACTGTTCATAGTAGTAATTTGTTGAAAGAGTATATGTGTGTATATATGTATGTATGCATGTATGTATGAGTGTTTGTAGGAATGTCTTTGGATGGAGAAGAAGAAGTAAAATGAATCAGTACACGAGAAAGAAGGGGAAAGAGGACAATGTCCAGGTCAACTTGAAGCTTCTTCCGTTACATTTTAGCTTGTTGTCTCTGCTGCTTTCATGTGTCGGACTGAGTGGCACTGATCTGAGCCTTTTATTGTCATTAGATTCGTACTGGATTGCTAAGTTGCAATTCGCTTCTATAGGTCAGAAAACGAGTTTAACATCTACTTGTGAAATCCGGTTTCGACTTTTTCTTTAAGCACATGCTCAATCCTTTTTCTATTCAGCAAAACACACGTGTCATTGTGAATTTTTGTAAAAGTGAAGAAGAAAGTTGATTCTAATTCCTAATTTCCTATTCACTACAGTATCCCTGCAATGGTCCTGAAGAAATGTGCCTCCAAACTGGTTTCTGTTCTTTGTAAACTCTACAATAAATGACTTGCTGCTTCTTCCTTTCATGCTTGTTAGAAATCTTCTGTAGTTTTCAAGTCTTTAAGAATTCAGGTGAACAGTCTGATCCTTGTAGCTACAGGTCTTTTAGCATTCCATCTCTTTTTGACAAAGTACTAGATGATGTGCGTTGTGGTCCAGTGGATATCGACTCGGAACGAGAAATCGGAGAGCTGTATTCAAAATCCAGTTCAATTAATTGAAGTCATATACGTGGAAATACCCTTGGGAAAGATATTAATCCATCTCTTCCCTCCAGCTATGGGTCAAATAACAGGACAGATTGGGTTCTATAGACCTGGTTGGCAACCAGCCTACCACAGAAAGCAATGGCCACCTACTGCGGGATAATCTTCTGCCCAGTCTGTCATGTCTCTTTCGAGACATGATTGCCCAAAAAGTGTATCACATATGGCACTTAACTGACTGACTGAATATAATATTTGGAATAATGATTAAGGCTTCTACTGGTCATACAGTGGGGGATCGGTTTCCTATTGTTATGAAGTAATAAACTGTTCCCCCACTAATCACTATTTAATAATATAATGAGTCTCTTCCTCCTCTAGCTTTGAGTCAAATAACAGGACAGATTGGGTTCTATGGCCTTGGTCAGCAACCAGTCTACCGCAGAAAGCAATGGCAACCTACTGCAGGATAATCTTCTGCCCAGTCAGTCATGTCTCTTTTGAGACATGATCGCCCAAGCGTGTTTTACGTATGGCACTTAACTGACTGACTAGATGGTGTAATCTACTCTGAATTAGTTATGCATCTCATCTTGCAGGGTTTTCTTTCAGATAAACAATATGGAATTCACTTCTGTAGGTCAAATGCTGATGATTATTGCTGTAGGAATTTATCAAAATATGGATAAGTATGGTGAAGCTTGGGTTGTTGCTATATCTTGAAGGAATTTAACAGGATTTGCTATATTGGTCTTCTTAATGCCATGCTTAGCAACATCATTCCCCCCACCCCGCAGAATGAGCCTTGTGGCCCCTCTACCCACAGAATGCAACTTGCGCCGCCCCGAGCATACTGAACCCACAATAAATGGGCTTTTAAACAAAATATACAAGTATGATAATCATTTTCCAGTTAATCCTAATAATAATTTTGTTAATTGTTTTTCATTACAATAGATAGAGCCAAGGAGCCTTGCAGCTTCCCCAGGACTTGTAACCCCTAGAAAACTTGTGCACCCTCCCCTCGCAATTGTGGGGTTTGCGGGGTCCCTAAGCACGGCCCTGGGTTTTCTTTACAATTTAAAAGTTATGATATTTCTAGGAGAATTTTTGAACTAATTCAGTCTTTCTTATCAAATTGCAAAATGAAAGTTGTCTTGACTGGCCACTTTTCTAGATCTTTTGGCATTAATGCAGGTGTCCTGAGGGCTCTATCCTTGGAGCTACATTGTTTGAAATTTTTATAACTGACTTTGCTGATGTTATCATATTTCAACAGGGTATCAATACTGATGATAAAACTATTTACTCCTGTTTTAATAGTAACCATGGCTGTATCTGACTACCGGGCACACCGGGCACAGGTCCGGGCCAATCTGTGCAATCATAGTGAAAATCCGAGCAAGGAAAAATGTCTTTGTCAGAAATGAAACTAAACAATTCACAAAGAAAGAAAGAAAGAAAGAATGAATGCAGTAAAAATCTTATTAATTTTGGGAGAAAAGACTGGTTATACTCAGAAAGTCCAAACCCAATTTCCTGCTTTCGTTCACGTTCTGTGCCTAATTTCCATTGGAATAGCTGAAAAAATTCGCAAAGATCAGTTTCTGGAAACGGATGACACTGATGATGTCATCACATTGTCTACTAATAAATCCGGGCAATTTTCTGTGCCCGGTGTTTTTTAGCATCAGCTACGGCCATGAGAGTAACTAAGCTTGGTTCAGGAAGATCAAATTGGTAGCTGATCACAAAAATGACCTACTATTTGTTTACTGTCGTAAGAAATGACTTCTTAATTTTAACACCTCCAAAATGAAACTACTCTCTTTTAACCGTCTGAGAGAACCTTTCTGCTTTCCATTGATATGACTGACATTAACTTCCAAGTGAGTGACTCATTATGTCTTCATGGTTAAACGTTTTACACTGACATGAAATGGAAAGATTATATTGAATCAGTTGCTAGGGCTGATGCTAAGGATGTTGGTTCACTGTGTTATACCAAAATCTATCTTACATATTTACAAGTCTATCATTCACCCATGCTTTGAATACTACTGCTCCATACTTAGAAATTCTTGATAAAATGCAAAGAAAAGAATCTGCAATGTTAATGGTTCTGACCTGGCATCTCAGCTTCAGTCACTATCCAACCATTGCAAATATGCTTGAAAAAGTTATAACTCCATCTCTTCTCCCTCAAGCTATGGGTTGAATAGCAGGACAGGTTGGGTTCTGTAGCCTTGGTTGACAACCACTCTATTGCAGAAACAAATGGCAACCTGCTGCGGGAAAATCTTCTGCCTAGTTAGCCATGAATTGAAATAGACATGATGGCTTAAGAGTTTATTATGTATGAACATTAACTAACTGACTGATTTCAAAAGATCTTGCTGCAGATGCATGTGGAGGTTACTTGTTCATCACTAAAACATCACTGAGTGACTTTTTGTACTGTTCAACTATCACATAGAACCTTACCCATTAGTCATAGTATCATAATCATTACTCTGTAGAATATTCCCATTAACTGAATAGATACTTCAAATCTGTTGCGGATTCTTTTTGAGAAACCACACAAAATAATAAATAACAAAAACAGATATGGAGATAAAAAATGTAAGTTATACTGAACAAAAACATACAAACTGGAACATGGGTTAGTCAATTCTGGAATACTGTTAGTAGGAATCAATATATACAATCTTGTAGTGAAGAAGTATGTCTGGGTAATGAGTCTATATTCTTACTAACTAGCGGTGGTACAACTACTCAAGTGTCCTTTACAACTACTACTCCTACTGCTGTTCTCTGTATAGGCAGGATTATATGTACACATCAAGTGAGTCCATTCTTATGTGCAAAAAGGGGTGATCCCCAACAAAATCTCATACAACGCTTTTCGCCCAAACATTGTATCTTTCTAGTCTGTTAGCAACCTCCTCTCTGGTCCAGATTTGAATTCTTGTGTGAAGAATGTGGAACTGGAGTGAACGTGGTTAAAATAGCAGTGTCAAGGAAAAGGAAAACGTCTTTTTGCCACTGGCATCCATTGTGTGGGTGCATCCAATAAGCTGGCAAGTACAGTAATTAAACTTGAGTCAGTCAGTCAGTTAAATGCCATACGTGATACACACTTTGGGTGATGATGTCTCTTTAGAGACATGACTGACTGGGCAGAAGATTATTCCACAGTAGGTTACCATTACTTTTTACTATAGACTGGTTACCAGCCAAGGCTATAGAACCTAATCTATCCTGTTATTTGACTCATAGCTAGAGTGAGAAGAGATGTATTATATTATTAAGTAGTAATTAGTGGGGGGGTATCAGTTTATCACTTCATAACAATAGAAAACCAATCCCCCATTTTATAACCAGTAGAAACTTAATCATTATTCCAACTATTATATTCAATCAGTCAGTTAAGTGCCATACGTGATACACACTTGGGCGATGATGACTCTTTAGAGACATGACTGACTGGACAGAAGATTATCCTGCAGTAAGTCACCATTACTTTTTGCTATAGACTGGTTGCCAGCCAAGGCTATAGAACCGAATCTGTCCTGTTATTTGACTCATAGCTAGAGGGAGAAGAGATGTATTATATTATTAAGTAGTAATTAGTGGGGATCAGTTTATCACTCCATAACAATAGAAAACCAATCCCTCACTTTATGACCACTAGAAGCCTTAATCATGATTCCAACTATTATATTCAGTCAGTCAGTTAAGTGCCATACATGATATGCGCTTGGGTGATCATGATTCGAAAGAGACATGACAGACTGGGCAGAAGATTTTCCTGCAGAAGGCTGCCATTACTTTCTGCAGTAGACAGGTTGCTAACCAAGGTTATAGAACCCAATCTGTTCTGTTATTTAACCCATAGCTGGAAGGAAAAGAGATGAATTAATACTTTTCCCAATGGTATTTACTTATAATAAAACTAGCAGTAGAGCTCGGCGTTGCTCGGGTGTAATGAAAGCTTTAAAACTAATCCATGGTCCTGGAGCTCAGGCTCTTTGGATGTTGGCACCAAAGACTAAAATGCAGTAGTTGTTTCCAGTTAAAGCAAAACCATAGACTGACAGAAAAATGAATGGATGTAAGTTAAATTTTGATTTTCTGGTATCGATATCAATTAAGTTTTTTTCATCGTAAACTGAATTTTGAAAGCTAAATAAGTCCTTTGAGTAAATGGTATCATGGCTGAGACTAAGAACTACAATTATACCTACTTAGAGCCAAACCCAAAGCAAAAACTAAAATAAAAGGGCTGAAAAAATACAGACATACAGGCAGATAAACAGACACACACACAAACATCTTGCCATTTATATGTATATATTATCGATTTTCTGCACTATTGTAAGAACTGCAGCCTTGAAACTTCTGAATATCGTTTCTTATGTCTTTGCCTATGAGTGTATTAAAATCGGACCACTCCTTCTATAACCTGATTTTTTCGATTATCGATTTTCGATATTTATCGGGGGTCACATGATACAAAACCTAGCTAAGAACACTTGCAGATGCTTATAGTACAACTGTTTAAATTTTCAAGAAAATCGGTTCAGCCGTTTCGGAGTCTATAGGTAACGGGCACTCACACACAGACACACACACACAGACAATGTTCCATTTATAAATAAGTTTAGATGCAATGAATTCGAGTAGAATTTGAACCTGGGTTGTTGATATCTCATTCCGAGCTCCTATTCACTCCACCACAATGCACGTCTTTATGAGATGTTCTTATAAATCCCTTATGAAACTTGAGTACAGATTCTTATAAATGATTTGCTTGTAAAAATATTTGTGAAGATATGAAACATTTCTGCTTATCTCTTGAGTCTTTTTATCTGACATCAAATTGATTGTTTGGTCCTGAGATATTTCTTCAGTTGCCAAAGTACATGTCCAATAACATTAGAACTTCTCTGTTTTTTCTATGACCAGATCTGTTGATTGTTTTCAGGTTGAATCCCCATAAAAACCAGTGAAAGAATGATAATGGAAATATTAGACATTTCCTTATAAGGAAACTTTCAGCATTCATTGACCAATTAGATAATGCTACTTTAATTTAAAATTCATAAGATCTTTTATTTAAACAATTTTGCATAAAAATAGTAACTGTTATTGGTCTTTCTAGAACTGGATATATGCTAGAAACCTCTCTATTTAGGCCATATGTGGCACAAGGCCAATTATTTAATGTGGACAATCTGTGTTTGAAAGCTTGGAAAAAAATTTCCTGTAAACCTTGCATAATGCAGGGTCAGGCTTTTGTCTGTTTATCCTCAGACATGACTCTGCCCTCCTGTATAACCTCGTCTGGGTTCCTCTCTACCTATGTACTTTATTGTTTGAAATTGATGGACAAGAATTTAGGTCATCAAATATTGATAACCTTATAAATTTGTTTTTAAAATTTAATATCATTTTTTTTTATCTTTCAGCTATCCTGGTAGACAAGCTTGTTCTTAAATATTTATTCCTTAAAACATGTATTTTCAGCCTTCCTATCATTCTTAATGTCTTTTAATTTTTTTGATGAACAAGGATTTTGGTAATCAAAAATGGATGACATTTATGTCTTCAAATTGCTTGACTGACATTGTTTAAATATTTTCAAAAATTAAAAATTATTTTCTCATAAGTGTTTTACTTTTAAAGTGTAAAATTATACTGGTTTAACAGAAATCTAATATAGCAATTAAAATCTTTATTTCTGGTCATTAGCTGAAATCAACTCAACACCAGACCACAATTGTCGGCCACCAAGAGAGTTTGGAACTACACTAACAAAGCTATTTGCTGAACAACTTCCTGTGCTACAGTCTTTCCAACCTTGTAAAAGTGGAAATGAATGGGTTATAAATAAAAGTCAACTAATGCTTACTTAATGAATGTTGATATAAGCAGGCACAGTTATGCATGATAACAGTAATTTTCTTGAACCAACAGGATTTGTCTGTTACTCCAAACATTGTTATTGCTTTAGTCAAACCTGTTTCTTGTTGGTGTCAACTTCAACAAATCAGTGGCTACTTTCATTCATTTTGTTTATTCAACCATAAATCAGTTTACACTCTTTTATTTTCCCATTCATCAGAATTTTTATTGACTGATACGAAAAGTACAAATAAATAAAAAACACTATTAATTGATTACTGAAATATTTTTACCATGCTGGTCTTCTATGCAAACTGTGGAGCTATGGTATAGCTGGACAATTGTTTGAACTAATCCAGTCATTCCTATCTAACCGCACATTGAAAGTGGTATTAAACGGACATGCCTTCCAGAACTACCATACGAACGCAGCTCTATCCTAGGTTTTGTGCTCTTTCTGATCTACATTAATGATCTCCCTGATACCATAAGATCCCAAGTAGGTATGTACGCCGATGACATCACAGTTTATTCTCGCCTCGATCAAAAATCTGGTGTGGGCGACAAAGCTAACTTTGCAGCTGAGCTTGGAAAGGACCTCCAATCTGTAGTGGACTGGGGTAAGAAATGGCTAGTAAATTTTAATGCTTCTAAAACTAAGCTACTATCAATTAATCATCATAGACAATCGCACCTACCTCCTATTAGCATGAACCAGGCTTGCCTCCCAGAGAGTAAAACACTACGCCTCCTTGGTCTCACACTTTCAGCGGACCTCAAGTGGAATGACTATATCGAATCCATTGCTAAATCTGCTGCTATGAAAGTTGGTTCTCTGTGCAGGGCCCGGAGGTTTTTTTCGTCTGAATCTATCCTGCACATTTATAAATCTACCATCCGCCTGTGCATTGAATACTGTTGCCATATCTGGTCGGGTGCCCCTGCTATTCTCCTTGGGCTTCTCGACAAGGTACAGCGGTGGGTCTGTAATGTGATCGATACTGACTTGGCAGACCACCTGCAATCTCTCTCTCACCGGCGCGACGTGGCTTCCTTGTGTCTCTTCTATAAATACTTTCATGGCTTCTGCTCCAATGAACTTAGATCACTGGTGCCCCCTAGGTTCGAATTTGCATGAGATACTAGACTAGCAACTAGATCCCATCCTTTTACAGTGAAACCGATAAAATGCAACCACAACTTCTACTCCAACATTTTTTTTCTCTAACTTCCCGACTGTGGAATTCCCTTCCACATGATTGCTTCCCCGACGGCTACAATCTCCAGGAGTTTAAATGTAAGGTCAATAGACACCTCCTAACACACTAACTCGCTTCCATTCTTTCAAACACTCTTCCCACCCACCCAACTATCTATCACCCCCCTTCTGACATTTCCTATATCTAACCACTCTTTCTATTTACCTTCCCCTTTGTAGCCCCAAGCACAATAGTGGCGGTGGAATGCCTTGCTTGGGGTGAAATGATTAAAAAAAAAATATATTTCACTTTAATATCTGGTTTATCAGGAGAATTGCATTCACTCTTTATATTGAATTGATTCCTACGTCTACTGCTAGAAAAGTTGGTTCCCTGTGTTGTCCTAGACAATTTTTCTCACCAGAATCTATGTTATATATTTATAAGTCTACCATTTGTCCTTTCTTTGAATAGTTCTGACACATCTGGTTTAGTGCTCTTGCTATATATTTAGAAATTCTTGAAAAAATCCAAAGAAGAATCTGCAATGTTTTTGGTCCAAAATTGGCATCTCAGCTTCAGTCTCTTTTCCATTGTCATAAAGTTTCTTCCCAGTGTCTTTTCTATAAATACTTTCATGGTGATTGTTCTGACAAGCTCTTCATTATGGTACCTAGACCTTATGAATTTAAGTGCAGTACTAAATTGGTTGCAAGAAATCATCCTCTCACAGATGAAATCGCTAGATGTAACCATGTTTTTTCTCTCAAAAACTTCCAGAAATGATAAGCATTTCTGGAAGTTTCTTCTAGCTTCTTCTTTTCCAGTCAACTTTGTTCTTAAAAAATTTTAAAGTAATGTCAATCGTTATCTTCTGTCTTTTTAATTTTATTCTTTTATTGTCCTCTCTCCTTAAAAGTAGTTTTTCTCATATATTCTAAGTCTGTAACCTCTTGTGTCTTATTGGCTTTATTGCCTTCCTTAGAATGAAATATAAAAATTTAAATGCAATGTCAATCGTTATCTTTTGTCTTCTTAATTCTTGTTCTTTTATTGTCCTCTCTTCTTAATAGTAGTTTTTCTCATATTCTCTAAGTCAGTAACCTCTTGCGTCTTATTGGCTTTATTGCCTTCCTTAGAATGAAATATAAAAATTTAAATGCAATGTCAATCGTTATCTTCTGTCTTCTTAATTCTTGTTCTCTTATTGTCCTCTCTCCTTAATAGTAGTTTTTCTCATATTCTCTAAGTCTGTAACCTCTTGCGTCTTATTGGCTTTATTGCCTTCCTTAGAGTGAAATATAAAAATTTAAATGCAATGTCAATCGTTATCTTCTGTCTTCTTAATACTTGTTCTTTTATTGTCCTCTCTCCTTAATAGTAGTTTTTCTCATATTCTCTAAGTCAGTAACCTCTTGCGTCTTATTGGCTTTATTGCCTTCCTTAGAGTGAAATATAAAAATTTAAATGCAATGTCAATCGTTATCTTCTGTCTTCTTAATTCTTGTTCTTTTATTGTCCTCTCTCCTTAAGAGTAGTTTTTCTCATATTCTCTAAGTCAGTAACCTCTTGCGTCTTATTGGCTTTATTGCCTTCCTTAGAATGAAATATAAAAATTTAAATGCAATGTCAATCGTTATCTTCTGTCTTCTTAATTCTTGTTCTTTTATTGTCCTCTCTTCTTAATAGTAGTTTTTCTCATATTCTCTAAGTCTTTAACCTCTTGCGTCCTATTGGCTTTATTGCCTTCCTTAGAGTGAAATATAAAAATTTAAATGCAATGTCAATCGTTATCTTCTGTCTTCTTAATTCTTATTCTTTTATTGTCCTCTCTCCTTAAGAGTAGTTTTTCTCATATTCTCTAAGTCTGTAACCTCTTGCGTCTTATTGGCTTTATTGCCTTCCTTAGAGTGAAATATAAAAATTTAAATGCAATGTCAATCGTTATGTTATGTCTTCTTAATTCTTGTTCTTTTATTGTCCTCTCTCCTTAAGAGTAGTTTTTCTCATATTCTCTAAGTCAGTAACCTCTTGCGTCTTATTGGCTTTATTGCCTTCCTTAGAATGAAATATAAAAATTTAAATGCAGTGTCAATCGTTATCTTCTGTCTTCTTAATTCTTGTTCTCTTATTGTCCTCTCTCCTTAATAGTAGTTTTTCTCATATTCTCTAAGTCTGTAACCTCTTGCGTCTTATTGGCTTTATTGCCTTCCTTAGAGTGAAATATAAAAATTTAAATGCAATGTCAATCGTTATCTTCTGTCTTCTTAATACTTGTTCTTTTATTGCCCTCTCTCCTTAATAGTAGTTTTTCTCATATTCTCTAAGTCAGTAACCTCTTGCGTCTTATTGGCTTTATTGCCTTCCTTAGAGTGAAATATAAAAATTTAAATGCAATGTCAATCGTTATCTTCTGTCTTCTTAATTCTTGTTCTCTTATTGTCCTCTCTCCTTAATAGTAGTTTTTCTCATATTCTCTAAATCTGTAACCTCTTGTGTCCTATGGGCTTTATTGCCTTCCTTAGAGTGAAATATAAAAATTTAAATGCAATGTCAATCGTTATCTTCTGTCTTCTTAATTCTTGTTCTCTTATTTTCCTCTCTCCTTAATAGTAGTTTTTCTCATATTCTATAACACTCAGTATCTCTTTTTGTATTAGTGGCTTTATTGCCTTGCTTGGGTTGAAATGGTATAGATAAGATTGTAAAAGGCATTGTTAATTAAAATAAAGATTGATTTTATAAAAGTTAAATTCTGTTTTATAATTATTGAAAACTTTTTTTCTGACAAAAAAAGGAAAAAGTTTAAAATGTTAATAACATTTTTAAAATGAGGTACGAAAATACCAGTGAAATTTCCTGTTCTTTTCTAGTGTTTTTTTTTTTAGTATTTCATCACAAGCAAGGTGATAATGCCACTAAGATGCAAGGAGTTACTGGGAGTGAAAGAAGTCTTTGATGAGGATGAATAACAATAAAAGAACAGGATTCAGAAAGACAGAAGATGCATTTGTAGGTGGTAAGGAAATAAGAAACTGGAAGAGAGGTCCACTGATGAGAAGAAACTATTGGCATCTAATAAAACATCTGGCTATTTCAGCATTAAAACGATGAGACCTTCTTGTCGATCTAGCAGTACACTTAGATTCATGCGGTCAATGTACTAAGGAGGAGAGCTCATTAGAATAATGGTAATGAATATATTTGTAGAAAAGACAAAGGGAAGCTATGTCATGGCGGTGGAAAAGTGACTGAAATTGAGGATGAATAACATTGCAAACTCTTCTTTAGATTTTGTTCGAAACCTCAACTTATATAGCAGGAGCATTAGACCAGATATGTCAGCAATATTCAATGTATGGCCAAATGGTAGGGTTATAAATATATGTTAGATATTGTTTCACCATATATGGAGTGTCTTTGAAACTACCAACCACAAAGGAGGAAATCTTAATGAATGACTATGAATTTAACAGAAAGTCAGAAATGTTCAAATGTGGCAAGAAATTTCAGATGCTTTCAGTTTGTGAGCAAAATGTTAACACTCTTCACATGATCAACTAGACCCTAGAAATCTACAACTTTTCAGAAATCTATAACTTTGTAAAACCAGTAGCACCAAATGGATCTTCTCTAATAATATATATATATATCATCATCATCATTTATCCATCACACCCAGATTGTTACTGTTTCTGTAACAAACTGTTTTTTACGGGGCAGGGTTTTTTACGTTAGCCCTGCACCCAACCCCCAAACCTGGAGGACCGGTGGACCATTCTTGGTCCTTACGTTTACAGCACCTGGTAGTCCCAAATGGTCACCCATTTAAGTACTGACCAGGCTTGATGTTGCTTAACTTCGGTGATCGGATGGGAACTGGTGTATTCAACATGATATATATATATATATATATATATATATATATATATATGTCTTGCTCATAAAAAGGGAGACAATAGTGAAGCATTGTCGGCTCAGTTCATTCTCTTTACTACCAGTTATGAAAGCTCTTGCTGCATGTTTGCTCTTTAACGTGCCTTACTATTTTATTCTATTTATTCTACTAGTATTTATTTGTATATATATATATATATATATATATATATATATATATATATATATATATATATATATATAAGTCTGCGGTGTAGATATAGAAGAATCCAAAGGAGTATCCTGTATATACAGTAGTAGGATAACTCTTTAAGAGAGCTCTAAATATATATGTATATAAATACATATAGAGCAAATATAAGAAAAAATTTAGGCAGACACATTATTTCATGGTTAATTTACCATGAAATAACATGTCTGCCTAATTTTTTTCTTATATATATATCATAATAATAATAATATTAACTATAGCAACAACAATACCAATAGTAAAACTAGTATTAAGCAAGCTATAATTTAAATCGTCTTGTATAACTCACAAAGAACAAACTTGGAGGGAAAAAATGGGGAAGCAAAAAAAGAAACAAAGTACATGAATAAAAGTCAAGCACTCATAAGAAAGAAAAAACCCCAAAGACGAAAACTCTAACACTAATGCGCTCAATACAAAAGTAGTGTAAACAAAGACAGAAAATCTAAGCAAGAGCCAACAACTGACTTGCTTAGATTTTCTGTCTATATATATATATATATATAGTGTTAAGAACATATACACTACCGGCCATAATTATTAGGCCACCCTGGGGTTTTAAAAAAATGATTTATTTCATACTAATTTTTTGTATTAACTGCCAAGTGAATAATTGTAAATGGTTCTTTAGAATGGTCCTTTTGTTAATACTGCACAATAACACGTACATAAAATGAATTTATAATTATTTAACAATTACCTGTATTGCAGTTTCAGTAATGAAAGAATGAAGAAAATTTAGGGTGATTCGGACAAGTTCATCGTTGCTTCCTTGCCTTGTAAAATTTTGCAAAGTAATAATAACAAAAGAATCATTCTATTTTCATTTGGCAATAAATACTAAAAATAGTATGAAATACATCATTTCTTTTAAAAAACTGGGGTGGCCTAATAATTATGGCTGATTGTGTATATATATATATATCCTATGTACACATATCCGCAGACAGATCTGATTCACTGTATCACAGCTCATCAGTACGGTTAGACATCCGACTGCTTTTAACCCAGGATTGAAACCCGACTGAATTGGCGTCAGTTGGCGATTCTCCAGCTGAGCTATGGGTGCTCGGTAGAAGAAGGCATACTTTTAGCATATAATGTATCATACGCCAGTAGTTAGAGTGCTCTAATTCATTACAGAATGAGCGATGCGTAGATGCTAGTGTAGCTACTGTTTTTTCAAAGTCTACCATTCTTCCAGAGTGCTCAATCATATGTATATATATATATATATACATATATATATATACATATATATATATACATATATACATATATATATATATATATATATACATATATATATATATATACATATATATATATATATATACATATATATATATACATATATATATATATATACATATATATATATATATATATACATATATATATATACATATATATATATATATACATATATATATATATATATAGATATATATATATATATTTCCCTTTTGTCCCTCTTAGATTAATGTTTTTCTTATGTCTTAATGTAAGACTGTTGCCGCCATTTTAGATGGCATATTGATATAAATATTTGGCTGTCATTTTTATGGCATCGGCCAACTCATAAATAAGACTAAGTAAAATAAAAAAACAAGATAAAAGTAACACCAACATAAAAAATAGTCGAAATAGTAGTCAAAATTATGTATAACAATGTAAAAATACTCAGAGAAAATGTATTTTGGTATTAATTATAAGCTAGGGAGGCTCGTCTGGTCAACCTATAGGAGTATGGGGCTTTTAGTAGTTAAAATAAAAAATTAATTTACCTTTGCCAAGAAAACTAATGAAGGTTAATAATAACAGGAAAACACAGGTAATTTTAATAAAATAATTCAAGTTAGTTTAGTTGCTAAGAAATTTGGTTCATTGTATCTTTCTAGATAATTTTTCAGAATCTATGTTCATATTTATAAGTCTTTGCCCATGCTTAGAATATTGCTGCCACGGATGGTTCAATAGAGGGTCAGTCAGTCAGTTAAGTGCCGTACATGAAACACGCTTGGGCGATCATATCTCGAAAGAGACATGACTGACTGGGCAGAAGATTATCCTGCAGTAGGTTGCCATTGCTTTCTGCGGTAGACTGGTTGCCGACCAAGACTATAGAACCCAATCTGTCCTGTTATTTGACTCAAAGCTAGAGGGGGAAAAGCTGTATTATATTATTACATAGTAATTAGAGGGGGATCTGTTTGTTACTTCATACCAATTGAAAACCGATCCCCAACTTTATGCCCACCAGAAGCCCTTATCATTATCCCAACTAATATATTCAGTCAGTTAAGTGCCATACATGAAACATGCTTGGGCAATCATGTCTCGAAAAAGACATGACTGACTGGGCAGAAGATTATCCTGCAGTAGGTTGCCATTGCCCTCTGCGGTAGATTGGTTGCCAGCCAAGGCTATAGAACCCAATCTGTCCTGTTATTTAATCCATAACTGGAAGGAAGAGATGGATTAATACCTTTTCCAAGGGTATTTGCACGTAAGTGAATGCAATGAATTCAACTGGAATTCGAACTCGGTGCCCCGATTTCTCATTCCGAGCCGATTTCCACTGCACCACAACGCACGATAGAGGGTACAAATCCTATATTATTCCAGCAAATAGTTGGAAAAAAAAAGTAGAAAATGCACACATGCAAAATTGGATCAGAATCGCTGAAAACAAACTTTGAATATGATTATGAGGATGCATTTATAGATAAAAATAATATTAATAATGTCTAAAAAGTTGTAGTAAAGGACTGTATTGAGTCCTACTTGTCACAAAAATGTTTTAATTTAGAAAGTAGTTGTAAATATAAGGAAATTAGAAATAGAACGTTTGGAAGATTGTAGAATGTTCCAGAGAATTTGAAAGGTTCTAGAAAAATGCAAATTACATGTTAGCCCCTATAAAAATAGGTTTTGGGCACGGAACAGTGAGTTGATAGCAAGATGGGTTGACCTCTACATCTCTCGTTAAGATTCAGGATATATATCCAGCCAAAAGAATCCCTAAGTCGATGACAAAATCTAAAACTTGAAACAGTTGATAAAAGGATGTGCTGACTTCATCAGCACCGGTTTCGATTCAAGGAATTATATCTAGCCAAAAGAATCTCTCTAGTTGATGACAAATAAAAACTTGAAAGAGTTGTTAAAAAGATTTGCTGTCATATCAACTCTGGTAAAGATTCTAGGATCCACATCTGGCCAAAAGAATTTCACAGAAAAGTCCAAACAACTAAACCAGAAAGAGAACCTCATGGAACTATCTGGGTAAATACATCTTTTTGCCTCTTTCATTGACCAAGCAAATAATTAGTCTTTGTCTACTCATTTGAGAATTTCCAACAAGTATAGCACTTAACTTTCTCACCAACTTAATTAGATTAAGATACTTGACAACTTACCTTCCCTTTCTCTCCTTGTAACACCTCACCTGCCTATAGTAAACTCTATGTTTCTATTTGAATGTAAAACTGTATATTTGTAAATATTTTTATCTCATGTTTTGTGAATTAAATATTTATCTGTATTAACTCTGAGTTTTGGTCCATCATTTTTATTTTTATTTTTGTTAACAATATTCAAAATAAATTTAATGATTCTGGATTCGGACTGGAAAGAAAAAAGTCAAATTAAACTTTCAATGACCAGTGTCATATTTCTTACTGCCCCAAAATGAAGTCTACACTGTTATCTGACAATGTGATTAGACTTGACTTTATTATTCACATTTTTGGTCAGTCAGAGACCAGGTACAGCAGAGAACAGAGAGAACAACCAGTCACAATGTAACAGAAGATTCTCGGACTGCTGATTGAACTCAAATATCCCAGCAACTCACTCGCATTTGCTAGCCCCTCACTTTCTCTCTTCTGCTACTTTCTTTATCTCTCCTTCTTTGTCTTCACCTACTCACCATTTCCAAAAAGAAAGAGAGGAACAAAGATGTCAGTACTGCTGGTAGATACACACAGCGAAGCATAGACGTATCTTTTTTTGCGCATATCACGTTTCACTACAACAAACGAACTCTGAATTCTTTAAACTCAACTCTTTACTATTCTAACTTTCTCTTAGAACATTTTCACAGTTTTAATAATTTCATACATTAAATTGGATGTTATCCTGCTCACTACACCAGTGCTTCTGCTATTTACCTTGAGTGCCTTAATAAAATTCAAAGAAGAATCAGTAATATTATTAATCTTGATCTGGCATCTTGGCTTCAGTCACTTATCCATCTCTGTAAGGTTGTCTCCCTGTGTCTTTTCTATAAATACTTACATGGTAATTGTTCATATTAGCTCTTTGCTATGGTATCTAAACTTTCTGAATTTAGATGAAATACTAGACTGACATCAAGATTTCAGTTGAACTGGCAAGATGTAGCCATAAATTCTATGCTAACACTTTTTCCTACACACTTCTCACTTGTGGAATTCACTTCTGGCTTCATGCTTTCCAGCCAAGTTTCACATTCAAAAATTGAAATGCAATATCAATCACTATCTCCTGTCCTCTTGATTACTCTTTCCTCTTCCCATTCATTATTAATATTTCTGTTCTTATTTCTTCCACACCTTGTAACTCATTGTGTCTTCGGGGCTTTACTGCCTTGTATGGGGTGATACAGATTAAAACAAAAATTTAAATGCAATGTCAATCACTATCTACTATTCTCTCGATTACCCATTCATTTTCCCACTCATTAATAATGTTTATGTTCCTAATTCTTCCACACCTTGTAATCCATTGTCTCTTAAGGGCTTTACTGCCTTGCATGAGGTGATATTGTAAAAAAAAAAAAAAATTACAAATTTACATGTATGAAGTAGTGTCAGTAGCTCATTCCAGGAAAATAAATTAGAAATTTTTAAAGTTCATTATCTTAGCAAATTGCCATGAAGAGGAAATGTTCATACAACAGATTAAATGAACTGACACAAAATAATATAAAAAAATGTTTAAAACAAAGGTAAGAGAGTTTGTTGCTCACAGAAAGGGTAAAGAGTTGTATACTTTCAAATGTAGACAAAGTGAGATAGTTGCAAATGTAATATAACAATCTGGCCCCACCCGAGGAAGGCTGATGCAAGCGAGGGTGTTTCCGGTCGTTGAAAGGAACGGATGTTTGTTTGACCTTATTTCCGAAATAACTACAGAGGCAAACAGAACAGGTGTTTCTGAGAATTACGTGGGCGTGCGTGGGCAAGGCAAAACCGGAAGAAAAAGTCCCGGTTCTGGAGATTATAAAAAGACCTCGGCGCACGGATTCACCAGACCAGAGTAGCAGTAGAGAGGAGCGACAGAGATCGGCCGGTGAAGAGAGACACTCCCGTCAACCCTTAGAAGCGCGCTCTCTCACTCTCTGTTCCCTAGGCTACACGGTTCATCGTCATTAATAAAAATATAACTTATATTTTTATATATATGCGTGTTTGTTGTTTGTCGATATACAACACAAATACTTGGATTGTTAAGAGAAAATTTATTAAAGTGCGGTGTGCTTGGTTAAAAGCCGATAATTTAATTGGTAAATAACTTTAAACTGGCAAGAACTTTAAAGCTGGTTGTCGGTGACAAAGAACTGAAACAAAACCTTTAATATATCTTCAGACACCTTTCCCTGAATAATTTTTCTGTTCATTTTATATCATAAGGAATTTTGCATAGACTCTCTGCTTTTCTTTATTCTTCTTGGCTCAACAGCTAATTTCTGTGAAGGCAGGGTTTTCATTGGTCTAAAGAAAATTTCACATAGGCTTGTGAATTTCTTTTCGTCCTTTTCCTCAGTTCAGCCAAATCTGAAAGAGGTAGATAAAGTTAGTTGCTATTATTTTTTTTGTTTTACAGTAATGTCCACCCTGTATAAGTCACAAGAGCTTTTTGAGGTAGAAGGTTAAAAGAAATAAAAAGAATAAAAAATATGTGAATAAAGGTGTGTGTGTATGTGCGCATGTACAGATATCCTTTTTATATGTGTATGTGTACAAAGTTCATATAGAAGATTGTAAGAAGTGTACATTTGGAGATGAAAACATTCTTTGGTTTAGTAAAATTATTAAATGCTAGAAATACCCATGAAAACTTTCATGATTTTCCTATTGGAATTTTCAGATGAATCTGAATTCTTAAGTTAATGATTGAATAAGCTCAAAATATCCATAAAAATTTGTTTATTGCATCTTTAAATATTTGAGCTTAACAATTATAATGAAATATTGCAATAACAGTCATCAATATGAATGCTGGTCATTAGTTTTAGAAGTAACTGGGTACAAATGAAAAAAAATTGAAATTGTCAAATTTTTCCATTTCACCAAAACAGACATTAAACATATGAAAGTGTTATCACTTCTTCTGTCCTTCCTTCCTTCTTTCTTTCTTTCATTTTCTCACTGAAACCAAATAGCGTCTCTGATATGGTTTTCCTATTTTTCCTGTGATCCAAACAGAATAGTCCATTATGAGTTATTAGCAGGGGGGTTAGGTTGTGTGTATGAGCTAAGAAATTAAGGGAAGGACAAGCAGATTTATAATAAGATGCTTGTGTATAAACACATAAACTTAGGGTATTTGTGTTCTCTGTACCATTGTAATTAATGTGACATGTGGTTTGATTCCTTTATCAGAGAAAATGAGACATATCCTATCTCTAAAGCATCCTGTGGCTAAGAAAGAAAAAAGAAGAGAGAGATCTTATATACTATTTTTGCAGTTACCATTTATTGGTTGTTAGCAGACATTTTTAGCAGACATTCTTTAGCAGACAAGGTGGATAATTCTGATCAATATAAGTTTTCTTTTTCTAAAAAGAATTAATAAAATAGTCTCAAAATTTTAAAATTTCCTTAAGTTTTCGCAATTAGCAACACTTTAAATATGCTACATCTCATCACACATATACACTATTAAATTTAAGAATGGTTAAAGATCAAATAAAAAAGAAGTGAAAACTGCAACACTTTGGCCGTTTATCAGGGCCTAGAACCTCTGCGCCCAAAATCTTGGAGTGACATATCATTGATGCCTAGAGATTGAGGAGTAGACCAATGCTGAACTGATGACATTTAAGTTTGAACAGGGAGAACCTTGGCAGAATATGCTGTTGTGAAGAGGGGCAGGAGACAATGTGGAGCATTAGTGCAATTGCCTCTGGTCCTTAGCCCCACCCCTAGCAATGGGGATGGAAAGAAGAAAGTCTACTCTCTGAAGCTTTGATTTTTTCGAAAAATAAATGTTTTTTTTTGTTTTGTTTTTTTGTAAAATCATAATTTGTACACATAGCAAATATAACTTATTTTTAATTATGATGACCCAGTTCTATCTGGTCTTGACTCTTTCTGATAAATATTATTGAAAATCTGATATTTTAATGTTTACAAAATGAGAAAAAAATGTTTTTTTTTGTGTTAAATCATAAAACAAAAATGCTATTTTAAAAGCACAGCATTTTTGCTTTATAACTTAATAAGCGCTTCATTCCTTTTTGTAACAGATCTTCATTGATGATGCCTAGAATAGAGGATTTTCTTTCAGTTTTGACAACCTTCAATTCTTTCTTTTCTGAAGCTGAGTGTTGTTTGGTAACACTCAAGTAAGATTATTCATTTATTTACAAAAAAGGAAGGCCACTCTTGTTAAATCTCTGGGTGAATGAGTCCATCTCATTACTAGTTTGTTTTTTTTTGTAAATTCAGTGCTAATGTTCAGTTAAATAGTTTTCTTCTTGCTGAGGTGATTACCAAACAAATCTGTGTATACTCTCCACGAGACAATTCCCCACTTTGGAACTAAGAAAAAGAAAAAAAAACTGCCTGAGCTCAACACCAAACATACAAAAAAAAAAGTCACAAATAATTTTTTAACCATTTTTAAACAAGTCTTTTTCTTATCTCTCAAGTGACAACTTAATTCGAATTTACAGAATCAAGGAAACGAGAAAGTTCCAAAGAATACTGCATCATTCAACAAAAAATGCAAAAAAAAGAGAAGATATTGAATGACCAAAAATCATTCAAATCTAAAAAAGCCGGTGCTCAGTGAATCTATATAGGTACAAAAAAAGAAAGTGTCATCATGTTATTAACTGATTTTTAATTTAAACCGTTTAAAAGTTTAAAAATACTTTATTTTAATCAGAATTTTTTTATCATTGAATTTATCTTCTTAGGAAAAAAAAAATCATCACAAAATATGAGAAACAAAAAAAAAAATAGAAACTTAAAATGAACAAACTGATTTGCATTTTTTGACAATGTTGATTATTATTCATTTATTTTATAACCTTTTTTTTTTTTTTTACTTCAGTTAATTTAAACTTCTTTTAAGTTTTAATGTATGTCATACACCTGTTTTGAAACTAATTTTTTAAAAGATTACAATCATTACATTGAATGAAAACCTCAGTTCTTAATCAATGCTGGGTGCTAAATTGGGTAACCCGAACCGTTAAAAAAAAAATGATTTCATTTCATTTTCAAGTGAAAACTTTTCTTGCTGCTGTTTTAAAAAAGAACCTGTTCCTAACTCGAAATAAAAAGAATATGGTTATGGTTGTGCCAAAGCATACATATTTTTTTTATTTAATTTTTGTTTATTACCTCCACTCTTAATTCTTGAAAATGTTCATTATAAAATTTAAATTAAAAAAAAAAAATAAAACGTTGGAACTTAAATATTTCATAAAAATACCAATTAAAAAAATAAATAGTAAAATTAAATTATCTAAGTGTTTCTTAAAAGCTCACAAAACATTAAAATTGTTAATCCCTTAGGTCCTTAGGTTTTTAAGTCAAGCGTAGGTAACTGATAATTTTAAACAAATTAATAACTGTTCCAAAATTTAAAGGAACCGTGTAATTAAAAAAAAAAAAAATTAAAAAGGTTTTAAACGTTTTTTTAAAAAGTTCAGTTTATTTGCTTGTAGTTTGTACTGTAAAAGTGTTACTGTTGTTGATTTTTTTTTTAAGAGGATCTGGATATTACAAAAAAAAAAATTAAATAAATCTAAATATTCCTCCTTACTCGCCAGAGTTTTAACTGAGATGAAATTTAACAGAAGGAAAGAAAAAAAAAGGTTTTATTTAAAAAAAATTTTTTTTTTATTGCTATTATTGATTGAAGAATCGAAATGAACTGTCGTAAAACTAAAAAGTGGTTTGGTGTACGACGTCGCAATGTTCTATTTTCTTTACAAGAAAGCGTGGGTAGGAGAACCTTAGAGTGAATTCAATCTGGAGAAAAAGAAATGGAATAATAATAATAATAATAGTAAGCCATATCGGTGGGCGGAGTGGGCGTGGCCTATGGTCTGCAGTCATCTTTTTCCTCTCTCTATCTCTACACCTCTTCTTTCTCTACCCCACCATCAATTGTAAAGAGCAGAACCTGGTTCCAATTGATAATGCTTTCCTTCGCCATGCCCGCATCATCATCACAAACAAACCCATGATGACGATATGATCATTAAGGCCATGATGTAGCCTCCATCGTTTATCAGAGGGTGATAATAGAGGTGGTGGTTCAGCATCTTTAACCAAAGTAATGAAAACAAAAGTGAAAACAACAGTGGCAGTTGCCAATATCATCAGCACGAACCACCCGCATTTATATCATCATCATCAGCAACAACCAAAGCGGATAAGAATCTTTATTGCGGTTTCTCTTTAGGAAACACGAACGTCTCCCCATGCGGACGAGTTACGTATAAACCAGAGAAAACAACAGCGGCACTTTAAGCAACTACCCTCACTGGTTGCTGGGAGAAAAGTATGGTCCACACGTAACTACTGTAAAAAAAAAAAATAAAAACAGGAACGAACTTGGTCTTTAATTTAACACTAAAAAGTGTTGGATGGATATATCCAAAAAAATTAAAAATTAAAAAAAAAAAATCTCTTTTTTTTTTTTTCTCCCATTTTTCGACGGATGTAAAACTTAAAATAACGAGGGGAACCTTTTTTTACTAAGTGTGAAGAATTTGACAGTCAAAAAAAAAAAAAGCCAAAACAAAAAGAATGTCTTACTAGAGAAGCGAAAAACGACGCAATGCTTCTGGGGTCCTTAGTTGGGGAAAAGGAGAAAAGAAAAAGGAAGAAGCGACGTTGAAAACAATAACAACATGAGTACAAAACAGCGACCAAGAAGTTTTGCAAACGGGAAAGAAACCCCGGTAAGTGAGAGTTATAATTTTTTTTACATTCCTTACTTTATTTAGTCGGTATTATTCCCCCACCTAATTATATGATGTCTGTCGAGTAAGTAAAGATTAAATTGCGGACAAGATCGATCTAGTGACTTAGTGGTACTACGAAAAACGAACACCAGTTCTTTAAAAGAGATACTTAACATAATTTCTTAATGTGACATCTCCCCGGGACACTGCTTGCTTGTTGCATTATACAACACGGAGAAAAGAAAAGAAATACGTGCAAAAATAGACTTTTTTTTATTGTTTTCTTTGTATATTATTATTCGTTGGTTGGTAGCGACAATAGCAAAAAAAAAATGAATGGTGTGTGCGGTTTCTTTTTTTTTTTCCCCTCAAGTGCTAAGTTAAAAATCAAATGAACTGGATTGCTTGGGTCGTTTGTTGTTGCTGTCTATGGAAACTTATTTGTGTAATTTAGATCTGCCGTGTTGTCAACACACAGACATGGTTTATTTGTTTTAATTCCATCCAATGCATCGACACAGCATAGCAATCGACGTATTACATCAACTGTGCAAAGTCACATGACTGTGTTGTTGTTCGGGTTACTACTTCTTCACAGTGACCTTCCCATTATTATTCCAGTGAGAATTTTTCAATGTCACAAGGACGTTTCTTAATATAACTTTTTACTTTTCTTAAATTTTTTTTTTTTTTTAACTTTCACGAATTTGATTTTAGATTTCAAACACTCAGAAATATAATGCAACATTTTTTTTTCAAAATTTCAGGTAACTCTATGAACAAGTAGTGTGGTGAAGAAGAAAAAAGACCCAACCAAACACACACACACAAACACACACACACACATACATATCTATATATATATATATATATATATCATGGGGAATTACTTTTCTCGAATGGGCTGTTGTCGTGCTGATGACGACGAAAATGGAGATTTTACCAATTCTGCGAAACATCAAGGAGAAGAGACACCAATTGCTTCTTCTTCCAAACCTGTTGACTTGCATGTCATAGAGAGACAACCTGAAAATGGTTACCAGGAGAGAGCGCCAAGTTTTGAACAGATCAATCAACTTCTTGCTTCCCCTACCAAAATTGGTGCCCACCATCACAGGGATATCCCACCACCACCACCAAAACCCGTCGTAACTGTTTATCCCAAACCCCAGCATATTCCGCCTGGATTTGCTGATGACTCAGTAATAAAGGAATTAAAAGAAAGATTTAAAAGCCGGTCTGTTTCCAAACATATATCCATTGATGATACCGCTTCTAACTCTGACGACGATGATCGACAACCGATTCTTTTTAAGAGGGGGGTCGCCCGTCCCCTAAAATTTATGTTCCCTCCTACACGACTGAAGTGAGGCCTTTGGAAAATTTGGAATCTCGCTATAGGGCTGAAAATGTCACAGTTGAGAGTGTGTCAACTCCTCTAGCTGGGGAAGTAACTCACCCCATTGTAGAAGTGAAGCTATCACCTGTTATTGAAATCACATCAAACGTGTCAGAAGTGGTGGAAACTCAACTTGAAGTGGCACAAAAATGTACCTGCACCGAACAGTCTGAACCAAAGCATCTTATAACGGCAAGTGTTGAACCTGCAAAACCAGTCCATGAATCGATCCTTGTGGATTCGGCATCGGATAGACGTGAAGAATCCATTTTGGAAAATCTTCGAAACCAGGCCATAAGCCTCCAAGAAAATGAGAAAGTTCACTCAGTGCCACTTGATTACATTAACCAGGGTTTTAATCATAGCTCGGGTTCATTACACAAGGAAGAAAAGACAGTCGTTGAAAAAGACTCAAATGGTGGCTATAAAGTTTTTAAGCAGTGTTTCATTTCCACTTTGGTTCATGACAATGAGGGATTCACAGACAGCTCACAGAACATCTCTGATAGTTGGAATTTTTCTGATGGTGATATTCCAGATTACGACCGTCCCTTACCATCACCACCTAATTCTCCGCGATCAAAATTCCAGATCAGTGCAAACAGTTCTTACACGACGTTAGACGAGGACCAACTCGTTCAAGTACGTATTACCGATAACGCTTCGAACAAAAGGTACAGCAATGAGTCTTCTGATTCTTTCTCTGAGATGTCTCAAGAACAGTCTGAGACACTACTACCAAAAGACTACCTCCATGAAGATGATGAAGATGAAGATGATGATGACGAAGAAGAGGAGGAGGACGATGACGACGAGGACGATGATGACAATGACAATGATGACGAGGATGCAGATGATGAAAATCCATTTCCAGATGTTCTATTTCCTTCTATTGACAGTAAAATGTTTTTATATAAAAAAAGCAGTTTAGATTCTGAAAATGAACATCTACTTGTTATCACCCCATCTGAGTCTTCCACTTCTCATAGTCTTCCCCCAGAAGCTGACACCTTAGTTACTGAATGCCCTACAACTGAAAATGGCAGTTTATTGGTGCCTCAACGATGTCCCAATGAGGAGACTACTTTGACGCCTCACTCTTCCCTTGATGAGCCAGTGAACAATATGTCAGGGCACGAGTGCCCCCTCGAAATATCGGATTTTGTCGATCAGACTATAACCAGTTGTATAAATGCAGTACAAAACTCCATTACGGAAGGAAGTCTATTTTCAGACCAGCCTCTGTCCCCAGATTCAGGTGAACTTTGCACTAAACATGTTTTGACAAAAATGGTGTCCTTTGAGGAAGATACCCCCTCAAAAAGTTTTGATTCTGTTGATACTGATTCCATTTTTGTCCCTCCCTCCGATTTATCTTCAGAAGGGGAACGGATGTTAACAAAGAGAGTTTCATTTGACAATAATGTCAAGTCAATCTCTCCACCTGGTTTTTCCTCATCTTCAAGCCCTGACAAGGATGGTGAAGAGGAAAGCGCCAGGAAACCATTTTCTGGTGACATTTTATTGGAAAAATACCACCCTAATATGGATGATGATGATGATGATGATGATAATGTTCCGTCCCCTCCTGCTGTGTTTCCTTCTCCACCAGACGAGTTACTTGATTTTCGGGAGCTTCTAGATACAGAAGGATTCTGCAAGGAAGAGATCGTGGGAGCTAGTGAAACGACCCTTGACCATTCTGTCCCCTCAGCACAAAATTTTCATCAGATGAAAAGCGCCAAACAAGCTCGTTCATTAGATATTGATGAAAGCCCTCACTTGTTAGCAAGTACTTATCGATCTAAGTCACTTGATGAATCTACACACCACTCATTTGGTGATGATCATTTAGCTGCTAATGAGAATGTCCATCTCCTTGACACTGAAGATGAGCTACCCCCAACTGAGCAAACTGAAGCCAGCGACTACCTCCAGAACTTGAATGATGGTGAATTTCTCGACCAGTCGAACACAAGCGATTATTATTCATCAGGGGATCGTGAGCAACATTCACTTGAATATGCTCAGCATTCAGAATTTCCATTTATTACGGATAAGAAAAAACAAGACTCTTTTTTAGATGAAGAAAAAAAACTCATCGATGAAGAATTAATTGACTTTGAAACTGAGATCGACACAAGTGCATCTTCACATGATCCTCAACCTGAATCTCACATATCACATATGGCCCCCAGACTGAACAGGGATGGTTCTTTTGAATTTGAGGATATTGTTAAAGACTTGTCATCTTTTAAAAGTGATTTTTCTTTAGATACTTCTTCAGACACTGAAGTTTCTTCAAACTTATTTTCTTATTCGGATATCACAATTGACCCGCTGAGCCATAACGAGCCTCCTGTAACCATATCAGATGAACTGCATGGAAATTTCAAAACCAGTGACCAAGTAACTTTAGGTTCCCCAACGACACACCCAGAACTACGACCCCACCGGAAAATGCCACATGAATTGGAATGCATTGCTGCAACAGATCCAAATGAAAACAAAGTGATCCTTGAGCCATATATTGGTTATCCAAATTCCAAAGCAACTGACCTGATGAAGTCTGATGCTAGATCCGAAACTTCTCGGTCCAAGACCAGTAATAAGAATGCAGAGATCCATCAAAAGACTAAAAAGTCTATAGATTTAGACAAGGACGATACAAGTGAAGGAGAATTCTCCGATCAAGAAGCCTTTGATGGATCAAGTGTTCCTCTATATTCTCATTTTGACTCTAAGGCAGCAGAAAAAGTAGCTAAATCCGAACTATTGGAATCGGCAATGCACGAAACCGGAGAACTAATTTCTTTTGTCGATTTGGAATCTGTTGCTTCTAGTCAAAGAGAACCAGCAACTAAAGCAGATTCTTTGGAAACAGACAAAAAAGATGAGTTCCAAGTGACGAGTGACCTTGAAACTGGAGAATCCAGCTTATTACCAAATACTGGACTGCGGCGGCAATCGACATTAAAGACCAGTGAAATGTTCACAGAAGGCTTAATGGATGAACTAAAGAATTCATTAAGTTCTGACTCCAAAAAAGCAGAGGTTCCACGCATTACAATGACCTCCCCGAATGGATCCACGGCATCTTCCTCTAGATCTTCATCCCCGAGGAGCTCCATATCTGACATTTCCGAAAGTGAAAGCAAAGAAGCTAGTCGTCCCCAGCAGACATTCTCTCTACGCTTCCGGCAACCAGCTGCCGACTATGTAAGTTTTCGTAACAGACTAGAAAATACATATGTTTCACTAGAAAATGTCTTGCTTCGTGGAAATATAATTTTAGGCACTGTGAAAGTTAAATCTTTTGGCGGCAAAAAGTCCGTTTTTCTGCGATGTACATTCAATGCCTGGGAGACATCAGTTGATGTTCCAGCTACACATACTCCAAGCAGTTTTCCAAACCAGTATGAGACTTATAGTTTTGCCCTGACCATGCCTGTTGCTTTTCAGGATACAATGCGTGTTATCTTTGCTGTGTGCTATAAAACTGATGACTGCGTGTACTGGGACAACAACGATGGCCTCAACTATGAAATCATATCTACCCATACCGTGCAGAAGGAGATGATTTCAAGTTTTCGATCGAGCAACCAGGAGACAGTGCCACGGCCATACCCCGGAGTTTTGAAGAAAGGTTCAAGCACCTTCGCGACCGAGTCTACATGGAACCCGGCCTCGGCTATCAAGGAGACTAAGAATATCCGTAAGTCAGCTATTTGCTTAAATGTTTCCAAACCATCAGCGGATTATATTACATTTAAAAGTCGCCTGGAGCGAGACTTTGTTGCCCTGGAACATGTTTTCAACAAAGACTTTATGTTAACAGGTAGTATTAAAGTGAAAAACATTGAAGGAGAGAAGAAAGTCTTCATTCGGTGTAGTTTTGATTGCTGGGTAACCTTTATCGACGTGCCTGCCAGCCTCTCCAACGAGGAATACTCTTGTCCATATAAAACGTATACGTTTGAAATGAATGTCCCTACAGTGTTCAATACAAAAATGCAGTTTGCAGTTTGTTTTGAAGCCAATGGTAACGTCTACTGGGACAACAATGCCGGTAAGAACTATCAGATCTGTTTTTTTGATATGTACACAAAAATGAAGGTCGACCCATGGAAGGGACAATGACATTTTTCAATTAATATTTTAATATTTTTTTAAAATGAATTTTTTCCACTTTTTTTTTTTTTAAATTCTTTACTTAAATTCTTGAATGTAGGCCGACTTTTTTTTTTTTTTGGTTTTTGGGCCCAAGTAATTAAATATTATTTATTAATGTTTACAAACAAAAATTAATCAAGTAAATTAAAAAGACAGTTTTTAAAAAAAAAAAAAACTTTTTAAAGATAAAAACAATCAAAAGAAGTATTTTGACAAACAAAAAAAATCAAAAAAAATCTGAAAACAAAAAACCAAAAAAACTTGAAATGCTTCAAAACTGAAAATTATATCTTTTCAAAGTCGTTTCATGTTATTTTCTCTCATAATTAAGCATTTAAAGTTATGATTGTTGGGAGTTTATCTATGAAAACTGGTTACTCTCATCCTATATTTAATTTTTTTTTTTTTTACATTTGAAACATTTCCAGCAGTTTGTTAACTATCTATCTTCAAATGGTATATATGAACCTTTCCATTGGATAAATCTTTTCAATCTCATTGGTTGCTGTATTAAAAAACAAAAAATAATCTGAAAACAATTTCTGCTGCTAATTAACCACCCCCACAGAAATTGTCCCACTCCCACAAAAATTGTTTTATATAATCAGTTATTTCTTATCACTGTGACCGTTATATTTAGTGGGTACACATGTTTGAGTTGACAGCCTTGTTAATTTAAATGGTGAAATTAATGTCAACCAACCTAGAAACTGAGAAGTCCTTACTAAAGAAAAAAATATTCTCAATTGAGATCAAACCTGTATCGCCTTTATTCTCTTCAGAAATGTGCCCTAAAATTTTCTGTTATTTACAAATGTGTATTCTCGGCATAACTTTTTTTTTTTGTTTTAGTCATTAGTAGTCGGAAATCAACACCTGAAACTTGGCAACCCGATATATGTCACCCAGACATTGCACTAAAAGGGATAAGCTCACATCTGTGTCAGTCTCAAAAATCTACTACCAAAAATTGTCTTAACTCATGTGCCATGTCAATATAGTCACCCACAACATTCTGGCATTATGGAGTGCAAATAAATATCTTCATCCTTGTTATTTTATCATTAGCTAATGTGTTCTTTGGATTTTCTCCGGTACAAGGATTGATTTTTGTTTTTCTTTCTTTCTGGGCATCAAAACTTTTTGCAAATAACAAAAATCCAGTCTGAAAAAATCCTAGTTACAAGTTTGAACTGAAAAATGATGTTAGTATTTTATGACCTTGTTGAGAAAATTTACATATATATATGTTGTTCTACTCTGCATGCACAGATTATTATTATTTTATTACATTTTTTTTTCTTTTTACAAAATGACTTGTGGATTACTGCTACTTAAAAACATGCCTACTCAAAGCATCTTAAAAAAACATGCCTACTCAAAGCATCTTAAAAAAACTCCATCTCTTGGGTGAACAACGCACTTGAGAATGTTTGGAAAAGCATTGGATGAAATATAATGATGAAAGCAAGAAGGATGAGATATTAATCCAAATAACCTGCATGATAATGACAATACTTAATTCCAGTTTCCCATAATGTTCATATAATCAAATCAAAATATATACACGTTGAATTTAAAAAGAAACTGCCCTCAAACAGAATTCCATAACATAAAAAAAAATATTCTTCATGACACTGTCCGAACCACTGAGCATTCCGTACAAGCAGACTTTCTCATTGTATGTCACACAATAAAATATGACAGTCAGTGGGGTTTGACATAGATCATGTTTGTCTTCGTATTAAGGTTGATTCTGGATCAAGAAGTATATATCTACACAGCCATTTAATGAATTATTTATCTTTGTTGTTTTGATCACAATATTATATCCAATACATTATTCAACTTACTAATATTATTTAAAGTACTATTACTTAAATTATTCTAACTGGTATTTTTTTTTTTTTTATGTCAGTGGCTCTTTAGCCATTATTATGTTTTCTAAAAGACTAAGATGAAGTATTGTCCTTATTCCATGAATTACTAAGAGTAATATCTTCATTTTTGTTGTATTGATCACTAAATTTCAGCTATTACATTCTCCCCCACTCCCCAGGTGTATATTGCTTTCCATTTGTAATTTCTTTTTGTTAGTTTTTGTCATCTTCCCCAAGAGAACACTTTTCTGATGTCAATGAAGATTTTCTTTATATTTTAAATTTAAAACAAAAATGAGAGATGGAGAAAGAAATTCCTGGAAAGTAATTGACACTCACCTAAAGCAAGCTGAATATAAAATGCTCCTCTTACCAATAACAATTCCACCAAACTTCTCTACGGCATATGACTTCATTGAACTTTTGTCCTTTTGAATTTATATTTTAATTGGGGTCATCAGGAGAGAATGTGCACCGTTTCGGGGCCTTCCTCTCAACGGTTTCTCTTGCACACCGGCTCCCCTCACTGATGTGAGTCCCCATTATAACGAAATACATTGAAAAAAACAGAATTGCGAAAATCTGCTGCATACCTGAGAAAAACCAGAAAAAACATATATAGCAGCCGAAACACGATAATCAAAATAACAAAGATGAAGATACTTGTCCAGATAATTCATGTAACAATGCCAGTCCATTGTCTCAGTACTTTAGATAATGGGCAGCTGTTTGTTCAGAAATATTTAATAGCAATACAATGAGATTGTTATGTTTGAAGAACTTGTTTTTTTTTTTACCATCTTTCCTTGTTGATATTTGAAAATTTTTACAAATCAGAAGATTGAGGATATGTAATTTATTGAAAGAATGTAATCCAAGTAATCAGCCAAAATGATAAACTCCAAACAAAAATCTGCACGATTGTTGTTATTATTAATATTAATATTGTTATTATTATTATTATTATTATTATTATTATTATTCAGGATCATGTTTGCAAAAAACAAAAGCTGTGATTCAATTTTCATTAAAATGAATAAAACAATATCTTGATTCATCTGAATTTAAATTCTAATTGAATTATTGAAGTGTCTTTTTATATTTGTTAAGAAACAAAAACTGAAATGACTCGACTAATATCTCTACCGAAAATCGTTTGTTGAATTTCCAAATAAAACCAAGAGAAGTTCACCCCCCCCCCCAAATCACTTCTTCCACACTCCCTGGAAAATCTCTTTCTGACATGAATGGATTTCCCACCAGGACCTATAAGGACTTTTTGTTATTTAATACAAGTACCGTTAATAACGTTGCACTGCTTAGAGTAGGCAAAACAACGTCAGCTGAATTTGGTCCACAGTCAAAAGTAGATATTTTCAAGTTTGGACAAGTACTCTTATATCGATGTTGTACAGAAATCTATAATTATAATTTCTGTTATGCTTGAGTTCTTCGATGACATGGCCCAACTGGTAAATGGATTACTTTATTTAATTCCTTTCTTACTTGGTTGGTTTTGGTTCACGTTAAACAATTCAGATAGGTAGATCTTGAGGAAGACTTTCATATCATATGACCCCTTTTATTTTTGTTAAACCTTGAAGGGGTATAAACGTTATGTAAATAAATAATACTCACTTAGCACTCATCTTCCTAAGTTTGTTTTGGTATTAGTAAAGGAAAAGAGCGGCCTGAATGGTTTTTGACCCTGAATCCATCATGATACGGTTTCTCTTATTTGAAAATCAGCTCAACCCTGAATCAAGAAATGTTCAAGCTTTTGATAACTCTCTCAAAAACATTATTTACATTGTTTGAACTGTTGTCCTCATCTTTATTGCCATGTTTACAATGTTTTGGCTGTTGTAGGCTTCAGTTATACATCAGGGGCTAGGAATTTCGAACAAAACCCTTTATTTTGATCACTGGGATATATCATTCTCATTCCGTGTGCAATGCCACTTCCAGTAGCCATGTAGTTATCACCCTTTAGCTTAACTAAGTTATTTGCTTACCACTGTTGGTATTGAACTCCCAACTCTTTGGGTCTTTCGAACTATCACACCTTGAGGAAATGAAATGTGAATGATATACTTCTGTGATCGAAATAAGAAGTTCGGTTCGAAATTCCTAGAACCTGAACAAGGCCGGAGAGTACAATGGCTGAAATGTCGTAAACATGGCAATAAAGATGAAGGCAGCAGACTGAACAGTGTAAATAATGTAAATACTACCTCATGTCAATGTGTTGTGGTGCAGTAGATATCAACTTGGAACAACAGCTCGGGAAGGTGAGTTTGAATTCCAGTTGAATTCCTTGAATTCACTTATGCACATTTGGGAAAGGTATTAATTCATCTCTTCCTCCCCAGTTATGGGTTAAATAATAGAACAGATTAGGTTCTATAGCCTTGGCTGGCAACCAGTTTACTGCAGAAAGTAATAGCAACCTACTGTAGGGTAATCTTCTGCCCAGTCAGTCATGTCTCTTTCAAGACATGATCACCCAAATCATGTATCACGTATGGCACTTAACTGACTGACCTCATCTCAAAAATATAGACAATTCTCTCAAACACTTTCTCTATTTTGGTCAGTGTTGCATTTCTACAAAATCCATTATAGTGACCTAAAAAAAGCTTTTTTATTGTTTTGTTTTTTTTTAAGTTTGAGTCTAAAAGCCGATATCTTGATCATGGGCAAGCTTTTTTCTACCTCATCTTCAGTCTTCACTTTCCAGACTTGATAGAGTCCGAAACATATCCACTTCCTTGTGGGTGATGAATTGTTTTCCACATTACAACCCCTTTCTTCACAGACAGAATGTTGCAAACTTCTTGTTGCTCTATGACTATTTCCATGAAAAGTGTTCAGACAAATTCCATCCAGTTCTAACCTTCATGGCTAAGATCAACCTTGCTAAGCACAAACCACACTTGTTCTCTTCATATTCCATGAATGAGATGTAAGTTCCATTTAACCAGCTTCTTCTCACAAACCACTGCTTTGTGGAACTGACTCCTAAAAGGATGCTTCCACAATCATTATAATCTTAATCTGTGCAAGTCTAGGGTTAATCATTATCTTTTCTTCATGTGCCCATAAAATGTGCCTCTTACTCTGTAATCAGCTACCTCAAATGGCTCTTGGGCCTTATACAAGGTGAATATCATTGTAAAAATTATATTTATGGAAAGTGTTCAGGTAGACTACATTCCTTAGTTCCACCAGTTCTAACTTTCATGTCTAAGACCTGCCATCCTACATACATTGTTTTGGACGATTTATGTTACCTTCATTTTCCATCAGTTAGAGGGCTTAAGACCTATCACATTGAATACACCGGTTCTCATTTGATCACCGAAGTTAAGCAACGTTGAGCATGGTCAGTACTTAGATGGGTGACCGCTTGGGAATACCAGTTGCTGTAAGTGTTTATTGATGGATGTGCGTGCTTACAGCCATATCACGTTGAATACAACGGTTCTAGCTCGATCACCGAAGTTAAGCAACGTTGAGCCTGGTCAGTACTTAGATGGGTGACCGCTTGGGAATACCAGGTGCTGTAAGTGTTTATTGATGGATGTGCGTGCTTACAGCCATATCACATTGAATACACCGATTTTCGCTTGATCACCGAAGTTAAACAACGTTGAGCATGGTCAGTACTTAGATGGGTGACCGCTTGGGAATACCAGTTGCTGTAAGTGTTTATTGATGGATGTGTGTGCTTACAGCCATATCGCATTGAATACACCGATTTTAGCTTGATCACCGAAGTTAAACAACGTTGAGCCTGGTCAGTACTTAGATGGGTGACCGCTTGGGAATGCCAGGTGCTGTAAGTGTTTATTGATGAATGTGCATGCTTACAGCCATATCACGTTGAATACACCGGTTCTCGCTCGATCATCGAAGTTAAGCAACGTTGAGCCTGGTCAGTACTTAGATGGGTGACCACTTGGGAATGCCAGGTGCTGTAAGCGTTTAGTGATGGATGTGCATCGTGGTGCAGTGGATATTGGCTCAAAAAGAGACATCGGTGAGCCGAGTTTGAATTCCAGTTGAATACCCTCCATTCACTTAAGCACTGGTACCCTTGGGAAAGGTATTAATCTGTCCCTTCCCTCCATTTATGGGTTAAATAACAAGGTTAGGACTTGGGGACCCTGGCCTTAAAAAAAACAAATTCCAATGGATCTTGATACTCTAAAAGAAAAAAGTATTACTAGACACAAAAACTTACATAAAAATATAAAAAACAACAATAAATTATTGAAAGCAAAAGGTATTACCAGCAATAAATAAATAAAAATTTAGTTGGCAATAAATGACCTGCCGAGGTTGATTTGCCATAAAAACAAAACAACCAACCAACGACCATCAGTAAGATGTAAGTTTCACTTGAACAGCTTCTTCCCACAAAGTTCTGTTTTGTGAAACCAATTTCTAAGATGCTTCTCCAAGCATTATGATCTTAACCTGTTCGTGTCTAGAGTCAACTGTTTTCATTGCTACATATGCCCATAAACTGTGCCTCTTACTTAGTAACCCTCTACCTTGAATTTACAAGGGGAATATCATTGTAAAAAAATAAAAATAAATGAAAATGTGCCATTTTTCAACATTTGGAGCACCCTTGTGATCTTGGCATCCTGTAAATTTGGAATTATGCCTGTTCATTGAAATTTCAACTGAAAGCGGCAGTAAATTAATTTCTTTTCTAAAAATGCAGTCACTTTTCCTTTCTTTTCTTCTTTTTGATTATTCCTGACATTACAGCCATAAATTTTCTTCTCGCTATGAATTTCTTCAACCTTGAAAAGAGAAAAATATGCAACTGCTTTCTATTTTTTTGTTTTCTCCCACTTAAATTTGATTTCTTATAAAATAACCAAAATTATTGAAACACTTCACGTTTTTTTTTTTTTTTGATAAGGTTAATGACACATTTTATTCTTTTCTAAGGTATGTTTGATTTTAATCTGGCCACTTTGAATTTTGACACTTTTAAACTGTCAACAACACGTGTATTTTTATATACCTGGAAAATAAGTAAATTTTAAATATTTGTTTTCTGTTTAAATTTTCTATAATAAAAATTTGAAGCTGTCATAATGATTAACTTATAGCGATTTAGTTTCTATATAAAGTTATATCAAAACAGTTCACGAAACTGAAAATGGAATATAAACTACTTTGGAGAAGATTGAAACTGATTAGGGCCTTTTTTTTTCTATTTTTTTTTTTAAATGTTAAACACCCCATACAGTTTAGGTAGTGCTTTGTAAAGTTAAGTATTAATTTTATCCAAGATGAGACTAATTATAAATATTTTATAATTTTTTTGTTCAGTTTAATTTTCATTCTTATTTTTATACAAAAATTTCTATATGAATTGCAGAACTTTTTCTTTTTAACTCCCCCCCCCATATTATTCCTGTTTTTATTTGAGATTTTCAAATGATTTTTTAATGTTTTTAAAATATCATTGTTAATTTACAGATGAGTTGCCGTTAATATTCAATCAATGTTTTGGTCAATCCTTATTGTTGTTTTTGTCAAAGATTTTGAGATAACTTGTTAATGTTCAATGAATGTTTTGGACTATCCTCATCTTCACTGTTGATAATGTTATGATAATAGAAGCACTTTGAGATCAGTTGTTAAATTCAATGAATGTTTTGGACTATCCTCATCTTCACTGTTGATAATGTTATGATAATAGAAGCACTTTGAGATCAGTTGTTAAATTCAATGAATGTTTTGGACTATCCTCATCTTCACTGTTGATAATGTTATGATAATAGAAGCACTTTGAGATCAGTTGTTAAATTCAATGAATGTTTTGGACTATCCTCATCTTCACTGTTGATAATGTTATGATAATAGAAGCACTTTGAGATCAGTTGTTAAATTCAATGAATGTTTTGGACTATCCTCATCTTCACTGTTGATAATGTTATGATAATAGAAGCACTTTGAGATCAGTTGTTAAATTCAATGAATGTTTTGGACTATCCTCATCTTCACTGTTGATAATGTTATGATAATAGAAGCACTTTGAGATCAGTTGTTAAATTCAATGAATGTTTTGGACTATCCTCATCTTCACTGTTGATAATGTTATGATAATAGAAGCACTTTGAGATCAGTTGTTAAATTCAATGAATGTTTTGGACTATCCACATTTTTGTTGTTGTTTTTGTCAGAGACTTTGAGATGAATTATTGTCAATATTCAGTGAATGTTTCAGATTATCCTCTTTTTCACTGACTGATATTCTTTGATCTGAAGATTGCTCGAAAATGAACTGGCTGTAATGTTAGAATGAAAATGTTCAGAAGAGAAAATATTGTTGAAAATATTATTTAATTAGCTGATGTCGTGCCTATTGTAGTGACAAGATTAACTTGTAAATTATAAAAATCATAGTGAATTTATTCTTTATAAAGTGCTCCATAAAACATGGCCTTGTGACATAATTTCTTTTTTCTTAAAAACATCAGAAATGTCAGATTTTTGACATTTCTAAAAAAAGGATTTTTTTAAAAAAGTATTTATTAATATATTTGTGCAACAAATAAGCAGGTATAGAATTTAACACCTTCAAAATGAAACTGCATGCACTTTTTTAATTGTCAGAGAACCATTTTGCTTTCCATCGGCATGGCTAATGCTAACCTTCAGGATATTGACTTATTTTGTCATCAGGGGCTAACACTTTCCACTAAGATGAATTGGAATGATTATATTTAATCAATTGCTAGGTCTGCTGCTAAGAAAGTTGGTTCACTGTAATTTGCTAGACAATTCTTCTTTCCTGAATCTACCATTTATCCATGCATTGCTGTCACATCTGGTTGGTTGGTCTCTGCTCTGTATTTAGAGATTTAAACTTATTTATAAATAAAAAATCAGGTTATAGAAGGAGTGGTCCGATTTTAATCAAATTTGATACACTCATAAACAAAAACATAAGAAACGATATTCAGAAGTTTCAAGGTTGCAGTTCTTACAATAGTGCAGAAAATTGATAATATATATATATAAAAGGTAAGATGTTTGTGTGTGTGTCTGTTTATCTGTCTGTATGTCCTTGAAAGAAATCCACAATTTTTATCCAATTCTCACCAAACTTCACACAAATATTCTTTAGGCTGAGTCTGAGCTCCAAGACCATGGATTAGTTTTAAAGCTTTCATTACACCCAAGCAACGCCAGACTATACTGCTAGTTCTTGATAAAATCCAAAAAAGAATCTGTAATGTTATCAATCTTGATCTGGCATCTCAGCTCTAGTCACTCTCCCTTCACTTCCTTGTTAATTTCTATAAATATTGTCATGTAATTGTTCTGATGAGCTCTTCTCGATAACTTTACAAATTCAAGCGCACTACTAGATTGGATGTGTGTTGTGGTGCAGTGGGTATCGACTTGGAACAATAAATTGGGGAGCCAAGTTCAAATTCCGTTGAATTCCTTGCATTCACTTACGCACAAATACTCTTGGGAAAAGTATTAATCTGTCTCTTTCTTTCAGTTATGGGTTAAATAATAGGACAGATTGGGTTTTATAGCCTTGGTCAGCAACCAGTCTACCGCACAAAGCCATGGCAACCTACTGCGGAATAATCTTCTGCCCATTCAGTCATGTCTCTTTCGAGACATGATCATCCAAAGCGTGTATCATGTATAGCACTTAACTGACTGACTAGTTTGGCAGCAGAGTTTCATCTCTTTGTTGCCAATGAAACAATAAATTCTGTAAAAAGTTTCTTCTCTCGCATTTCTCGGCTGTGGAACTCTCTTCTGGTTCTTGCTCTCCAGTCAAATTTGATCTTTAAAAATTTAAATGTAATGCCAATTGTTATCTTCTTAATTCCTGTTTTTTTATTGTTCTCTTGCCTTAATGACTTTCTTTTTCTAATGTTCTTTCACGCTCAGTAACCCCTTGTATCTTAGTGGCTTTATTGCCTTGCCTGGGGTGAAATGATTAAAAAAAAGAAGTAAATTCCAACATTTCTAGACTATGTTTAGCAAACATAAACACAGAAAGTTGATGATTTAATACATAGCTATTTTCTTATTTGTCTATATTTCTTAATATCCACTGGGCCATGTGTCCTTAAGGATACATGGCCCAGTGGATATAAACGTTAGTTAGTTCCTGAGTTGACAATTAGATTTGTGATTTCAATACCAGGCTACAGCAGTGGTGAACAAGTAACTTGCTGGGTTAGAGGGAGATAACTCATGACTTTCAATTGAGGCTTTACGCAAGGAATGAAGATGATATACCCCAGTGATTGTAATAAAGGGTTTAGCACATGAAGAAGGCCAAAGCATACAACGACCAAAATGTTGTACAAATGGCAACCAAGATTAGGACAATAGTCTGAATAATGTAAATACTGTAAATAATATCTCATCTCAGAAATATAGACAGATAGACTGATCTATTATTAAACGTCATACAAATGGCAATAAAGATGAGGACAATAGTCCGAATAATGTAAATACTGTAAATACTACCTCATCTCAGGAATATAGACAAATAGAATGATCTATTATTAAACGTCGTACAAATGGCAACCAAGATGAGGACAATAGTCCGAATAATGTAAATACTGTAAATACTACCTCATCTCAGAAATATAGACAAATAGAATGATCTATTATTAAACGTCGTACAAATGGCAACCAAGATGAGGACAATAGTCTGAATAATGTAAATACTGTAAATAATATCTCATCTCAGAAATATAGACAGATAGACTGATCTATTATTAAACGTCATACAAATGGCAATAAAGATGAGGACAATAGTCCGAATAATGTAAATACTGTAAATACTACCTCATCTCAGGAATATAGACAAATAGAATGATCTATTATTAAATGTCGTACAAATGGCAACCAAGATGAGGACAATAGTCCAAATAATGTAAATACTATAGTTATTTTCAGTTATAAAAATTATGCAAAATATTCTGACTTGTTTTTGAGGGTACAAATCATATGTTTTGACCCTATCTTCACTAACGGACTTTATGTTGGTCTTTGTGCAAGTAAGTAAAAATAATTCATAGAATTGAGAATGGACAAAAATATTAAAAATGTAATTGGCACTTAAAACTGATGTGGATTAACAGTGAGGTTTCATTATTTTGCCAGACATAAATGCAAGTTCTGTGCAAACAGTTTTTTTTATCTCATTCATATCTTTCCCAAGGATAATATTTGCATTTAGGTGAATATTACAAACCAGACTGGAATTACAACTCAACTCTTTGATTTCCAATTTTGAGATTTTATCCACCTGGTATTCCCAAATAGTCACCCATCTAGATATTGACCAGGCTTAACATCACTTAACTCCAATTTCCAGTTCCAAGTCATTATCCATTACATTACCTACACATCCAAGCTTACAGCACTTGGTATTCCCGATTGGTCACCCATCTAAGTACAGACCAGGCTTAACATTACTTAACTCCAATTTCCAATTCCAAGCCATTATCCATTACTTCACCTACACATCCAAGCTTACAGCACCTGGTATTCCTGATTGGTCACCCATCTAAGTACAGACCAGGCTTAACATTACTTAACTCCAATTTCCAATTCCAAGCCATTATCCATTACTTCACCTACACATCCAAGCTTACAGCACCTGGTATTCCTGATTGGTCACCCATCTAAGTACAGACCAGGCTTAACATTACTTAACTCCAATTTCCAATTCCAAGCCATTATCCATTACATCACCTACACATCCAAGCTTACAGCATCTGTTATTTCCAGGTAGTCACCCATCTAGGTAGTGACCAGGCTCAACCTTGCTTAACTTTACTGATCATATAGAAACTGGTCTTTCAACATGATATGGCCAAGCTTACAGCACCTGGTATTCTCAAGCAGTCACCCATCTAGGTAATTACGAGGCTTGATATTATTTAACTTTAGTATTAGTATAAGAACTGGTTTTTCAATTTGATATGGCTGATTTAATTTTTATGTTATTCTAGAGATATGGCCATAAGCCATGAGTCTCATGGCTTATGGCCATATCACTAGAACAATATAGAAATATAGGGATTAAATGTTGCAGTTATTTTTATTCTAATTTTTGTTTTAATAAATTTCAGGAAACATTTTCTTCAGTGTGAATTTAAATTCAGAAAGAAATGGATTGTCATGGGCCAAGAATTACTGCAAGTATTGCTCACAGAATAAGGGCTATTATATGATGTAAATTCCTTGCTCATGACTTGACTGCAGAAATGCATTGAAAATCAAGAAGAAAGTGATTGTCACTGGTCAAGAATTAAAATAAGTATTTCTGAAAGAATGGTGCCATTATATGTAAATTGTAAATGCATTACTAATTTTATGAAATGAATGCTTTGAAAAGCAAGAGTATGATTTTTACAGACTTATTCAAACACTAGCAGTATAGCCCGGCATTGTTTGGGTGTAATGAAAACTTTAAAACTAATCCAGGGTCCTGGACCTCAGACTCTCTGGACATTGGCATGAAAGACTAAAAAGCAATAGTTGTTTCCAGTTAAAGCGAAACCGTAGACTGAAAGAAAAATGAATGGATGTAAGTCAAATTTTGATTTCCTGGTATCGATATCAAATTTTCTGCACTATTGTAAGAACTGCAACCTTGTAACTTCTGAATATCGTTTCTTATGTCTTTGTCTATGAGTGTATCAAATTTGATCAAAATCGGACCACTCCTTCTATAACCCGATTTATTTGATTATCGATTTTTGATATTTATCGGGAGTACAACACAAAACCTAGCTAAGAACACTCACTGACACTTATAGCACAACTGTGTAAATTTTCAAGTAAATCAGTTCAGCCGTTTCAGAATCTATAAGTAACGGACACACACACACACACACACACACAAAGTTCCATTTATAAATAAGTTTAGATTAGATAGATTACTGAAAGAATATAGTTATTATATGTTTTGTATATGTCTTACATTAATAATAAACTAATGTTTCATTTGTATATTAAAATGCTGTTATATTATGTAATATAATGAAACTTAAATTTCATGGCTGTGCAGGTTGAAATTTAAAATTATTATTCTCAAATATTATAGGTGAGTGGGTAAAAAAAATATAACTCATACTTACTCTTTAAATAAATGAACATATAGTAATGGCTGGTTACTTGTTTTAGAGCACACCTGTCTGTTAGGGCAGGTAGCCAATTCCTGTTGCAAATGAGTACTTGGGCCCATTCTGTATTTGTTCAACACCCACAGAACCCACCTGTAGCTTATATTGTAATTATACTAAATGTGCTTTAGGTACAATTTCTGGGAAAAAAACGAATAATCTGGTGTAATCAACAGTTTGAACCAGCTAGTAAACTCAAACCCTCGATCATGATAACTTGCAACTTGGTTGGTTGGTTGATTTGGTTTACCGGCTTATTAATCTCTATGAATTATTTAATGCCAAAACTTAAATATTTTGTATGTAATTTTATTTTTATTCCTTTTTTTTTTAGTGATACAAGACTTACTAATTAACCTATAGCTAGAGGAGAAGAGGTGTTTTCATACTTTTCCAAAGGGTATTTGTGTGTAAGTGAATATAACAAACCCAACGGGAATTGGAACTCAGCTCTCCAATTAACAATTCTGAGCCATTATCCACTATATCACCCACACATCCCAGCTTAAAGCACCTAGTATTCCCAAGCCATCACTCTTCTAGGTACTGATCAGGCTCAATGTCGCTTAAGTTTGGTCATTGTACGGCAACTGTTATTTCAAAGTGATGTAGCCATAAGCCTTGCAATTTTGTATTTACACAACCATCAGTGGATTCTGTATAGTTCCATCTGTTTAATTTTATTCATAAAAAATAAATATGGCTTTCAATCACTTCCCCATGTCAATAACATCAAGAAGTCACCTCCCTGACTGACTGAGGAAAGTGAGATTTGAACCCATGTCTCATTGTGGGTAAGTGAAAGTTCTAACTACTCCATCATGTGCCCATTTATAAAAAAAAATATCAAAATGCTAAATACAAAATTAAAAATGATCTTCACTCTATATTATAAATGAGAGATGTTTATCTTTCCAATAATCTCCTTTTATAATTAATAAAAGATGAAAATTAATTAAAGTATACTGCATCTTATAGTAATATATATATATATATATATATATATATACATATATATTTATTTACACACACACACACACACACACACACACATATTTTCTAAATATATACTGTTAAATATAAGAGACAATGAATGTCTATTATGTTTAATCATGAACTGTTCTAAACATCGTATTTTGGCTTTAATTTCAGTTGAAAATAAAGACAAAAATTCTCCAACATTTGGATTATTTTTTATTAATTTGCTTCTAAGCTTTCGGCTCACATATGCTGCCTTGATATACTAAATATATATATATAATTTTAAATTTACTTGATCATATGATTATTAGAGCAAATTGAATTTGTTTCAATGGAGTTCTTTAATATGAAAAATTCAAAAATTTGTGTGTGTGTGGGTAAAGAAACCAGAAATAAGCTTTCAAAAGGAAAAGCATAGCAGACAGAAAGGGAAAGGAAAAAAAGTATGTTAAATTTGTTAACAGGAGGGAATGTGGGTCTGGAGGGTGGGGGGAAATTCACTACTATTGGCAATCAATTTTCTGTAAATATAACATACATTTTTTTCTCTTTTCTTTGTTTCTTTTATCATTCCCCTTTTCTTTTTTCTTCCTCCCTTCCTCTTCCTTTTTTTGCAATGCTTTTCCTTTTTTTCCACATGCTTACCATCCAGTTTTATTAGCCACATACACACACACACAAACAAATTTTTGAATGTTCCATAATATTAAAGATTGTTGATAGTAGTGAATCTCACTCAGCCTCCTTACCTGCATTTCTTCCTGTCTACAAATCTAACATACTTTTTCCCTCTTCTTTCCTCCTTTCCCCTTCCCCTGTTCTTCTTTCTTCCTCCCTTCCTTCTTTTCTTCCTTTTCTTTTTGCAAGCTTACTTCTAGTTTCTTTACTCACATACTCAAATTTTTTAATTTTCCATGATATTAAAGATTGTTAGTGAAGTGAATTCAATTTACTAAAATGATCATATGATCATGTAAAAAAATACATATTGGCTTTGTAAATAAATAATTTTAATTACATTGAGCCCTCTTGCTGGATCAGTTTAAATTTTTAATAAACAATTAATATTAATAGGATCCTCTTTGGGATTTTACCATCAAGCTGCTTTCTTCTGGATTTATATAAACATTGAAGTTTCATATACAACACAGTCATCAGGTGCATGCATCTGATAATTGCGTAGTGCATGAAACTCTAAGTCATGCTTTAGCTGTTGGATGATATATATATATCAAGCCTATATAACACAATTTTCAATTCATCGCAATAGTCATATTGGCTCTGAAATGTATTGTAATGTTAACAAATGTAAACATGTTATGGAAATTAATGAAGATAACGAAACTTGGTTATAAACAACCGACAATTTGAAATGATTTTTTTTAACATTATTTTTGATCGATACTCGTGTTTAAGTAGATATTCTGTTTTTTTTTAATTAAACAGTATTATATATTTATATCTACCGGCCTGATTGTTTAAAATAATTTTTATTACAAAAATGTGTGTCATTCAGCAGGATTCGAACCTCGTTTAGACTGATGGTCATTCGTGGTTGAGAAGTCTAAGATGTACCAGATTACATGGAAGCTACACCTATGTGGATAGGGGTTGCAGGTTCGAATCCTGCCGAATGACACATTTTTGTAATAAAAATTAATCTTAAATAGTCAGGCAGGTATATATATATATATATATATATATATAATACTGTTTAATTAAAAAAAAAATATCTACTTAAATACAAGTATTGATCAGAAATAATGTTCAAACAAATCATTTCAAATTGTTGGTTCTTTATAACCAAGTTTCATTAATTTCCATAACATGTTTACATTTGTTGACATTACAATACATTTCAGAGCAGATATGGTTATTCCGATGAATCGAAAATTGTGTTATATAGGCTTGATTAAAACCTCGTTTAGACTGATGGATATATATATATATAGGCAGACACGTTATTTCATGATAAATTGGATGTATAGGCCTATTTCAGGCAAACCATCATCAGCTTCCGTCTTTATTGTACAAAAGGTTTTACACGAATCCTTTGTACAATAAAGATGGAAGCTGATGATGGTTTGCCTGAAATAGGCCTATACTTCCAATTTACCATGAAATAATGTGTCTACTTTAATTTTTCTTATATTTTCTTTATATGTATTTATATACATATATATTTAGAGCTCTCTTAGAGAGTTATCCTACCATTGTATGTACAGGATACTCCTTTGGATTCTTCTATATCTACACCGCATGCTGATATATATATATATATACACACACCTACTTAGCCATGGGGCTGAGTTGTTGTGCATTCCCTTTCCCTTTCTCATCATAAAACTAGCGTTCAATCCTTAGTATGGTGACCTTAATTTTATCAGCCTGTAGAGTCAATTTCAGCAAATTGGAAAATATGTATAGGAAATTTTTTAAAATTCATACCACAGTGAGTGAGGTTGACTAAACAAAGCCGTTTATAGGCTGTCAATGGTTGCATTAGTAGGAAGTCACAAGTCATCGTAACTTAGGGTTTAAGTATACTGGCCTTATCCAAACTGTAGATCATGCCAGACTGTGGGAAATTGCAACTCAGATTTGATGTCACATTGTGGTGCGTTGGATATCAGCTCGGAACGAGAAATCGGGGAGCCGAGTTCGAATTCCAGCTGAATTTATTGCATTCACTTATGCGCAAATACTCTTGGGAAAGGTATTAATCCGTCTATTCCTTTCAGTTATGGGTTAAATAACAGGACAGATTGGGTTCTATAGCCATGGTCGGCAACCAGTCTACCGCAGAAAGCAATGGCAACCTATTGCGGGATAATCTTCTGCCCAGTCAGTCATGTCTCTTTCGAGACATGATCGCCCAAGCATGTATCACGTATGGCACTTAACTGACTGACTGAGTTACAGTATAAACCACAGGTGTTCTGTGTGTATTAAATAAATACAGATGTGCCAGAGCATGCATCTTTAATAGGGATTGGCTAGCTAACCTTGTAGACTGTTGTGTTTGGAGATGAGTAGCCAGACATTATTATCACCATATGCTTTTTGTTAGTGCTTGTGATAATTTTATATTTACCCATAGTATCTGCAGTTGGTATACATTCACAGGTAAAATCTAAGCTTAAGAATGCTGATTACCATTGTAGAAAGACCATCCCTACATGGAATATTGGTGCAATAAAATCATCCAATCTATTTGAGATTTTTTTGGTTTATACTAAGTCTTGCAAATTTCAATATGTACCATCTATCAGAAACATTATCAAATTACATTTTAACCTGTGTTCTCAGATCTGTTTAGAGAGTAATACCATCAGGCATTCTAAACTCCTGGTAAAGCCACACTTGGTGACAATGTAGAAGATGAAAACGCAGGCTAAGCACAGTCAACCCAAACAGTGAAAGAAGCAGCTGATGATTACAACATATCTTGACAGTTAAACCAGCAGATAACTAGAACTACACATGATGGACATACTACAGTAGGCGCCACCTGAAATTATAACTGTCAGCAGTAGTTTGTTAGAGTTTCGTAACTGGATTCTGCAGTCTCTTTCCATAATGTGCTGCAGAGGAAGGTCATGAAATCAAGTTGGGGTCACTTCCTGGCAAGTTTATTGTATCATCGATACTTTCTTCTAATCTGATTTTCTTTTACTTTCAACCAACTCTTGCAACCCAAACACTGATCGGGAATGGATGACCGGAGCAGGCTTCTGCAGGATAATCTTCTGCCCAGTCAGTCATGTCTCTTTTGAGACATGATCGCTCAAGCGTATATCACGTATGGCATGTAACTGACTGACTGAAGCTTTATTGAATATTTTTACTAGGTACACAGGTATTGTATTATTATAGAAATAATATGAATTGAATATATATATGGATGTAAGCAAATATATATATGATGTAGAATATTTGGTATATTAGTCAGGTAAATTTCGATAGAGACAAACTCAAAATAATTCAATGTTAAATTTAATAAATAAATTTAACAGAGTAATATAATCTAAAAAAATTTCAGATATTCTACAATTTTATGGGTAATACGTATTTTGCAGGCAAACCTGCTTGTCAGACTCAAATGATACAACAGTTAATATTCAAAATAATCATATATATATATATATATATATATATATATATATATATTTGTGTGTATGTGTGCATCTATGCACAGATACAAATCAATATATAAATATTTATCAGGTGTTAAAAGAACAGTTCTCAGTGTAATATAACAGAGTTATTAAATATAAATTAATAAATATACATATTATCCTATGTTTTAAGCATGACATGGAGTTTCATCTTGGATGTACATTGTGGTGCAGTGGATATTGACTCAGAACGATAAATTGGGGAGCCGAGTTCAAATTCCAGTTGAATTCCTTGCATTCACTTATGCACAAATACCCTTGAGAAAGGTATTAATCCATCTCTTTCCTCCAGTTATGGATTAAATAATAGGACAGACTGGGATCTATAGCCTTGGCTGGCAACCAGTCTACCGCAGAAAGCAATGGCAACCTACAGCGGGATAATCTTCTGCCCAGTCAGTCATGTCTCTTTTAAGACATGATCGCCTAAAGTGTGTATCACGTATGACACTTAACTAACTGGAGTTTCATGCATTATGCAATCATCAGGTGCATATTATGAACTGAACATTTTTTAATTTCAATTATTATTGTAGGTATTAGTGTTGCAAAAGTTAAGGTCTCTATAAATTATAAATCTTGTGTGCTAATATTTTTATTTATTGGATGTATAATTTAGTTAGGCTTATACAGAAACCCAAAATATGGAATAGGAAACAAAAATCATGGGATTTAAAAATATATTTTGATTATAGATTAATTTTTAATTATAGATTATCGTACTTTGAAAAGAACGTCATCAGGTTTGTTTACATTAGGGACAAAGCATTCGAGTAAACATTTCGAAGAATAAAAAATTTAAAAAATTATTAAGAAATAAGAAAATGAAAGATAAAAAATAAAAGAAATAAATAAAAACTAATTAAAAATTAAAAAACGAAAACGGTAAAATGAAATAAGTAAATATGCATGGATATATGCACACAAAAATAAGTTCTGTATATCACAACAATGATTCCTAACGTGAGCTATTATACCCACAATTGGACCTGAGAGATCTTTAAAATTTACCTGGAGGTGCAGATTGAAATGAAAAGAGACTTTATGCCCGAAGCTGAACTGAATCCTAAAAGTTCAACATGACAAATCTGACAGACACTAGGAACTGGGAAGCTTTATTTGATATTTTTTTATTAATCAGGTAGATATACCTGCCTAATAAAAATATAATCTAAATCTAAACTTATTTATAAATGAAACTTTGTCTGTGTGTGTGTGTATGTGTCTGTTACTTATAGACTCCAAAATGGCTGAACCGATTTTCTTGAAAATTTACACAGTTGTACTATAAGCATCTGCGAGTGTTCTTAGCTAGGTTTTGTGTCGAGGTACCCTCGATAAATATCGAAAATCAATAATAAAAAAAATCAGGTTATAGAAGGAGTGGTTCGATTTTAATAAAATTTGATACACTCATAGACAAAGACATAAGAAACAATATTCAGATGTTTCAAGGTTGCAGTTCTTACAATAGTGCAGAAAATCGATAATATATATATATATATATATATATATATATATATATATATATTAGTTTGTTAAGTGTTTTGGAAAGGTTATATTGGTGTGGGTATTTGAGAAATGATAGGTCGGAGGGGATGATCTTTTTTATGGATTTTTACATTTCCATAAAGGTAGCCGGGCTGATAATCACCTATATATAAAAAGCAAAATTTTTGTGTGTGTGTGTCTGTTTATCTGTCTGTATGTCCTTTATACAAATCCACAATTTTTATCCGCTTCTCACCAAACTTCACACAAATATTCTTTAGGCTGAGCCTGAGCTCCAGGACCATGGATTAGTTTTAAGGCTTTCATTACACCCGACCAATGCCGGGCTATACTGCTAGTATCAAATAAAGCTTTACCCATTTAATATATAGATAATATGAATGGAAAATTAGTATAACTTAGCAATAAAGTCCAGAACAAAAAGAAAAGCATGTTAAATGGGGAATGATGGAGACAGGAGAAAGGAAGAGACAGGCTTGTGTTGAATTTTGTTACTCTTTTATCCCTTTGATTTTTTTTAATGGGTGAAGCTTTGGTCAATATTCTTTTCTTCTGGTGTATGACAACTTATGTAGGAAGGTAAGCAGGTTTTATAGTGTTAATAATATGCTTGTAGAATTTTTACAACAATTTCCTTTCTTTAATTTTTCTGTCATAATCAGTAAATTTTATGATTATTTTTTGAAAAAGAGATTTTACAAGCATTTGAATTTTATGATTATTTAAAAAAAATGATTTTACTAGTTTTTGAATTATAAGATTTTTGCTTTTTAAAAAAATGGTCTTTTGCAAATATTTGTGATCATTTTTTTTCTTAGAAAATTGTATAGATATTACAAACCTTTTGAAATTCATTTGAATTTCATGACCATTATCTTTTGAAAAGTGGTTTAAAAAACTTGCTTATGGCTTTTCTGGTAAAATCCTTACTGCTGTCAATGTAATCATGTGCCTATTTTCTCCAAAATGTTTTCTTGTAAAGAAAAAAAAATTCTTATCTCAAGGATTAATTTACTCAAATAATATTCCCTGGTTCGTATTTAAACTGTCTTGGTAGAATTTTCATCTATTTTAACTGGCAAAAAAAACAAGAAGATATTATCAAAGCCCTTGTGATTATTATATTCTTTGGGAGGAGAACCACTCACTCTTGGTGTGTGAATTCCATCTTTAGTGTTCATTAAATCAAAGTGATGACAAGATGTGAGACCTTTCGAAGGCTTTAATGAACTAACAAGATGGCTACATTTTCTATTGAAGAGTCAACAACAAAGGGAGGTTATTAATAGTAACTCAAAAGGAAGATTACTAGGAAAATACTAGTTCCTAAAAGGAACAGGCAATTGATCTGAATACCTTGTATATCCGATTTCTATTATATTTTAAATGTTCATTTTCTTGTCAAAACTGCTATTTCCATATAGTTTAGATCACTCTGCAGAATTGAAATATGGGAAGATTCTCATTGCCTGCAGAAAATTAGCTGTAGAATGCAAGCGTAAATTTGGCAAACTTGAACTGTTGTGCCCACAAAACATAAAGTGTCTAAAGAACAGTTTTTTTTCTTGACACCAGCCTTTGTGATTTCACTCACCCGATCGACTCAGTCGATTAAAAACTTAACTGGGCGATTAAAGTTTATTGCTTTACTCTCCTGTGGTTGATTAGAAATCTTGCAATGAAACATGTCCCTTCAAATATAGAAAAAGGAAATCTGATTCCTTTTACAACCCAAAAGTATGCCATTGAAGATTCACAAGTTACTTAGAATGACCTACAATGACATTATTGAACTCTTTGATCTCGCTTTTATCATTCTGGTCAGTGTAAACATTCGTTTAATTAACGCTTCCAGAGTGGAGCCAAAATGTCTCTGTCACCCAGTTTAAAGACACTGACAGATTTTTAGAAACTCATTTGGAAAAATATCTATTACTTACGCTTACTAAAAGTAAAAACGAACATTTGAAAGAAAGAAAGAAAAAAAAAACGCATACTTCTTTCAACCACGTACTGAAAAACAAATTATACAAGTAATTTTTTTATAGAAAAACTTTGAGAAAATCAGATTTGTTATTTTTTTATCATCTATGAGTTGGAGGTTGTAGTCAAACAGAAGAAAGAAACTATGAATTTAGGTACCTCCACTCAATTGCAAAAAAACCCAGCATAGCATGATGTTAAAAGGGCTCAAACTTAATAAAAACAAAGTTTTATCATCAAAATGTGCTCTTATTAAGAGGAAAGATCAAATTTTGTTGTTATTATTTTTAAAATTTTTTAAAATCCTTTCTAACATGTTCAATATTTTAATTAAAATTTCATTTTTTGTTTTCCGTCAGTGATTCACGCTATGTTTACGTATGGCGACGATTAAGAAAATGGAGTCGGTCGAGTAAAATGATTTTGGGGCGAGTAAATTTTTCCTCGCTTTTGACCGCCGGTTGAATGATTTCTTTTTCAAATCTCAAAGGCTGCTTGACACTCCCTATTATTTTAGCTATCTTTACTCCTCACCAATGTTTATTCTTTTTAAAAATGACAGAATTGTAATAAAATATAAAAGTGAATTCATACATTTTATTTGTTTTTGAGAATTGACAACAAAAATATTAAACACTATTTATTATATTATTTATTGGAATGTTTATCAAAACATTGGCTAATGACCAATCGATTCAAACTTTATAAAATGGTAAATAAGAATTTCCTCATAGTTGGTTCAAATATTTTACTAATTTAGTAAATGTTTATAAATTTAAGAATAAAAAATTGGTTTTCGTATTTATTATTTTTGTAAATTCGTGAATGATTTCATTAGTTTTAATTGCATTTGTTTTTAGAATGTTACAAAATTTCAGAGTTGTTGTATATCCGTCCTAGAAGTGATGTCATGTGCAGAATGATTTCACTGACCTTGAAAACAAATATACTAAATATTTAATATATATCATAAATATTGCATACATATTTTATGCTGCTATTTTTTAGAATGAAAGTTAGTTTCTACTTATAATTACAAAAAAAAAAAGTATGTAAGTTCTATGGCAATAGTTTCTTCAATTGCACTTCTCATTTGTGGAACTCTCTTCTGGCTTCTTACTTTCTAGTCATCTTTAATCTTCCAAACATTTAAATGCAATTTTAATTGTTACCTTTTATCTTAACTCTTGTTCTTTTATTATTTTCTCTCCCTAAAAGTATTTTTTCTCATATTCTCTAACATTCAGTAACCCATTATGTATCGGTGGTTTTATTGCCTTGCTTCGGGTGAAATAATTGAAAAAAAAAACTCAAATAAAAAACAGAACAAAAGTACAAACTTTGGATGGTTCATCCGCAATTTGGCCCTGAAGTTTGAAAATTGGAAAAATACAAATAAAATAATTAAAGACAGATCTTGTCATTTTCATTTAATAAAACTTGTTTCATTTTTTTCTTTTTTTTATACCTGCAGAAGAATACTAATAAACCAATAGTAATATTAGTATATCCACTTATTATATGACAAATTATTTCTCATTGTGCATTGTGGTGCAGTGGATATCAGCTTGGAACAAAAGAATAAGGGTGCCGAGTTTGAATTCTGCAGAAAGCAATGGCAACCTACTGCGGGATAATCTTCTGCCCAGTCAGTAATGTCTCTTTTGAGACATGATCGCCCAAAAGCATGTATCACGTATGGCACTTAACTGACTGAGTGAATATCATAGTTGAAATCATGATTAAGGCTTCTACTGGGTATGAAGTGGGGGATCAGTTTTATATTGTCATGAAGTAATAGACTGATCCCCCACTAATTACTATTTAATAATATAATACATCTCTTCCTCCTCTAGCTATGAGTCAAATAACAGGACAGATTGGGTTCAATAGCCTTGCTTGGCAACCAGTCTACCGCAGAAAGCAATGACAACCTACTGCGGGTTAATCTTCTGCCCAGTCAGTCATGTCTCTCTCGAGACATGATCGCCCAAAAGTGTGTACTACGTATGACACTTAACTGACTGACTGAATATCATAATTCAAATCATGATTAAGGCTTCTACTGGACATAAAGTAGGGGATCAGTTTTATATTGTTATGAAGTAATAAACTGATTCCTCAATAATTATTACTTAATAATATAATACATATCTTCTCACTCTAGCTATGAGTCAAATAACAGGACAGATTGGGTTCCATAGCCTTGGCTGGCAACTATTCTACCACAGAATATAATGGCAACCTGCTACGACATAATCTTCTGCCAAGTCATGTTTCTTTTGAGAAATGATCACCCAAGCGTGTATCACATATGGCACTTAACTGACTTACTGACTATTTCTAATTTCCAAACATACTTATCTGCAAGGGCAGTTAGCTAATCCCTTTTTCATATGCCTGCTCAGGCACATTTTTGTATGTTTAACACATACAGAGCCCACCTGTAATTTATACTGTAATTATGATCAGCGGACTCTCGTTACAGTTTCTGAAAGAGAGTGAATAGTCTGGTGTAATCGATTTTTTGAACAAGCCCCGTATACTCAAACCCTCGGTCATGATGACTTGTGACCTTGTGTTAGCACAATTATTGACTACTTCTGAATGGTTCCATCTACTCAATTCTATTCATAAGGCTTGGGTAAGCCTATAATATGTTTTTCAGGCATTTTCCACATCAATAACATCCAGAAGCCTCCCCATATCTATGATATTAAGAAGTCACCTCCCTAACAAAATACGATGATGAGATTTGAAACCAAGTCTCATCGTTGGAAAGCGATTGTTCAAGCCACTTGGTCAAATGCCCATTACAGATTATATAATAATATTATATATTTTATATATAATAATATACTATTATTATTACTAGTTTATTAGTACTCTCTGGTTAATAACAAAAGACTAATATGCAGAACAAGGTTTGGGAGAAATAACAAAAAGAGTTACAAGAAACAAGAAGATGTGGAGGGCCATGATTACTTATATCTTGAAGGGACATGGCATATAAAAAAAGAGAAGTACAAAGATTTAAATATCTGGGAAGGCTTCTAACAGAGGCTGGAAAGTGTGATATTGAAATCTGAAGATACACAGAGATAGTCAAAGATGTATTTCAAAAGCTACACAGAGTATTTAGAGAGGAAAAAAGTTAAAATTAAATAAAAACTTCATTAGAAATTTTTAAAAATGTACCAAACTGTCGTGTGATATCTGTCCTCCTATATGATAGCGAATTCTGGACAATCTCCTCAAAGATGAACAAGAGACTTGAAGCAACAGAAATTTGGTCCTACAGAAGGATGCTGAGAATACTATGGACTGAACATGTGAACAAAAAAGAAGTTTTAAAGAAAATGGGAACTTAACTTCAGGAAGAGGTAGTTGAAATTTCTAGGACATGTAATGAGAAAGGAGGTATGAAAAATCCGATACTCACAGGGCCGAATGATGGAAAGAGGAACAGAGGAAAGCAATGCGTAACATACTTGATAGACTTGAGCAAATAGATGGCAGAACAGGGTTTGGGAAAAAGACAGAACTTATTATGAGCTACACGGTTCAGGAAGATGTGGAGGGCCATGATCATGTAAGTCCTGAAGAGATATGACACATAAAAGAAGATGTTAAAAAGAACTGTTGGTAGTGCTAGGTAAGCTAGATATGTTGGGAAGAATATTTGAATAATCTGGAACTTAATCCGAGGAGAAGTCTGCCTGGATATGAATAGGAAATGAATTCAGTATCTATACTGTTACGAGGATGCATTTATATATAAAAATAATATTAATAATGTATAAAAAGTTATAGTAAGGGATTCTATTGAGTCCTACTTGTTATTAGAAAAAAGTTTTAATTTATGAAGTAGTTGTTAAATAGAGAAATTAAGAATAGAACATTTTGGAAGATTCTAGAACATTCCAGTAAAATATAGAGAATTCTAAATGATTCTAGAAATATGAAAATTAAGTGTTAACCCCTATAAAAATAGATTTTGGGAAGAGAGTATTCAGTTGTTAAAAGGATTTGCTGATATTATCAATTCCGGCCTGATTCCTGGATCTGTGCATCCAGTCGAAAGAATCTCTAAGAAAAGTTGTCAACCAACTAAAACCTGAAAGAGAAATTCATGGAACTAAAATGGTAAATAGATATTTTTGACCCTTTCATTGACAATACTGGAAATTATTTTTTATATACACATTTGAGAACTTCCATAAAGTATAGCACTTAAACTACTTTGCTAAGTAAACTGGGTAAAGATACTTAACTTCTTACCTTCCCCTTCTCTCCTCGTAACACTCACCAGTAGTAAACTCTATGTTTCTCTTTTGAATACAAAAAATTGTAAACTTTGTATATATCTTATTTTGTGTTTATCGTAAATTAAATATTTGTCTGTGATTTAACTCTGAGTTTTGGTCAATCATTTTTTTTCTTTTGTTACACTTAACACATAACAATACAAAAATAAAAAAAAAACATATAAGACATGGGTTTGTCTTCTCATCAGACTTATTCAACCTTTAGAGTGAAGTAATCCTTACTGAATTAGCAGTCCTACCTGGATTTATTATTGGTGGCCATAATCTTAACAATATTAGATATAGCATAAATAAAAAGGTAACTACAGAATTCTTACAGAAGGTAGTAAAAGAAAGTATGAAGAAAAGACTAATCATCAATTGTAAGATCATAGAATGTATCATTTTTAGCAAAAAGAACAGCCCAACATGTGAATGAAAAATTGGAGATACCAAAATTCAGTTTAGTGCCATATGTGATATACGCTTTAGGTGATCATGTCCCAAAAGAGACATGACTCACGGTGCAGAAGATTATCCCACAGTAGGTTGCCATTGCTTTCTGTGGTAGACTGGTTGCCGACCAAGGCTATAGAACCCAATCTGTCTTGTTATTTAACCCATAACTGGAGGGAAATGCCAAATTAATACCCTTATTAAGGGTATTTGTACGTAAGTGGGTGCAAGGAATTCAACTGGAATTTGAACTTGGCATCCCAATTTCTCATCCCGAGTTGATATCTACTGCACCACAACACACATCCTAATCAATTTAAATATCTAGAAAGTGTTTTAATGGATGGTGGAAAATGTGACACTGAAATCCAAAGGCATATTTGGATAATGAAAGATGTCTTCCAAAAGCTAAGTAATATATTAAGAAACAGGAAAATTTTGTTAGGAAAATACTCTTAAAAAAGTACTGAATTACTGTCAGTTCTCCTATATAGAAGTGAATTTCCTCACGTCTGAAGAAGTGACTTGAGGCAATTGAAATATTGTTCTACAGAAGGATACTGAGGATACCATGGACCAAAAATGTGAGCAATGACAAGGTTTTTAGAGAAAATAGAAACAAATAGAACACTTAATATGAGAGAGGTAGTTGACATTTCTAGGAGTGTGTAATGAAGAAAGAGAGATTAGAGAATTTGACACTCACAGGACATACTGAAGGCAAAAGGGATGGGAGAAAGCAGGGAATAACCTTCCTAACGTGTGTATAAATGGTTGGCAGAATAGAGATAAGGAGAAATAGTAATAAGACAAAATATTTTAAGAGGTACAAAGGATAGGAAATTGTGGGGGGGGCCATGATCTCTCATGTTCTGAAGGAACATGGTATATAGAAGAAGAATGCTGACACTTCTTTGATCCAGAAACACTAATTTGCTTCCACACTTACCTGTACAGACATTTAGCATCAATTGGCAATTGTTTCATATCTCTTTACTTAGAATAGCTGGAGTCTGTCATTCAAATGAGATAATCTACTGAAATGTCTGTCATTCAAACGAGATAATCTACTGAAATGTCTGTCATTTTACTGAATGTCTGTCATTCAAATGAGATAATCTTCTGAAATGTCTGTCATTTTACTGAATGTCTGTCATTCAAATGAGATAATCTACTGAAATGTCTGTCATTCAAATAAGATAATTTACTGAAAAGTCTGTCATTTTACTGAATGTCTGTCATTCAAATGAGATAATCTTCTGAAATGTCTGTCATTCAAACGAGATAATCTACTGAAATGTCTGTCATTTTACTGAATGTCTGTCATTCAAATGAGATAATCTACTGAAAAGTCTGTCATTCAAATGAGATAATCTACTGAAATGTCTGTCATTTTACTGAATGTCTGTCATTCAAACGAGATAATCTACTGAAATGTCTGTCATTTTACTGAATGTCTGTCATTCAAATGAGATAATCTACTGAAATGTCTGTCATTCAAATGAGATAATCTACTGAAATGTCTGTCATTTTACTGAATGTCTGTCATTCAAATGAGATAATCTACTGAAAAGTCTGTCATTCAAACGAGATAATCTACTGAAATATCTGTCATTTTACTGAATGTCTGTCATTCAAACGAGATAATCTACTGAAAAGTCTGTCATGTTACTGAATGTCTGTCATTCAAACGAGATAATCTACTGAAATGTGATTAAATAATTCCCTTTGGGATGAGTATAGACTTAAGTTTCTTTCTTTGTTCAATTTTCTTGGGATCTAAATCCTTGGCACATTTTCCCAGGGTCTAAAAGGATTTTCTTAGCCTTAGACTAAAGGTTTATTAAAAAAAAAAATTTGTTTATGTACTACATACCTTCAAGATGTAGAAAATCATGGCCCTCCACAGCTTCCTGTTCTTTGTAGTTGTAAGCAACATTTGTCTTCTTACCCAGCCAGTATGTTGTAATATGCTGTGATAGTAATGGTTGGATGTTTTATAATCAAGACAATTTTTTTCATGAAACTTATAATAATAAGAGTTATAATTTTGTGCTTAATGATTTTAATGTCATATCTTAATTTTCTCTCTTTAGAGAAAATTAAATTAAGAATGTAATCTAATTTATTATAATTTCCTTTCTTTTATAATAAAAATATAATTTAATATACTTTTCTCTCTTTAGAGAAAATTACATTAAGGACTGGAAATTTTTTTATACAGGAGTCCTGTTTATAATCAACACTACAATGAATATCGTAACCTGTTCGTATGCAGGCAGTTTGCTGCCAGTAAACAATTTCAGCAAATTCACAAAGAAAGGGGCATGAGACAAGGGTGTGTCTTTTCACCGGATCTCTTCAACTTGTACAGCGAGAATATTTTGAGGACTATAGATGCTACACCAGGCTTTGTTATTGGAGGCCACAATTTGAACAACATAAGGTATGCAGATGATACAGTGTTGATTGCAGACACAGAAAGGAAACTACAAGACCTCCTACAGAAGGTAGCTGAGGAGAGTGACAAAAACGGACTACAAATAAACTGCAAGAAAACTGAATGCATGGTCATCAGGAAAAAGAACAACCCAAAATGCCAAATACAGGTAGGGGATACTAGAATCAAGCAAGTACAAGAATTTAAATACCTAGGGAGTGTTCTAACAGGAGATAGAAAGTGCGACACAGAGATCCGAAGGTGAATTGGCATGGCAAAGGACGCATTCCAGAAGCTGAGTAAAGTACTAATTTCCCTAGAAACAAAGAAGAGAGTACTAGATTGCTATGTGATGTCTTCTTCAATACGGTAGTGATTGCTGGACAATATCATCGAAGATGAGAAAAAAACTCAAAGCAGCGGAAATATGGTTTTACAGAATGATGCTGCGGATATCATGGACCGAACATGTGAGCAATGATGATGTTTTGGAAAGAATGGCATTGAAAAGAAAACTAATAGTGAGCATCAGGAAGAGATAACTGAAGTTCCTGGAGCATGCAATGAGGAAGTGGGGCTTTGAGAACCTGATACTGACAGGCCAGATAGAAGGAAAAAGAGACAGAGGAAGGCAGTGGATAACATATTTGAAGGGCCTGATCAGGTGGATGACGGAACGGGGGTTGCATGGAGCAACAGAAGAAAACATATTAAGAGCCACCAGGGATAGAGAGACGTGGAAAGCCATGATCGCCTATGTCCTGAAGGGACAGGGCACATAGAAGAAGAATATATATGCCAACTGTTTATAAGAAATTATAATAGGGATATAAAGTGGGGGATCAAATCTATATTATAATCAATATATAAACTGATCCCTCATTTTGTGGCCATGCCAGTTTCTTTACATTTATATTCTAGATTTATGTGCTTGGGCTGGTGGATGGTAGAGCGGTGTTTGGGTGGTGTAACAGGAGAAGGCGTGCTAAGAGCCACCAGGGATAGGGATACGTGGAAAGCCATGATCGCCTACATCCTGAAAGGATAGGGCACATAGAAGAAGAACAATGAATATCATTGTATGCAATATTCCGCAATAAAAAAAAATTTGAGACTCTTTATTCTTATCAATCATGCAGTCTGTTCTTCTGTTCTTAGTAGTGAGATATTATATGGTAAAAACAAGAAACATTACTCAATGTGAATAAAGAAACATACATCATGTTACTCTAACAAGAGAATATTTCATTAATAAGTAGGAGAGATCAGGATGCTAATAAGTTACTTTTTAGTTTTTTCTATTTTATATTAGCTTTCTTTGGATATTTTTACACTCAGTCAGTCAGTTAAGTGCTGTACATAATACATGCTTTGGGCGATCATGTCTCAAAAGAGACATGACTGACTGGGCAGAAGATTATCCCACAGTAGGTTGCCATTGCTTTCTGCAGTAGACTGTTTGCCAGCCAAGGCTATCGAACCCACTCTGTCCTGTTATTTGATTCATAGCTAGAGGGCGAAGAGACGTATTATATTATTAAGTAGTAATTAGTAGGGGATCAGTTTATTACTTCAAAACAATATAAAACTGATCCTCCACTTTATGCCCAGTAGAAGCCTTAATCATGTTTTCAACTATGAGATTCAGTCAGTCAGTTAAGTGCCATACGTGATACATGCTTTGGGCAATCATGTCTTGAAAGAGACATGACTGACTGGGCAGAAGATTATCCTACAGTAGGTTGCCATTGCTTTCTGCAGTAGACTGGTTGCCAGCCAAGGCTATAAAACCCAATCTGTCCTATTATTTAACCCATAACTGGAGAGAAGAGATGGATTAATACCTTTTCCAAGAGTATTTGTGCGTAAGTGGATGCAAGGAATTCAACTGGAATTTGAACTCGGCTCCCCAATTTCTCAATCCAAGTTGATATCCACTGCACCACAATGCACCGTATTCTTTCTCATGTATGATTATAGAGTTTATTTTATAGGTAACAACCATGGATTACTCGCGAAGAAAATGTAAATACTACAATTGCAAAATGATTTAAATATAGCCATCATATTTCAACATCATTGGTAAACAAATTATAATTTATAATTTACAATTTTTTTTATTAAATGTGTTTCAAAATTATAAATATTTTGAGAAATTTTTCTTTATTTATTGTAATACTTTTTATCCCGCTGTTTTTCTAGGTACCTCCATTGGTTCTCAATACCTAAGGTTCAAAATGGTTTTTAAAAATGAAAAAAATTTCTTGAGGCTTTTATTTTAATTTTAATTTCAAGTTAATAAATTAAATTTAATGTTTCCAATCATCAAAATATTTTGTTGCATTTCTGTTATATTGTGGAATGAAGAGATACATAGAGAAATGTAGATAGACTACTTTATCAACAGAGTGGTATAACCAAGATGTATATCCAATATTTACAGTCTCTCGCTGTAGTAGGTGTAACTTCCTAAAGTCCGTGATAATGACAACACTCCTCGTCGTCAACTGTTGTATCGTGGAATGAAGTGATACACAGAGAAATGCAGATAGACTACTTCATTAAGAGAATGGTACAACCAAGATGTATATACAATATTTACAGTCTCTCGCAGTAGTAGGCGTTACTTCCCGAAGTCCGTGATAATGACAACACACCTCGTTGCCGACTGTTGTATCGTGGAATGAAGTGATACACAGAGAAATGTAGATAAACTACTTTATTAACAGAATGGTACGACCAAGATGTATATACAATATTTACAATCTCTCACTGTAGTAGGTGTAACTTCCCGAAGTCCATGATGACAACAACAATCAACTGTTGTATCGTGGAATGAAGTGATACACAGAGAAATGTAGATAGACTACTTTATCAACAGAGTGGTATAACCAAGATGTATATACAATATTTACAGTCTCTCGCAGTAGTAGGTGTTACTTCCCAAATTCCATGATAGTGACAACAACCCCCATGCTAAGCGCACATTGTCTTTTATACATCCGGGTGACCGGATGTCATATGGTGCGAGCCTCGGCACAACAATTTCAAAACATTTAAATTGGCTAGAAGGAGTTTGGTTTCGTAATGGCACTTTTCAGCAAATTAGATCTTAAGAGATTAACTTGTTAAAAATATTGATAGTAGCAAAAACAAATGAAGAAAAAGCAATGAAAATACATTGTCTAAAAAAAAACAATTTAAGAGGATTACTATTATTTACTATTCTACATGATTTTGTTAAATACAATGTGTAGATTAAACCTGCCTAATCACAGCATCTTTGGTAGCCTAATTGGTTGAATGATCCATGAACGACGAGCACAATTTTTCTCGTGGTGTAATGTATATCAGCTCGGTATGAGAAATCAGAGAGCCGAGTTCGAATTCCAGTCAAATTCATTTCTTTCACTTATGCACAAATACCCTTTGGAAAGGTATTAATCCACCTTTCTCCCTCCAGCTATGGGTTGAATAGCAAGACAAATTGGGTTCTACTACCTTGGTTGGCAACTAGTCTACTGCAGAAAGTAATGGCAACCTACTGCAGTAAAATCTTCTACCTAGTCAGTCATACCTCAAAAAAGACATGATTGCCCAAGAGTGTATCACAAATGGCGATTAACTGACTTCACCTTTACTCTGTAGTAATTGCAAAACAGTAGATTCATTAAAATGTTGCTCTTTATAGTATGGAAGGCTGAGAGAGTAAAATCTTGGTTTTGTAAAAATATTCAACTCATCTATAAAGAAAAAGGAAAAGGTATAAAAGAAGCAGATAAAGTGGGAATCCAAGATTTTATATATTCCAGAAATAGTTGTGGTGATTTACAAATTTACGCTAATAGGGTATAGACTAAATGCAGCAAGATTTATTAATGGCTTCAACTTGGACTATTACATCCAGCTGCTACTCATATTATCACTGCTTGAACTCTGATCAACTACTTGATATGTGGTCCTTTTATTTAAACCTTGCACTTAGTTGCAATGGTAGATAAAAAAATTGCATGAATATTTAACAGAAAATACTCAATTCTAATTGAAAGTGCATTACTTGAAGAGTATAAAATTTCCAGTAACTTAATAGTTATACATGCTTAAAAGATGAAACTTTGAAAATTAATAATTTAATATTTGTTTTAAATGCTGTGTCATTTGTATCTTTCTCTGTAAAGATGTGTGTTTGTGGTGCAGTGGATATCGGCTCGGAACGACAAATTGGGGAGCCGAGTTCGAATTCCAGTTGAATTCCTTGCATTCACTTACATACAAATACCTTTGGGAAAGGTATTAATCCATCTCCTCCCTCCAGTTATGGGTTAAATTAGGACAGATTGGGTTCTATAGCCTTGGTTGCAACCAGTCTACCACAGAAAGCAATGACAACCTACTGCGGGATAATCTTCTGTCCAGTCAGTCATGTCTTGGAAGAGATATGATCACCCAATGCGTGTATCATGTATGTCACTTAACTGACTGATCCATTCAGTAGGGATATTGTATCTTATTAATAATTTTAAAAAAAGAAGCTTTTATTTTATTGAATATATTATAATAATGTGTCCACTGTAATTTGAATTTATTTAATTTGTTCATTTTACAAAATCTTAATTTATGTAAATTTTTAAAGGTTTTTTTCACAAACACTAGTCAAAATGTTTGTAATATCTGTAATTTATATTTTTATGTACTAAATTTCACCCAGTACAAGCTCAAGAGCCAGTCAAGGTAGAGTGTTACTGTTAAAATGGCAATGCTGAATAAGGTGTGTAATATGAAAAGCAAAAAATGGTAGTAGGAAGTGAAGGTTATGAGGATAAGCAAGAAATATGATGATGGGATGAAGGGGTCATAAAAATAAAAAAATAAGCATGCAATTAAAAAATTAAAGCACATCAGGATTAAATTTGAAAGTTATGCAAAAATAAAGATCTAACAATAATAGAAAGTTTTCTTGTTGCCCGGTTTACACTCCTCTCCCAGTTTTTTGAATGGGAGCAGAGGTTTATCCTTTGTTCCCTGTTTAGGATTGGGTTTTTGATTTCTGTCCCTGCTAAAGACTACTTTATTTTATACTTCTAACGTCTCCATCTGAAATTTTATCTATTTTATTTTTTGTTCTCTTTCTCCTCAATTGGAGTAGATAGGTTTGCCTATCATCTAATTCATGCTCGTTCCCAATCTTCTGAATAGGATTAGGGATTCATCCCTTGTTTCCTGTTAAGGATTGGGTTTCTGATTTCTTTTCCTGCTAAAGACTACTTTATTTTATACTTCTAATGTCTCCATCTGAAAATTTTACTTTTTGTTCTCTTTCTCCTCAATTGGAGTAAATAGGTTTGCCTATCATCTAATTCACACTCTTGCCCAATCTTCAGAACAGGAAGAGGGATTCATCCCTTGTTCCCTGTTTTGGATTGGGTTTCAGGTTCTTTCAAAAAAAATCCACCCCAAGTGAGACAATACTGCCACTATGATGTAAGAGGTTAATGGAAGTGAAAGAGATTGAGAAGATTCTAGAAGGAACCAGAGACCCAAACAGGAAACAAAGGATACATCTCTACTGCTGTTTGAACAACCAGGAAGGAGTGTGAACTAGGTGTTAGGCAAACCTATTTACTCCTATTGAAGATGAACAAAACACCCAAAACCTTGTACAAATGGCAACAAAGATGAAGACAATATTCCAAATAATGTAAATACTATATATATATATATATATATATATATATATATATACGAAAAAAATCTAAAGTGAGCCACAACCTACCGCGGTTTCACACTACGGATCGTCAGGGAAGAGCCTTTTCCTTGACGATCCGTAGTGTGAAATCGCGATAGGTTGTGGCTCACTTTAGATTTTTTCGTGTTTTTTGCTCTACTATTGTATTTTCGTACTTTCGTATTGAGCACTTTTTCTTGTGTTTAGGTTCTGTTTGTTTTTTTTTCTTTACTGCGGATACTTAACATTTTGTTCTTGTTCCGCTGGTTTCTTTTTTTCTCCCCCTTTATCCAACGACTTAGTACGCCGGATTGTAACGGATTTAGGTTCTGTTTGTTAACAGTTTTTCGAAGGTTTAGATTAGTGTAAACTTACGGAGTGTAAACTTACGGAGTCTAATTAGTTATTATTATTATATATATATATATATATATATATATATCAAATTTGTGTATTTAGGCAGCAATTTTTTTTTAAACATGTCAAATTAAATAAATTGCAAGCATTATGTTGGCATAGTTTTTAATAAAATCCGTTTATACTCACAGATAATTTTTCATGTATTACAATTAAAAGATGTCAGAAACGAGCTGTAACATTGACAGAAAATAAACAATTTAATTAAAGTAATTATTTACTCAACAAATGTTTTAACAAGAAAAAATACTTGTTATAAAATAAATTTAATATTTAGTATAATAGCCTTTTGCTTTGATCACAGCCTTCATTCTGTCAGCCATTGTCATCACAAGCTTCTTCAATGTATCTAATGGCATCTCCTGCCAAGCAGCTTGTATTTGTTCCCAAAGTGTGTCTTGCAAGGTAACATTAGATTTATCAATTTTTTTATCCAAAATATCTCATAGATGTTCAATAGGATTGAGATCAGGCTTTGTGGGTGTTACGGATATAGATAGCCACACACACACCTACACACATATATTGAGATTGGTCTCTGTGTGGTAACAAGGAGATGATCATGTGAAAGCCTAGAGTCAGTTTTGGGATAGCAGGTCAAGGTTGGTTGACCCAGATACCCTTAGTAACAAATGTCTAGACAGGAAATAGACAGAAGCTAGACATGGAGGTCACGAAATGGCAGGAGCCAGAATTTGATCCAAAAATCAAATCATGTGGAAAGCAAGATTTTGAAGTTAGTTGCAGATTGAATCTTGAACAAACAAGTCATATTTGCTGGGTGCTGATAATGATGAATGAAGGGAAAATGCATTTGAGATAATAGCGTAATATGACCTTTTCATCTTAAGCAACTTAAGAAGAACGAACTTATAAAATTCTTATTCATTAAAACAAAAAGAAGACAAGGCCGAATTGTTGTTTATCAAAAAAAGAAAGAGAGCAACAAAAATAAAAGAAGAAGCTGTAATATTATTCGTGCACTGATTCCTGTTTGTTCAGAGAAGAGAAAAAAGCAAAGCCAGGCTGTTTATCGAGAAAAAAAAAAAGAAAAGAAAGAGAGTAATGCAGAACAGTCAACATACATCCGAATACAGAAAATACGATGCTGGTTTGAATAATAGAATAAAGAAGAATGCAGATATTTCAGAAATTTGTATGCTGAAAAGACGACAGTTAACTGAAAGAAAATAGAGACAGTTGTAACTATATATATTTCAAGTGAACTGTGTTTGAGTCCAAAACTGTACAAAAGAAAGTGGAGGAAGAGATAAAAAGAAAAGAAAAAACAGTGAGATAAGAGAGAAGGAACTGATACAAACATAAGTTATTATATTCTTAGGCCCATGTTAGAACACACATACACTTCCACAAATATTATGCTACCACATGCACCATACCACATGTTATGAATTATATGGTTCTCCCCATTTTTATTTTGTGTTAATCTCTTGCATTCGTATTCACCTGCATTCATTCATATTTGTTAATATGTGTTATAAATTGTTATTTTGATTACGTTGGATATCCAAATATAAGTTTTAAGATTCAGGTCATTGGACATCCTTTCATACTTAAATTTTTTTTATTTTTAATATTTCATTACTTATTAAAATTTCTGTATCAAAATCATCTCGTCTTGTTGTTCATCCTTGATTGTTGGTCAACACATGTGTGAATATTGAAGCAGACCTGGGAAAGATTGCCATTTGATTATATCAATCGAACAGTAATCTTATTTTATTATTTTATTTTTTATTTTTATCATTGTCCATTTGTCATGATCTAGGACAGGTAGCCCATATTTGTCCATAGATTAGGAAATGTAAATATTCCCGAATTGATGTGTAGTCATCTTGATGGTTATTGTCGAGGCAGGCATATGACAGTAAGGGCCAATTCAAATTCCAAAACCTTCCTTCCTCTTCCTTTTTAGTTAAATAATTCTTACAAATGTTTGAAGTATGTTTAGGGTCATTGTCTTGTTGATAAATAAGTCCTTTTCCTATTAAGCATATTCTAGATGGGATACCATGGCAGATAAGAATATGGTGATACACTTTTTTATCCATCTTTCCATCAATTTTGTTTTAGGTTTCCAACTCCCTAGCCCCTAAATCCTCCCCAAAGAAGAATATTTCCACCTCCATGCTTCATTGTTGGCACAATGCATTCTGCAAGGTACCTTTCATTTGATCTCCGCCTAACATACTGTCTCCTTTTAGAGCCAAAAAGTTCAAATTTTGACTCATCTGTCCAGAGTACTTTTGTCCACTGATCTACCATCCAATCCTTGCATTGTTTTGCAAATTCTAAGCACTTTCTTACATTTACTTCATGCAACATTGGTTTCCTAACTGCTACTCTCCCATACAATCCATTTTCACAAAGCCTTCTGGTAACTGTGGACCTAGAAACCTGTTCATTTTTAGGAAGCAGTTTGTTGCACTCATCCCTTAATTCATGGGCTGTCTTCTGCCACTCTCTCAGGCTAGCTAATTGTTGATATTTAACCTTTTCATCTGATAGTTTCCTTAGCCGTCCATTCCTCTTCTTTGTTTCAAAGTTCCCAGTTTCTTTTTCTCTATCCAGGGTGGAGTTCAATGTATTTGGGGAACATTTGATGTCAGTTGCAATCCTTCTAAGCCTCCACCCAACATCTCTTAAAGCCTTTATTTTACTCCTTTGTGCAATTGTTAGCTCTGCTACCTTTGGCATTGTCGGATACTTGAAAAATAAATTATTTGCCAAATTCAAAAGAGCACTTGCATGAACTACTCGAGGTCAGACAGCTAACTATTATCAAAATAAAGTTTAAAAAGGAACCTTTAAACTATGTTGACAATATTTACAGTTCCGTTCGAGAGTGGAGAATAAGAAAAAAGTCAGTCATATCCAAGGATAATAGAATAAGGAATAGTTTCAAAATAACTTGCTTAATAGAAAATAGGAAAAATTAAATATAACTTCTTTTTAATACATTTCTTTTACACCTAGTTTTAAATAATCAATATTTATTAGCAATTTACTTGGCTTTTCACCTTGTATTTGAATTTCAGTGAGCTTTTTAGGAAAATCACCCCTGTCCTAATACTTTTGCACATTACTGGTAGTATATATATATAACATCATAAAATGAGTGCAGATGATGAAAGATTGTTAAATTTAAAATAATGGAGCTAAAATATATATTACTAATAATAAATAAACATTTTGTTGGTCACTCTGTATGGCACAACTTGTCAGGCATGGATTGAAAACTTTGAAAACATTGTACTAAATGGTGAGAAACAAAATGCATATCTAAACTTATTTATAAATGGAAATTTGTCTGTGTATGTGTGTGTGTGTGTGTGTGTGTGTGTGTGTGTGTGTGTGTGTGTGTCCGCTACCTATAGACTCTGAAACGACTGAACCGATTTTCATGAAAATTTACACAGTTGTACTATAAGCGTCTGTGAGTGTTCTTAGCTAGGTTTTGTGTTGAGGTACCCCTGATAAATATCGAAAATCGATAATCGAAAAAATCGGGTTATAGAAGGAGTGGTCCGATTTTAATCAAATTTGATACACTCATAGACAAAGACATAAGAAATGATATTCAGAAGTTTCAAGGTTGCAGTTCTTACAATAGTGCAGAAAATCGATAATATATATAAAAGGCAAGATGTTTGTGTGTGTGTCTGTTTATCTGTCTGTACGTCCTTTATACAAATCATTGCCTGATATCTATAAATTTCCTATCTCTCGCATGCCACAGTGGTTAACAGAATGAATGAGTGAGTAACTGAGCTAACCCTTTAATACCTAACAATAATACCAGTGAAAAAAAAAAAAAAACAGAAGAAGAGAAAAATTGGTATCTGAGTTCATTGTTTTCATTTTTTTTTTTTTTCACAAATGCTCTTGAGAAAGGAACATGTCATTTCTTCTCCCCTGGCTATGGATTAAATAGACTGACTTGGCTCTCTTGCCTTGTGGTATGGCCTTTGTCAGTCTGTTTTATAAAGAACACACCCATTGCAGCTATGACTGCAGGACATGTGATGCCCTGACAAACCTAATGGGTACTCATGATATATGATATTACCTTCATAGTCAACCTTGACAAGGTCAATAGCAACACATAGATGCAATATCTCATGCATCTTTAACCCTTTTAATAGTGTTTTAATTAAAAGTGTCAATTCAAAATATCATTGGTGTTAATCTTGGGATCTATTTTAAGTTAAACAGATCTTATCATTTTAACAATCACTTTTCTTTCTCTGAAGAGATTTAATTCTCTTAAAATTATAGAAAAGTAGTGTCAAGCAAATAAAAGAGAAAAATTACCAAAGTTAAAATGGAAGGATTTTAGAACTCATCATTTCTGCAATCTAAATAGTCAGTCAGTTAAGTGCCATATGTGATACACGCTTTGGTGATCATGTCCCGAAAGAGACATGACTGACTAGGCAGAAGATTATCCATCAGTCGGTTGCCATTGCTTTCTGCAGTAGACTGGTTGCCAGCTAAGGCTATAGAACCCAATCTGTCTTATTATTTGACTCATAGCTAGATGGAGAACTGTATTATATTATTACCTATTAATTAGTGGGGGATCAGTTTATTACTTCATGACAATATAAAACTGATACCCCAACTTTATGCCCAGTAGAAGCCTTAATCATCATTCCAACTATTATATCCAGTCAGTCAGTTAAGTGCCATACGTGATACATGATTTGAGCGATCATGTCTCAAAAGAGACATAAGGATAATCTTCTGCCTAGTTAGTCATGTCTCAAAAGAGACATGACTAACTAGGCAGAAGATTATCCTGCAGTAGGTTACCATTACTTTTTGCAGTAGATTGGTTGCCAGCCAAGGCTATAGAACCCAATCTGTCCTATTATTTAACCCATAACTGGAGGGAAGAAACGGATTAATACCTTTTCCAAGGATATTTGTTCATAAGTGAATGCAAGGAATTCAACTGGAATTCGAACTCAGCACCCTGATCTAAATAGAGTTTAAGTTTAAACCTATTTTTATACTGGGAGGTGTCGTTATAGCATTAGTACTGCGGAATTTTAAAAAGTTTTTTTTAAATATTTAGTTTTAAATTGCTCATATATTGTTGAATGTTATTTCTGTTTTTTAATACAATAAATGAAAATGAAAAAACAAAAGATTAATCCTTAAAGGTTGCTTTCAATTTAGAAATATCAAATTAAAAGGTCACTATTAAAAATGAATTTGTAAGCTTCAAATATTAGAAAAAATGGTTTGTCCCTCCAAAAAAGAGTTTATATAATGCAATCATTATGCGTTTTTATCTTTTTTACCTGTCTCTTTATATTCAGTCACCATCTTTATTTCATATATATATATATATTGTAATTTTGTTATTACAATGGTTTATAAAAGCATTATATCACTACACAAAGATTTTATGTTTCTGAACAATATTGTTCTTCTTCAGGTGGTATTTTAAAAATGAATGGTGAAAATTATTTATTTTAGAAAATTTAAGATGAATTCATGGTTATTCAGGCAATTAAGAAGGAGTGGTCAGAGGAGGTCAAACAATATGATTGTGGGTGTGTCAGTATTACTCAATCAAAAGTGAGAATTACGCTGAACTATGGAGTTCCATATCGACTCGGAACGAGAATCCTGGGAGCCGAGTTCGAATTCCATTTGAATCCACTGTATTCACTTACGTGCAAATACCCTTGGGAAAAGTATTAATCCGTCTCTTCCTTCCAGTTATGGGTTAAATAGCAAGACAGATTGGGTTCTATAGCCTTGGTCGGCAACCAGTCTACCGCAGAAAGCAATGGCAACCTACTGCGGGATAATCTTCTGCCCAGTCAGTCGTGCCTCTTTCGAGACATGATCGCCCAAGCATGTATCACGTATGGCACTTAACTGACTGATGGAGTTGAAAATTTGAATTGCGTGGAGAACATAGTTGCTTAATGTTAAAACTTGACATTTTTTATTTTGTCTGGGTAAGATACATACTAGGAACATACATTATTCAAATGAGTAGACGAGTAGGAAATGTTTTTAACAGCAGGTTGGAATTTAGGTTTTTTAAAATTTAATTTTATGCTACTTCAACTGTTCAAGGGGCTGGAGTGTTTAGGTTAAAATTAGAATTAAGTAATTATGGTATACTAAGGTATATTGGAGTTAGGAAAACCAAATAAGTATTGTATAGGTCATAAATTTTAATAAAATAATTTTAAAGTAATATTAGAGTCATAAATGAACATTATAATTAAATTTTAAGGAGAAATATTTGTGGTGTTTACTTTTAAAATATCACCTTAAGAAGAACAGTATTGTTCTGAAACATCAAAACTTTTGTGTAGTGATATAATGCTTTTATAAACCATTGTAATAACAAAATTACAATATTAAGCTCTACTCTTTATTGAGCACTTTTTATAAAAGTTAATGCATGAACAGTAGGTTTTTTTTTTGCACAGGTAAATTTGGCAACTCCAACATTGTTCCATTCGTTAGAACCACTTGTAGATCATTATTTGAAAAATCCTTCTACAAGCCCAAGCTCACAAATCCATTTTGTGACAGATCCCCTCCTCTGAGTTTTATGTTCCTGGCTACCTTTCTCTCTTCAGGAAGGACTCCAATGTCCATATGCATGGGCAAAATACCATTTTGTGACAGATTAATCAAATTTGACCAGTGTGTTGCTTCAGAATGAATGAATGTAATTTTTAAAAATCTATTTTTATTAGAAAATTTACCCATACTTGATTATATTTTTATGATATAATTTGAATGAAATTTTAAAATTAAGCTTGTAAACTGATATAACAAATTACGCATTAATAAAAGTTTACTTATCTGAAGGACAAATTTTTTTTATAGTATCTTTCTTAACCTTCAATTCATCTGATTTCAACATTGAGAAAAGAATATTTTCTGGAAGTAAGGCAAAAACATTGTGTTGTAAATTTTTTAATGCAATATTCTGTATTTCAGTTGACTGTTGTTTTATTCTCAGGATCATGTTGAAGATATACAGTTGTTTGTTATAAGGCTGTGCTTTAAAGCTTTCACAGGTCACCATAATGAAATTCCAATGCTCCAATTTTTAACCTAAACTTATTTAAATTTGTTTCCTAATGATTTGGAAAAATATTTTGTATCATTATCTATTATATTGTAGTGAACAAAACAAATCGTAAATTTAAAATTCAAATCTGACTCATTGATTTTGTTAAAAAAAAAGAATAAAAAAAAGAATTTTCTGGAATGTACAAACTTTGCACTCAAAATTCACAAAATTTCACATCTTGATGTGAAATGTTTTCAGCAAATAACAAACTAAGAAACATCTAAAAAATAAACAAAAATTCAAATAATCTTTAATTAAAAATACATATATATATAAAATTCTTTTTACGGACCCTTTTTGACGTGAAGTTTGTTTATCGCCCAATGGCAAGCCCAGAATTATAATTCCCAAATGACCTGTTTGGAGCCCCAGAAAACAAAATAAAAGTGAGTGTGTGAGCAAATGATATATATATATGCGAAGCTGATGGATTTTAGTTTTGGGTGTTCAGAGTATTTACATCTGGCTAGAAATTAGTGTAGCGTGAATCAGAAGATCTGATTTTAGGAAGAAGGTAGTAACAACATAAAATAGGAAGAGCCATGAGCGACTATGTGTTATATATCGCCGTACGATGACAAAACAACAAACACGCATATATAAAAATATAAGGTTATATTTTTATTAATAACGATGGACCGTGTGGAATAGAGAACGGAAGGGTGAGAGGCACATGGGTTGACGGGAGTGTAGTTTTTGCCTGTGGTGTTTGTCTGCTTCCACTGGCCGTTCTCTGCTGGCGAATCCGTGTGTCGAGGTCTTTATATAGTCCTCTAGAACCGGGACTTTCCTTCCGGTTTTGCCTCGCCCACTCAATGCCCACGTAATTCTAAGAGACACCTGATCTGTTTGCCTCTGTAGCCATTTCCGTCGCTGTCGGAAATAAGGTCAAAATGACAGGATGTATTTCACAAACACCTGTCTTGTCGTTTCGCCGCCCCCTTCACCGACGGAAAACACCATCGCTTGCATCACTTCCTCGGGCGGGGCCAGATTGTTATATTACATATGTTATAAAGATACATAACTTATATGTATATATATACAGGGTGTAAACAATAAATTGGCAGTAATTTCAATCCGCAATTTAGGATTTTAAAGCGGCATTATCAAACTGAAATGTTAGTTGCTGTACTCTTTAGAGTCTGAAGTCCAGATTAGCCACCTAAAAATACTAACAAAATGAGTGCCAGTGCAGAATTTAACCATAGAATGGTTATTGCTGAATTGTTCCGCATCGGGCATAAGACGTCTGACATTATTAGAGACATTGGCGCTCCTAGGACTGTTTATCGTGTTGTAACAAACTTAAGGGAAGGTAAAGACATGCAAAGGAAGGCTCACAATCCGAGAAGTGATAAAATCCGCACCAGAAGGTTTCTCAGTGGCTTGAAATGATCCATTGCAGCAAATCTATCACAGTCAATGGCTGACCTGGCAAAAAAGCAGAATGTGACTAAAATGACCATTTCTAATGCAGTACGGAAAGATTTTGGGATGAAGTCATACTGCAGACGACATTATAACATTCTTACAGTGAAATCTAAGACCATTCGTAAAGAGAGAAGCCTCTTGCTACTCAATCACCTGAAACACCATGGTGGTACCGTTTGCATTTTTGCGAACAAGAAAAAGTTTGTGGTAGACGAAGTTTTCAACTGCAGAAACTCGAGAGTTATCGCCATTGACCCTTCTTGTGTTCCTCCAGTCATGCAGAGTAAACACCCTGCCTCTGTCATGGTATTTGAAGCTGTTGCCAGCGATGGGAAAGTCATGCCCCCTCACTTCACTAAAGTGGGCCTGAAGATTCTGGAGGAAGTTCTTTTACCCTGGATTAAGAAGAATTTTGATCTCCACAAAGTGATGTTCATCCAGGACTCTGCACCTGCTCATGGGTCAAAAACAGTACAGACCTTCTTGAAGAGAGAGTTTCTGCTTTTTGCGCCCTCAAATATCTGGCCCTCTAGTTTACCAGATTTGAACCCCTGCGACTATTGGTTATGGGGCAATGTTGAGAAAGTCTCTAATGCTCACCCCCATAACAGTGTGGCCTCCCTGAAGACCTCCATAAGGCGAGCATTCCGCGCTATCAAGAAAGAGTCAGCTGTCAAGGCCTGTCGTGCTTTTAGGGTTCGCATTCAGCAAGTTGTAGACGCAGAAGATGGACGCATAGAATAAAATGTTTGTATTTAATAAAACAGTTAAATAAACAAACATAAATCTTAAATGTCTTTAAATGTCCCTTCTTTATCAAGGTTTAAAGTCTGAGATCTCAAACTGCGAATTTATCATTTACACCCTGTGTAGAGAGAATAGTTTTCTTTTCAAGATTTCTTCCTTTCACCAATATCAGTTTGGGTTTGTGAAGAACACAAAACCTTAGCAATCATTCCCTTTCCGTCATTTTATTCCAATGCTTAAAAAAGTTTGTCTTTTAGAAATTAAAATGTTTTTTGTGTCAGAAAACTTAAACATCATGCATTTCTCATAAGGATATTGATTTTTCTTCATTTTACCATATTGGTTCTAAATAACAACGATCAGTCAGTCAGTTAAGTGCCATCCATGATACACGCTTGGGTGATCATGTCTCGAAAGAGACATGACTGACTGGGCAGAAGATTATCCCGCAGTAGGTTGCCATTGCTTTCTGCGGTAGACTGGTTGCCGACCATGGCTATAGAACCCAATCTGTCCTGTTATTTAATCCATAACTGGAAGGAAGAGATGGATTAATACCTTTCCCAAGGGTATTTGCGCGTAAGTGAATGCAATGAATTTGGCTGGAATTTGAACTCAGCTCCCCGGCTTCTCGTTCCAAGCTGATATCAATGCACCACAACGCACATCCTAAATAACACCGATAAGTTTCTTAAAAAAGAATAATAATACTTTCTGTCAGAACTTTAGAAAAGTATAAATAAAATATCGTGCAGGAAGTATTGTATGAATATTAACTCAATATAAAGATTATATACAATTTCCTGAAATATTACATTAATCATCAAATATCTGTTTTTTTAAATATTATATATCTGTTTTGATTTTTGTGTCTCTTAACCAATTTCACAAGGGGTTACTAGCTGTGGAAGAAGTGGAAAACAGAAATGTTATTAAGGAGCAAGAACAAAAAAAGTGTAACCAGGACGACAGTAGAAAGGGATTGACATTGCATTTCAATTTTTGAAATTAAAAGTTGACTTTTTTCTTTTTTTTTAAATCGATTCACCCCAAGCAAGGTGGTACCACCACTGATGTGTAGGGGTCTAGATAAGAGTAAAAGTTTAGATAGGAGTAGAGTAAAGAGAAAGACGAACCAGTTACAGGGTGTGTCAAAGAAAAGGCAACAGAAGGATGGGAACGCTGGTGTGAAGACAGTTGCGAAGGTAGAGAGAAAGGAAAAGAACAAGATACACGGGGTGATGTAGAAAGGGCTGGAGTTACATAAGAGAATTGAAGTATTCGGCAGGAGGAGAGTGAAGATAAAGACAAATCAGCTTGCACTGTGAAATTCTTATATGTCCAAAATATTGGTTCCTTTGATTGTTACGTAAAAACGACTAATCGGAGTTCAGCATTAAAAATTGTATTTTTTTAATCGTTTCACCCCAAGCAAGGCGGAACTGCCACTGATGTGCAGAGGGCTACATAAGTGAGTAAAAGTTTAGGCAGAAGGAGAGTGAAGAGAAAAACGGAATAGTTACAAGGGTGTCAGCAAAAGGGCAACAGAGGGATGGAAATGCAGGTGTGAAGACAGTTGCGAGGGTAGAGAGAAAGGAAAAGAACAAGATATACAGGATGATGTAGAAAGAACTGGAGTCAAGTGGATAAGAGATGGGAATTGATATTGCATTTCAATTCCTGGAGGTTGTAGCCGTCAGGAAAGCAAGTATATGGAAGAGAGTTCCACAGGCGGGAGGTGCAAGGAAAGAAGCTGCTGGTGTAGAATTGTCGTCTGCATTTGGTTGATTTAACTGTAAATGGGTGAGACCTTGTTGCCAGTCTGGTTGTACGAGCAAATTCTTGTGGCAGGGGAACCAGTGACTTCAGTTCGTCAAAGCAGAAGCCATGAAAATATTTGTAGAATAGACAGAGAAAAGCCACATCCCACTGGTGAGAAAGTGGCTGGAGTTGATCCGTGAAGTCAGTACCTATCAAATTACAGATTCTCCTTTGGAGCCTATTGAGAATACTGAGATGAACAGCAAGGGTACCTGACCATATATGACAGTAGTATTCTATGCACGGTTGGATGGTTGATTTATATATGTGCAAAATGGATTCAGGCGGAAAAAACCTCCTGGTCCGACACAGTGACCCAACCTTCCTAGCAGTGGATTTAGCTATTGACTCAATGTAATAATTCCACTTGAGATCAGAAGATAGAGTAAGGCCGAAGAGGCGCAGTATATTGCTCTCAGGGAGACTCGCTTGGTCCATGCTTGTGGTGGTGGTGGTGGGGGGGGGCAAGTGCAGTTGCCTGTGATGGTTGACAGATAGAAAGCAATCAAGCCTAAAGAGAATTCGACAAGCAAAAAGTAAAGAAACTGTTGGCATAAAACTTACAGTTACATCTGTAAATTGCCAAGACCTCATCACTAGTCTAGTACAGTGGTTCCCTTAAACATTACATGACTGTTCTTTTAAACATTTTATATCTATTTTCCTAAACATTACACATTTGTTTCCTTAAACGTTATATATCAGTTCTCTTTACTATTATATATCTATTCCCTTAAACACTACATGACTGTTCTTTTAAACATTTTATATCTGTCCCCTTAAACATTATATATCTATTTTCTTAAACATTGCATATTTGTGTCCTTAAACATAATATACTAGCAGTATAGCCCAGCGTTGCTTGGGTGTTATGAAAGCTTTAAAACTAATCCATGGTCCTGGAGCTCAGACTCAGCCTAAAGAATATTTGTGTGAAGTTTGGTGAGAATTGAATAAAAATTGTGGATTTGTATAAAGGACATACAGACAGATAAACAGACACACACCCAAACATCTTGCCTTTTATATATATATATATATATATATATATATATATATATATTATCAATTTTCTGCACTATTGTAAGAACTGCAACCTTGAATCTTCTGAATATCATTTCTTATGTCTTTCTCTATGAGTGTATCAAACTTGATTAAAATCGGACCACTCCTTCTATAACCCGATTTTTTCGATTATCGATTTTTGATATTTATCGGGGGTACCTTGACACAAAACCTAGCTAAGAACACTCACAGACACTTATAGTACAACTGTGTAAATTTTCATGAAAATCGGTTCAGCCATTTTGGAGTCTATAGGTAATGGATACACACACACACAGAGACAAAGTTCTATTTATAAATAAGTTTAGATCAGTTATTCTATTCCCTTAAAAACTACATATTTGTTCCCTTACATATTATATATCAGTTCTCTTAAACATTACATATCTCTTTCCTTAAACGTTACATATCTATTCCCTTAAACATTACATGTCTGTTCTCTTAAACATTTTATATCTGTCCCCTTAAACATTATATATCTATTTTCTTAAACATAATAGATCAGTTATCTTATTCCCTTAATCACTACATATTTGTTCCCTTACATATTATATATCTGTTCTTTTAAACATTTTATATATGTTCCCTTAAACTTGTATATCTCTTTTCTTAAACATTGCATATCTATTTCCTTAAACATTATATATCTGTTCCTTCAAAAGAAGATGAAATAATTGTTGTTACCTTTGAACCTTGAAGAAACCTATTCTACTTTTTAGAAGCACTTGTGGTTTTCTTCATGTTATTGATTCTTTAACATGGAAGAAATGTTTACAGAAAAAAATGTTCTAAAATTTGAGTTGTCAGCCTCTAGCAGTTTTTACATATTGCAGCAAAGCTGTCAGGCAAGTGTTGTAGATAGAAATTTCTGCAGCTGCTGCTCGTCTCATAATCGGATGTGTGCACGTCTACAGATCCATGCATTTACTATTGAATTGTGTACAGACAAGACAACATTTCATTTATGATCATTGCCACAATACATTCAACCACAAATAGAAAAACGTGCCTATCAAAAATCAATCAGGTTGCATTGTGGCTCAGATAATGTGACTTGGCATTTGTCCAAAGAAAGAAAGAAAGAAAAAAAGCAACCATTATACTGTATGAAGCTAGTTAGAAAATTCTTTATTTTGATTGTGTATAGCTTTAGTTAGATTCTTTTAATACTATTATTCATCCAATACAAATCCCAAGAGCCACTCAAAGTAGAGGGTTACTCAATGAGGTTGTTGTAAGGCTATAAATTGTATTAATAATTATAATATTAGCTGTTTCTCTATAAGGAAACATTCAGCATTCATTAACTGAATGCTTATGGTCACATCATGTTGAAACACTAGTTCCTGTATGATTACCAGTTAAACAATATTTAGCCTGGTCAATACCTAGATGAGTGACCACTTGGAAATACCAGCATCTATAAGCTTTGATGTGGTGGGGATAATGGCTCTGAATTGGTAATTAGGGAGCTGAGTTCAAATTCCAGTTAGGTTTCCAAAAGTCACTTACGTACAAATACCTTGACAAAGCTATGAATCCACCTCTTCTCTTCCCAGCTATGGGTTAATTAGTAAGACTTGTATGACTAAACCATTATTACCCCCAAAGAAACAAAATTATTACAATCTAAAAATGTTTTCTGGCTTTAAATAACTTGCTAAGATTTGATATGCCATTAAAACTAATCAAGCAAAAGTCATTGAACAGACTGCCATTGCCACTGTCAGTTAAACTTTAAATTATTTCACTTAAAACATTTTTTTGGGAAGAAAGTTTCTCAAGTTCATTAACTGTTATTACTTTTTCCAGTATTGATGGGGATTTCCTTTCTAACATTTTGTTTGAAGTAATGTCAACATCTTGATTATATCATTACTAGTAGTATAGCCCGGCATTGCTCTGGTGTAATGAAAGCTTTAAAACTAATCCATAGTCCTGGAGCTTAGGCTCTTTAGACATTGGCAAGAAAAACTAAAAAGCAATAATTGTTTCCAGTTAAAGCGAAACCGTAGACTGAAAGAAAAATGAATGGATGTAAGTCAAATTTTGATTTCCTGGTATCGATATCAAATAAGTTTTTTTCATCGTAAACTGAATTTTGAAAGCTAAATAAGTCCTCTGAGTAAATGGTATCATGGCTGAGACTATGGACTACAATTATACCTACTTAGAGCCAAACCCAAAGCAAAAACTAAAATAAAAGTGCTGAAAAAAATACAGACATACAGGCAGATAAACAGACACACACACAAACATCTTGCCTTTTATATATATGTATTATCGATTTTCTGCACTATTGTAAGAACTGCAACCTTGAAACTTCTGAATATCGTTTCTTATGTCTTTGTTTATGAGTGTATCAAATTTGATTAAAATCAGACCACTCCTTCTATAACCCAATTTGTTCGATTATCGATTTTCAATATTTATCGGGGGTACCTCGACACAAAACCTAGCTAAGAACACTCGCAGACACTTATAGTACAACTGTGTAAATTTTCAAGAAAATCAGTTCAGCCGTTTTGGAGTCTATAGCTAATGGACACACACATGCAGACAGACAGACACACACACAGACAAAGTTCCATTTATAAATAAGTTTAGATTTTCCCTTTGAATGACTTGTGCTATCCAATTTAACTATTGCTGCGAGACTGTTATTTGGTAAAATTCTTTGTGTATCTGTAGTGCCAGTTCACAAGGTTAGAAGAATGATTGTCCTTGCTAAGACATCTAATTTTAATTCACCCAAAGCCATTTTTAACCATTGATCTTAGAAAGTGCTTGTATACAGCTGACAGTTTAGATATTTCTGAATGAGTTTGGTGCCATGTATGACTTCCATATAAAAATCTCAATCTGATAAGTCTAAGAACATTACTCAAGTTTTTAGGTTAGTGTTTTGGTTTTGTAGCAACATGTGGTATTGGGCAAAACTATCCATACCAAAACTTATTCTATGTTCAATTTCCTTATCTCTTATACTAAATTTGTTATAACAGATCCATACACCGAGATATTTGAAGCAAGAAGTACATACTAATCATAGATTTGGTGCTAACAGTTTCTTTTTTTGCACTTCTCACTGGTGGAACTTCCTTCCGGCTCCATTCTTTCTGGTCAATTTTAATAGGAAAAATGGCTTTTGCTTTGACAAACTTAGGTCATTGGTGCCCTCTCCACAAGAATTTACTCATGCAACCAGACTGGCAACATGGTCCCACCCTTTTACAGTTAAATCAACCAAATGCAGCCGACAATTCTACTCCAGCAGCTTTTTTTCTTGCACTTCCCACCTGTGGAACTCCCTTCCATATTCTTGCTTTCCTGATGGCTACAACCTCCAGGAATTTAAATGCAATGTCAATTCCCATCTCTTATCCACTTGACTCGTCCTTTCTATGTCTCACCCTGTATATCTTGTTCTTTTCCTTTCTCTATACTTTCGCAACTGACTTCACTCCTGTGTTCACACCCTTCTCTTGCCCTTTCTCTGACACCCCCTGTAACTGATTCATCTTTCTCTTCACTTTCCTCCCAAAACTTTAACTCTCCATTCCCGTAAAGTATCTCCTATCTCCACTCTCATCAGTATTCTCATCCTTCTCTTACCCACTTTCTAACACCCCCTATAGCCTGTCACTCTTTCTCATAACTTTCCTCCTATGTAACCCCCTGCAAAACAGTGGCAGTAAAATGCCTGGCTTGGGGCAATATGATTATATAAAAAAAATAGTGATAGATTAGTGATAGGTTAACAATGCTTCATTTGTAGGAAAGGGCTTACAAGATGAAAATAATTCATCACCCACAAGGCCACGTAATTGCCTTTGCACTTTGTCAAGACCCATATATGTTATCAAAATTAGTTAAAAAAGACAAAAAAATACTCTTCACCAAAGTTCTGAAAGAAAATATTATTCTTTTTTGTATTTTTGAAACTGGTATCTTTATTTTTGCTGCTTTTAAACTTTTTCACTTTGACCTTCTTAGGTGTATATTGCATGTGTTTGTCTTTAGAAGCCATTAAGTGCATTTACTCTTTTTTTATTTGTCTTTCTCATCTTCTTAAGAACCACAATTTAATAAGATGAGAGGACCAAGTGCCAAGATCTTCAGCTAATGATATAACTTTTGGCCAATACTGTAAGAATCTACCAATTCTTATCAAGGGAAAATTTTTCTTCTCATGCGTAGAATTCTTGGATAGCAACATCCAGTAATCAACTGTAGTTGAAGTTGAAATAGACAGCTCCAATTCACGCAGCAAATTGGTAGGTGGTTTATATAACAGTTTGGGAGATTCCATTCTGTTATCTAGGCAAGTTTATTCTGTAAGTTCTGATTGGCTGATGATTTCAGTGTGGATATTGTGCTCAATAAATATCAGCACAATATCCACCCTATGGTGAAAGGAGAGAGGGATATGTATTTTTAGTTGAAAATTTTTGTTTTGGGGATTTTGAATCATACCCCTCCCCACATGTCATGTCATGATAAATTTTAAAATATATTTTTGTATATATTGTACATTATGAAATTTTTTACATTCATTTGGGGTGTTTTTAGGCCCCTGGTATGTACGAGGTATTTTGGTAGATGAAGGATTGATGGCTGATGGATTAGTGATTTGTGGTGAGAGAGAAAATTGTAATGTATGTCTGGGTCGTGAATCAGATTAGCTAGGTGGAGGATAGTTATTGTTGACTATCTCAGTTTGTTGTCCCCCACTCAAACTTTGGCCTTGCGCCATAATTGTATTTTTATACAATAAATCTAGAGGAGAGAGAGTCATGTGTTGAGTTACAACCCTGTTTATTTTTGTCTGCCAACTGGACGCTAGTTGGAAACATCCTTGTGAAGGTGAGTCTCATACTCTTAATTGTTCATCGTGTGGATGAGGTTAACAAAAGAGTGATTCTTTGATAAGCATAATTTTGTTACTTTGTTCTATGAACTTGTTATATTGTTCACAGTAGCATGCAGTGTGGGGAAGGAGTTGGGGGTCAGAGGCTGCAATGACCCTGGGCATCCATATCAGGAGGTCATCCAATCTTTGATGTGAATCTCCCTTTTTCACATTTCTCAGTACTAGGCACCTCTACTACTTGAATTTTAGGAGCATATAATCAAAGAGTTGGCCACGGATCTCACTAAACATCTGCGTCACTTCTATTTTGCCACCTAGGTTTATTTACTTCAGTCTCCTCACAGAGATGAAATGTGACACACGGGCGGTTTTAACGTGGGGAACCTGACCTTGTACACTCATGTCAGGTACAAAAATTGATCTCCCCACCACAACCATTGGTTGTGATGTCATTAGTATGACTATTGATCCCCCATCACTCGTGCAATATATACCTTTATATATTTTTCTTAACAGAAAATAGCTCATAATATCAAAATATTTTACAGTAGCATGCAGAAGTGGGGGAGACAGAGGGTGTAACAGCCCCAGTCATCCATATCAGGAGGTCATCCAATCAAAGAGCAAAATAAAAATCTAGTTTCTATTTAATTTGAATAAAGTGTTTATTTCATGTTTCTTCTCTGCTTGAATCCTTAAAATGTTTTCTTTTCTCACATTTCTCAGTTTTCTTCTTCTATGTGCCCTATTCTACCATCCACTAGCCCAAGAATCTAGAATATAAATGTATAGAAACTAGCATAGCCACAAAATGAGGGATCAGTTTATATATTGATTATAATATAGATTTGATCCCCCACTTTATATCCACATTATACTTTCTTATAAACAGTTGGCATATATCTTCTCCTATGTGCCCTATCCTTTCAGGACATAGGTGATCATGGCTTTCCACGTCTTCCTATCCCTGGTGGCTCTTAATATGTTTTCTCCTGTTACTCCACGCAACCCCCATTCCATCATGCACCTAATCAGGCCCTTCAAATATGTTATCCACTGCCTTCCTCTGTCTCTTTTTCCTTCTATCTGGCCTGTCAGTATCAGGTTCTCCAAGCCCTCCTTCCTCATTGCATATTCCAGGAACTTCAGTTGTCGCTTCCTGATACTCACTATTAGCTTTCTTTTCAATGTCATTCTTTCCAACACCTCATCATTGCTCACATGTTCGGTCCATGATATCCGCAGCATCCTTCTGTAAAACCACATTTCCACTGCTTCAAGTTTTGTCCTCATTTTCGATGATATTGTCCGGCATTCACTGCCATATTGAAGAACTGACATCACAAAGCAATTCAGCACTCTCTTCTTTGTTTCTAGGGAAATGTTTCTGTGTCTTAGTACTTTACTTAGCTTCTGGAACGCGTCCTTCGCCATGCCAATTTGCCTTCGAATCTCTCCTTATTTGGCAATCCCTACTTGATTCTTAGGAGCATATAATCAGGGAGTTGGCCCCAGGCATCACCAACTCTCTGCACTTGTTCAAAAGATTAAAAAGTAAAAGTATCAAGTAACTTTCAAACAATACCAAATACATGATACACAGCTGATGAAAAACACATCACCGAAACATCAGTATTGGAAATAATGGTGGAAAATTTGTGAAATAGTTTTTTTGTTTGTTTTTTTTATGACTTATAACCAACAACATTGAAGATTTATTAATAACATTTTTAACAATTAGAAAACATGTCTAAAATAATGTTTTTCTTCTTCTTCTTCTTCTTCTTCTTCTATGTGCCCTGTCCTTTCAGGACGTAGGCAATCATGGCCCTCCACATCACCCTATTCCTGGTGGCTCTTAGCATGCTTTCTCCTGTAACACTACGCAACCCCCATTCTGTCAGCCACCTGATCATGCCCTTCAAATATGTTACCCACTGCTTTCCCCTGTCTCTTTTTCCTTCTATCTGGCCTGTTAGTATCTGGTTCTCCAAGCCCTTCTTCCTCATTGCATATCCCAGGAACTTTAGTTTTTTTCTTCCTGATGCTTAGTATTAATTTCCTTTTCATTGCCATTCTTTCCAAAACCTCATCATTGCTCACATGCTCGATCCATAATCCGCAGCATCCTTCTGTAGAACCACATTTCAGCTGCTTCAAGTTTTTTCTTCGTCTTTGATGATATTGTCCAACATTCACTGCTATATTGAAGAACTGACATCATGTAGCAATCTAATACTCTCTTCTTTGTTTCTAGTGAAAGTTTCCTGTCTTAATAATTTACTCAGCTTCTGGAATGTGTCCTTCACCATTTCAATTCACCTTTGGATCTCTGTTGCACTTTCCGTCTTCAGTTATAACACTTCCCAGGTATTTGAATTTTTGTACCTGCTTGATTTTAGTATCCCCAACCTGTATTTGGCATATTGGGCTACCCTTTTTACTGATGACCATGCTTTCGGTTTTCTTGCAGTTTATTTGTAATCCTTTCTTGTCATTCTCTTCAACTACCTTCTGTAGGAGGTCTTGTAGTTTCCTTTCCATGTCTGCAATCAGCACTATATCATCTGCATACCTTATGTTGTTCAAGTTGTGGCCTCCAATAACAAATCCTTGTGTGTCATCCAGGGTCCTCAAAATAGTCTCACTGTACAAGTTGAATAGATCCAGTGAAAAGACACATCCTTGTCTTACACCCCTTTCTATCTTTGTAAATCTGTTGAATTCGTTACCTAGCCATATGCAGACAGTTTGCTGCCTGTATAGATTCTTAATTACTCTAATGTCTTTCCCAAATATATCGAGACTGCTGAGCATCTCCATCAATTGTTTGTGGCATATTTTTTGAATTCATTCTTAAAGAATCTAATTTATATCTAATACAAAGAATTAAAAAGATCAACCATAAATTAGAATGATGTGACATCCTCTGTGCTGACCTGACCACACAAAGCTTTAGAACTCTCATGAAACAGGCACACATATGCAATTATGAACACATTATCATCCAAAACCTACTTAGACATACAAGAATCTTCACAAACTTACATATATACACAACTATGTTATGAAATTATCCAAAAATTTACGAAATTGGCATTAGCCGACATATTTATTTAAATTTATTTGTTTGAACATTATTTTTTAATGGATACTCATATTTGTGTGGATACTCATTATTTTTAATGGATACTCATATTTGTGTGGATCGTCTGTTTTTTCTATAATTAAACAGTGCATTTAAATATTCACTGGATTAAATGTCTGAGAAATTTTATTTGGAAGACATTTATCTTCCAGTAGGATTGTGACATCTTCTTTGTCAGCTCATGGTTCACAGGAATCATGTATAGCTTTATACTTTCTCTGATCATCCAAAACATTCAGTATCGCTGATTGATTGATGAATTGATCTCTTTGATCCTGACCTGCCTTACCCTATGTTGCGATTAGATTGATCATAAGTAGGCCAAGATTCGATTCGCAGTCAGTATTCTCGCATTGGGCTAGTCTGAAGTGAAGACGTACAGTAATAAAAATAAAAACTTGAGACAATCACTCCTACCCGACTTCCACATTAGCATGGATCAGGCTAACCTCCCTGATAGCAAAACTATGCACCTCCTTGGCCTCACCCTCTCAGCGGACCTCAAGTGGAATGACTGTATCAAATCCAGAGCTAAATTTGCTGCTAAGAAGGTCAGTTCACTGTGCAGAGCCAGGAAGTTTCTCCCATCTGAATCCATCCTGCACATATATAAATCTACCATCTGCCCATGTATTGAATACTGCTGTCACATCTGGTCGGGTGCCCCTGCTATTCACCTTGGGGTTCTTGACAAAATCCAATGGAGAATCTGTAATGTGATTGATACCGACTTGGCAGCTCAGCTGCAGTTGCTCTCTCACCGGCATGACGTGGCTTCCCTGTGCTTCTTCTACAAATACTTTCACAACTTCTGCTCTAATAAACTTAGTTCACTAGTGCCCCCTAGGTATGAATTTACATGAGCTACTAGACTAACAACTAGGTCCCACCCTTTTACAGTGAAATCAATAAAAATAACCGCAATTTCTACTCTAACAGCTTCTTTTTGTGCACTTCCCACCTGTGGAATTCCCTTCCATATACTTGCTTCCCCAGCAGCTACAATCTCAAAGAATTTAAATATAAGGTCAATAGTCATCTCTTAACTCATATCCTTTCTCTGAAGCTATTTTCTTGTACTATAAGCGTCTGTGAGTGTCCTTAGCTAGGTTTTGTGTCAAGGTACCCCCGATAAATATCAAAAATCGATAATCGAAAAATTCGGATTATAGAAGGAGTGGTCTGATTTTAATCAAGTTTGATAAACTCATAGACAAGGACATTGTTATATATCGACAAACAACAAACACGCATATATATAAAAATATAAAGTTATATTTTTATTAATGACGATGAACTGTGTAGCATAGGGAACAGAGAATTGAGAGAGCGCGCTTCTAATGGGTTGACAGGAGTGTAGTCTTATCTGTTGTGTCTCTCTCTTCACCGGCCGATCTCTGTTGCTCCTCTACTACTGGCGAATCCGTGTGCCGAGGTCTTTTTATAATCTTCCAGAACCGGGACTTTTTCTTCCGGTTTTGCCTCGCCCACGCACGCCCACGTAATTCTCAGAGACACCTGTTCTGTTTGCCTCTGTAGTTATTTCCGCTGCTGCCGGAAATAAGGTCAAACGACATCCGTTCCTTTCAACGACCGGAAACACCCTCGCTTGCATCAGCCTTCCTCGGGTGGGGCCAGATTGTTATATTACACTCCTCGCCCTCCCATTTTCCAAAATGTTCACCTAAGAACATTTTAAGTGCAACACCCTCACACTCCTCCCCATGCCACACAAGCCCGACAATTGTATAAAACATGTGCACGCCAAAACAACAAAACATGTGTATGCCGAAACAAAAAAAACAACAAAAAAATATATAGGGGAGCCTACATCGGCAACCCAACAATGTTCGTGTCCATCGTGAAAATTGTTCTACCAGCTCGATGTTTCATTGTTCTTTTTTTTTTTTTTTTTTTTAATATCCATTTTCACAGAATTGGGCAAAGTTCTTAAAAATGTTCATTTTCTTTCTCGACTCTGTCCATAAGCGTAGACGCCTCGATGCACGACCACATGATCATAGGCAGTAACCGCGCCCCAGTTTCTAAACTGACATCGAGTAAATGACCTTTGACCAACACCATGCGTGTTTCTGCTCGAGTTTATTGTTACACATGTAACTTCATTTAATTTAATTTAATTTCAAACATACTATGTTTGAACACAGAAAAATGGCCATTATCTACAGTACATATCATTCATAGTCTGACCGAGAAATGTTCAATAGAAAATGAAGAAAATTACCCTGGTTCCAACGTTAATCCGCATGCAATTTACTTGTGGAGGATTAGAGGTTTCATCTATATTAATTTAGTCTAAAAAAATGGACCCGTGACTCGTAGTTCCTTAGTTTGTACAATGTTTTCTATTCCTTGAACTACTTCCTCTGGATTCGAATCCAAGCATATCTGATTTGTTGACATCTCTCTGTTTAACGCAGAGACATTTGAGTGTTGAACACCCGTTGACCCCGGAGTACTATTCACAACGGATAACTCCCTTTCCTTTCCCGAAGCACTGTTGCTTCTTTCACACTTAAAAATCCGCTTCCTAGCTATTATTCCAAGGATTATCATAACGCCGACTATGCCAGCAATGACTCCTATCGTCAACCTCTTCGGGAGTTCTTCATATCCTTCACTAAATCTTTCCATATCTATCTGTTCCAAGGTATTTACTAGTTTGCGGATAGGAATCTCCTCCATATTGCGCAATTCTACCGGCATGGTGTCCACTGAAAAATTGGGAAATTTCTGCGTAATTGGGGACCAAACCACTGAACCAGAGACGTATAATTTACTTTATGCTTTAGATACTATTAATAATTTTCCACGTTTGTATCTTCCTAACTATTTCACTTAAACTATCGTTAATCCTCCCACTGCTTCTTTCCAAATCCTATAGCATATCAGCCAATAAGTCTACAAGACTTTTCAGTTGTTCTTTCTTTTTGTTCCGATCAACTGTGGAATCTGCAGGTCTATCCGTGTCAATATAAAGTTTTCAGAAATTAATATATCTTCAAAAGATATTTCCCAAGTCACATAAATGAAAATTCACAGAGGATGTTGAATTGATGGGAACCTGCACAAAAGCATAATTCACAAACATAGAAATGTAAATCATTTTGTAGTGTACAGTCATTGAAAAGAAATCAAAAAAAAAAGAAAACCTAACACTGCACAAACCAAAGAAAACATTGTTATCAACAAGTTAATCCAATTATCCACTTTAAAGAGTAGAAGAAACTTCCTTTACATGATTTTACATTTCACTTACTCAATAAAAGTAAGATTAATTAAGCAACATACCAGTAAACTCACTTCACATATATGGTAAAATATTAACAAAAAAAATAAATCATTAACTCAGATGTTTTATACCTACAGATAGGTAAATATCTCAACTTTATTCCTCCCGTCAACCCCAACCTATGCGCTCTCCGCTAGGCATACTACTCTCTGCATGTAGTCCTGCACCCACTCCGTTCTACCCTTAATGTGTTCGACACCGAACAATCCACATTTCTCAATTCTAGGGTCAGATCGGCAAAAGTATGCTGTTCCATTTTTTTTTTCTAACTAGACTTATAAACAAGAGCAAACACACACACTATCAAATCAAAGAGTCACCTACCTTGGCTGATGTCTATAGTCGTGCGGCTGCTTCTATTTTTCGTCTTCTTTTTTCTTTCTATCTGGTAGTTTTAAGTCCGTTGAATTTCAATCGTCGCCGTGGCAACCAGCTCGCATCTAACTGTTTTGTTGTCTCAAAACAGCAAGTCACTTGGCACCAATTATGTGCCTTAATGACTGAGCCGGTTATATATCTTCAAACAACAAACACGCATATATATAAAAATATAAAGTTATATTTTTATTAATGACGATGAACCGTGTAGCATAGGGAACAGAAAATTGAGAGAGTGTGCTTCTAATGGGTTGACGGGAGTGTAGTCTTATCTGTTGTGTCTCTCTCTTCACCGGCCGATCTCTGTTGCTCCTCTACTACTGGCGAATCCGTGTGCCGAGGTCTTTTTATAATCTTCCAGAACCGGGACTTTTTCTTCCGGTTTTGCCTCGCCCACGCACGCCCACGTAATTCTCAGAGACACCTGTTCTGTTTGCCTCTGTAGTTATTTCCGCTGCTGCCGGAAATAAGGTCAAACGACATCCGTTCCTTTCAACGACCGGAAACACCCTCGCTTGCATCAGCCTTCCTCGGGTGGGGCCAGATTGTTATATTACACTCCTCGCCCTCCCATTTTCCAAAATGTTCACCTAAGAACATTTTAAGTGCAACACCCTCACACTCCTCCCCATGCCACACAAGCCCGACAATTGTATAAAACATGTGCACGCCAAAACAACAAAACATGTGTATGCCGAAACAAAAAAAACAACAAAAAAATATATAGGGGAGCCTACATCGGCAACCCAACAATGTTCGTGTCCATCGTGAAAATTGTTCTACCAGCTCGATGTTTCATTGTTCTTTTTTTTTTTTTTTTTTTTTAATATCCATTTTCACAGAATTGGGCAAAGTTCTTAAAAATGTTCATTTTCTTTCTCGACTCTGTCCATAAGCGTAGACGCCTCGATGCACGACCACATGATCATAGGCAGTAACCGCGCCCCAGTTTCTAAACTGACATCGAGTAAATGACCTTTGACCAACACCATGCGTGTTTCTGCTCGAGTTTATTGTTACACATGTAACTTCATTTAATTTAATTTAATTTCAAACATACTATGTTTGAACACAGAAAAATGGCCATTATCTACAGTACATATCATTCATAGTCTGACCGAGAAATGTTCAATAGAAAATGAAGAAAATTACCCTGGTTCCAACGTTAATCCGCATGCAATTTACTTGTGGAGGATTAGAGGTTTCATCTATATTAATTTAGTCTAAAAAAATGGACCCGTGACTCGTAGTTCCTTAGTTTGTACAATGTTTTCTATTCCTTGAACTACTTCCTCTGGATTCGAATCCAAGCATATCTGATTTGTTGACATCTCTCTGTTTAACGCAGAGACATTTGAGTGTTGAACACCCGTTGACCCCGGAGTACTATTCACAACGGATAACTCCCTTTCCTTTCCCGAAGCACTGTTGCTTCTTTCACACTTAAAAATCCGCTTCCTAGCTATTATTCCAAGGATTATCATAACGCCGACTATGCCAGCAATGACTCCTATCGTCAACCTCTTCGGGAGTTCTTCATATCCTTCACTAAATCTTTCCATATCTATCTGTTCCAAGGTATTTACTAGTTTGCGGATAGGAATCTCCTCCATATTGCGCAATTCTACCGGCATGGTGTCCACTGAAAAATTGGGAAATTTCTGCGTAATTGGGGACCAAACCACTGAACCAGAGACGTATAATTTACTTTATGCTTTAGATACTATTAATAATTTTCCACGTTTGTATCTTCCTAACTATTTCACTTAAACTATCGTTAATCCTCCCACTGCTTCTTTCCAAATCCTATAGCATATCAGCCAATAAGTCTACAAGACTTTTCAGTTGTTCTTTCTTTTTGTTCCGATCAACTGTGGAATCTGCAGGTCTATCCGTGTCAATATAAAGTTTTCAGAAATTAATATATCTTCAAAAGATATTTCCCAAGTCACATAAATGAAAATTCACAGAGGATGTTGAATTGATGGGAACCTGCACAAAAGCATAATTCACAAACATAGAAATGTAAATCATTTTGTAGTGTACAGTCATTGAAAAGAAATCAAAAAAAAAAAGAAAACCTAACACTGCACAAACCAAAGAAAACATTGTTATCAACAAGTTAATCCAATTATCCACTTTAAAGAGTAGAAGAAACTTCCTTTACATGATTTTACATTTCACTTACTCAATAAAAGTAAGATTAATTAAGCAACATACCAGTAAACTCACTTCACATATATGGTAAAATATTAACAAAAAAAATAAATCATTAACTCAGATGTTTTATACCTACAGATAGGTAAATATCTCAACTTTATTCCTCCCGTCAACCCCAACCTATGCGCTCTCCGCTAGGCATACTACTCTCTGCATGTAGTCCTGCACCCACTCCGTTCTACCCTTAATGTGTTCGACACCGAACAATCCACATTTCTCAATTCTAGGGTCAGATCGGCAAAAGTATGCTGTTCCATTTTTTTTTTCTAACTAGACTTATAAACAAGAGCAAACACACACACTATCAAATCAAAGAGTCACCTACCTTGGCTGATGTCTATAGTCGTGCGGCTGCTTCTATTTTTCGTCTTCTTTTTTCTTTCTATCTGGTAGTTTTAAGTCCGTTGAATTTCAATCGTCGCCGTGGCAACCAGCTCGCATCTAACTGTTTTGTTGTCTCAAAACAGCAAGTCACTTGGCACCAATTATGTGCCTTAATGACTGAGCCGGTTATATATCTTCAAACAACAAACACGCATATATATAAAAATATAAAGTTATATTTTTATTAATGACGATGAACCGTGTAGCATAGGGAACAGAAAATTGAGAGAGTGTGCTTCTAATGGGTTGACGGGAGTGTAGTCTTATCTGTTGTGTCTCTCTCTTCACCGACCGATCTCTGTTGCTCCTCTACTACTGGCGAATCCGTGTGCCGAGGTCTTTTTATAATCTTCCAGAACCGGGACTTTTTCTTCCGGTTTTGCCTCGCCCACGCACGCCCACGTAATTTTCAGAGACACCTGTTCTGTTTGCCTCTGTAGTTATTTCCGCTGCTGCCGGAAATAAGGTCAAACGACATCCATTCCTTTCAACGACCGGAAACACCCTCGCTTGCATCAGCCTTCCTCGGGTGGGGCCAGATTGTTATATTACAGACATAAGAAACAATATTCAGAAGTTTCAAGGTTGCAGAAATAGTATATTATCAATTTTCTGCAATAGTGCAGAAAATCGATAGTATATATATATATATATATATATATATATATAAAAGGCAAGATGTTTGTGTGTGTCTGTTTATCTGCTGGTATGTCTGTATTTTTTTTCAGCCCTTTTATTTTAGTTTTTGCTTCGGGTTTGGCTCTGAGTAGGTATAATTGTAGTTCTTAGTTTCAGCCATGATACCATTTACTCAGAGGACTTATTTAGCCTTCAAAATTTAGTTTACAATGAAAAAAACTTATTTGATATTGATACCAGGAAATCAAAATTTGACTTATATCCATTCATATTTTTTTCAGTCTGTGGTTTCGCTTTAACTGGAAACAACTATTGCTTTTTAGTCTTTTTGTGCCAACGTCCAAAGAGTCTGAGCTCCAGGACCATGGATTAGTTTTAAAGCTTTTATTACACCCGAACAACGCCAGGCTATACTGCTAGTCTGTCAATAAAAGACATGATAAAAAAATGCATTTCAGTCAATAGCAATCAGAAAGCATCAAAATTTCTAACATCATCATCAAACCCAAGTGTATTCATGGGGTCTCTGCACAACTGGCTCTGTGACCAGCTTCTTCCGTATGCTTTAGTTGTGTGTCACTGTATCAGTCTCTGTTAATTCTTAATATTAATATTTAATATTTTACTTTGAGAAGAGGAATTGTGAATACAGGTGAATTATTTTGAATTATTGTTCGCATCTTGAAACACTGATTCTGCAAGAACAACAGGGAAAGAAACAACCCGTATCAGCCAAAAAATGGTCAACCGATGTTTGACAGAGTGTACATGACCAAAACATGTCTATAATAATGCGCATAAGTGTAAATACACTTGGGACAGAGTATAAGTGGCCAAAAATGTCTATAATAATATTTATAATAATCAGGATGAGGAGCCAAATAATTAGGCTATTAACTCATCTCAAAATGAAATATAAAATTATGGAAAGCAGTACAAACCCAGCATGATAACCAAATATATGACGTTAAATATGACATCAACCTATATCAGCTAAAAACAACGGACATATGATGATGGCCAGAGGGTTCTTGGCTGAAAAGTTGTGTTTATAATAGCATGTATAATAATCAAGATCGGTACAGCATTTTGAAATATTTAAAATATTAAAATTTAAACTTTTGTTTTTAAAACAGAATGGAACATTTTAAACCATTCTTATAAAGTTACACACTTATTTTATAAATTGAAACATTCCGAAAGGCATGACTGTTTCTGACAGCACTTGTATTTGGGGCAAAGAAGAACACTAAATTATTGACTTTGTCAGTTCTTCTCAATACCGGTTTTGCCTCAAATGTTATGGTTGTCAATAGCTGACTTGTGAATCTTGTACTATTATTATGTAGATTGTGTAATTATTGGAGGAATCGTGTCGGACTTGTTTTTATGCATGTTAGGGTGTTTAATAGAAAAGGTGGAAAGAAATGATGTCAGTTGCTCTCGTAATAGTTGTACAGTAGTCATCCAACAAAAGAAAGAAAGAAAGAAAGAAAGAAAGAAAGATATTGATAGAAGTAGATAGAAAGAAGATGAGAAAAAGAAAGAAAGAACACTTTGATAGAGATAGACAGAAAGAAAAGAAAGGAGAAAAGAAAGAACACATCGAGAAAGATAGAAAGAAGAGAATAGAAAGAAAGAAGGAGAAAAAAAGAAAGACATTGATAAAGAAGAAAGAAAGAAAAAGAGGCAACACATAGAAAGAAAGAAAGAAAGAAAGACATTGATAAAGAAAAAAGAAAGAAAAAGAGGTAACACAAAGAAAGAAAGAAAGAAAGAAAGAAAGAAAGAAAGAGAAAAAAGAAAGACATTGATAAAGAAAACAAGAAAGAAAAAAAGGAAACACATAGAAAGAAGAGAAAAAGAAAGAAAAAAGGAGAAAAAAGAAAGAAACACATTGATATAGAAAAAAGAAAGAAAAGAGGCAACATATAGAAAGAAAGAAAGAAAGAAAGAGAAAAAAGAAAGACATTGATAAAGAAAACAAGAAAGAAAAAGAGGAAACACATAGAAAGAAGAGAAAAAGAAAGAAAAAAGGAGAAAAAAGAAAGAAAGACATTGATATAGAAAAAAGAAAGAAAAGAGGCAACATATAGAAAGAAAGAAAGAAAGAAAGAAAGAGAAAAAAGAAAGACATTGATAAAGAAAACAAGAAAGAAAAAGAGGAAAACATAGAAAGAACAGAGAAAGAAAGAAAAAAGGAGAAAAAAGAAAGAAACACATTGATATAGAAAAAAGAAAGAAAAGAGGCAACACATAGAAAGAAAGAAAGAAAGAAAGAAAGAGAAAAAGAAAGACATTGATAAAGAAAACAAGAAAGAAAAAGAGGAAACACATAGAAAGAAGAGAAAAAGAAAGAAAAAAGGAGAAAAAAGAAAGAAACACATTGATATAGAAAAAAGAAAGAAAAGAGGCAACACATAGAAAGAAGAGAATAAGAAAGAAAGAAAGAAAGAAAGAAAGACATTGATAAAGAAAAAAGAAAGAAAAAGAGGCAACACATAGAAGAGAAAAGAAAGAAAGAAGAAAAAAGAAAGAAAAGAGGCAACACATAGAAAGAAGAGAAAAAGAAAAGAAAAAGAGAAAAAGAAACACATTGATATAGAAAAAGAAAGAAAAAGAGGCAACGCATAGAAAGAATAGAAAAGAAAGAAGAAAAAAGAAAGAAACACATTGATAAAGAAAAAAAGAAAAGAGGCAACACATAGAAAGAAGAGAATAAGAAAGAAAGAAAGACATTGATAAAGAAAAAAAGAAAGAAAAAGAGGCAACACATAGAAAGAAGAGAATAAGAAAGAAAGAAAGAAACATATTGATAAAGAAAAAAAGAAAGAAAAAGAGGCAACACATAGAAGAGAAAAGAAAGAAAAGAAAAAAGAAAGAAACACATTGATAAAGAAAAAAAAGAAAAGAGGCAACACATAGAAAGAAGAGAATAAGAAAGAAAGAAAGAAAGACATTGATAAAGAAAAAAAGAAAGAAAAAGAGGCAACACATAGAAAGAAGAGAATAAGAAAGAAAGAAAGAAACATATTGATAAAGAAAAAAAGAAAGAAAAAGAGGCAACACATAGAAGAGAAAAGAAAGAAAGAAGAAAAAAGAAAGAAACACATTGATAAAGAAAAAAAGAAAAGAGGCAACACATAGAAAGAAGAGAATAAGAAAGAAAGAAAGAAAGACATTGATAAAGAAAAAAGAAAGAAAAAGAGGCAACACATAGAAAGAAGAAAAAAAGAAAAAGAAAAAGAAAAAGAAAAAAAGAAAGAAACACATTGATATAGCAAAAAAGAAAGAAAAAGAGGCAACACATAGAAAGAAGACAAAAAGAAAGAAGGAAAAGTATAGTGATGGGCAGATATATTTGGACTGAGGCCGATAGATAAAAGAGAACATATTGCTGTAGATAAGAAGAAGAAAAGGAATATTCTTTGGAAGATTATAATCTAATTTTATCCTGCATCACATGAAACGTTTTTCTATTGAACTAACAGGAACAGGGTCAGTGGTCATATCCTGATGTCCATGGCAATATGCCAATGAAACTAGGTTATTTTTGTAACCCCACAATTCACAAATGTGTCTATGTTTGCATCTTTAAACATGGCCTTGTGCAATATTTCATCTCCATGGAAATACCAATAAGTAGTCATAAATCGTTTTATAGAAAAAAGTTTTGCTAACCAAAAAATCCCAATCTATTCTTACTGAATATTTGCTCTTGAATTTATGGAAAAAAAAACTGCACAATTCAATGACAGCTCTTATCTAATCTAATCTCAACTTATTTATAAATGGAAATTTGTCTCCATGTGTGTGTGTGTCCGTTGCCTATAGACTCCGAAATGGCTGAACCGATTTTCTTGAAAATTTATACAGTTGTACTATAAGCGTCTGCGAGTGTTCTTAGGTTTTGTGTCAAGGTACAGCCGATAAATATTGAAAATCCATAATCGAAAAAATCAGGTTATAGAAGGAGTGGTCTGATTTTAATCAAATTTGATACACTCATAGACAAAGACATAAGAAATGATATTCAGAAGTTTTTAGGTTGCAGTTTTTACAATAGTGCAGAAAATTGATAATATATATATATATATATATATATAAAAGGCAAGATGTTTGGGTGTGTGTCTGTTTATCTGTCTGTATGTCCTTTATACAAATCCACAATTTGTATCCGATTCTCACCAAACTTCACACAAATATTCTTTAGGCTGAGTCTGAGCTCCAGAACCATGGATTAGTTTTAAAGCATTCATTAAACCTGAGCAACGCTGGGCTATACTGTTAGTTAAAATATAAGTAAATATTTATTTCAGTCAGTTAAGTGCCATATGTGATACATGCTTGGGTGATCATGTCTTGAAAGAGATATGACTGACTGGGCAGAAAATTTTACCGCAGTAGGTTGCTATTACTTTCTGTGGTAGACTGGTTACCAACCAATCTGTCCTGCTATTCAACCCATAGCCGGAGGGAGAAGAGATGGATTATTACTTTTCCCAAGGGTATTTGTGCGTAAGTTCTGAGCTGATAACCACTACTTGGAACAAGAAAACAAAGAGCCGAGTTCGAATTTGTTGCATTCACTTAGGTGCAAATACCCTTGGGAAATATTTATTTACGGTGTTATTTAACCCTTAATTGACTAACTTTACAAGAAGATAGTTTTGTGGTTTATTTGAGAAAACTTGTTATATGTTCATTTTGGCCATATTTCTGTGGTTAGCAATCTGGTCTTACAGATCATTATTCTAGGGTAGTGAGTTTAACCCTCTCTGGGTGTTCTATAATCGTGACTTTTTTTTTATGAGGATAGAGAGAGAGATTGTATTAAATGTTAAAAGGAAAAACAAACGAGGAAAAGTGATAGCTTTGCTTATTGTTCTCTTCACACACCTTCTCCATCTTTTGAACAGAAACAGACATCGATCACCTGTTTCTTGTTTAGGACTGGGCTTCTGATTCCTTCTAAAATTTTCTAATTTTCTATTACCCCCAGTAACCCCTACTTTCTTGGGGTGAAATGATTAAAAAACAAAATTCAGTAAATATTTGTTGGTTGCTGTTTATATATAGTTTGAAGAATTACCAAAATAAATATCCAATTTCCTGATAAGAATCACTTTTTTTTGCCAATTTCACCTCAAAGTTCTTTTCTCACAAGACTTGGTATTTTAGTCGGTTATTTTGGTAATCTGCCATTTCATTGTGCAGAAGAAAAATAAAAGTATTCTAATACAGGTTGAGTAAGATTTACATTATTTACATTATTTGGACTGTTGTTCTCAACTTGATTGCTATATTCTCAACACTTTGGACATTGTACGCTCCAACTTTCTTTAGACAATTGTAATTTTGAACTGAGCCCTTTATTTCATTCAACAGGATAAGTTGTTCTTGTTCCATGAGTCATGCCACTTCAGGACTTCCACATGGTCCAGTAAATTAAAGCATTGATTGGATCTAGTAAGCATCCAGTGACTTGACCCAAAGAGTTGTAAGTTCAATACCTGGCTACAGCAATGGTGAACAAAAAACTTAGAGAGTTAATTTAAAAGGGAGATAACTAAGACATCCAGAAGTGGCATGACTCATGGAATGAAAACAATCTACCCCAGTGACTGAAATAAAAAGTTCAATATTTGTCTATATTTCTGAGATGAGGTATTTACATTATTTATATTTTTGGACTGTTGTCCTCATCTTTATTGTCATATTCTCAACATTTTGGCCATTGTACACTCAGACCTTCTTTGGATAACTGTAATTTTGAATCGAACCATTTATTTTGAGCATTGGGGTAGATTGTTCTTGTTTCATGAGTCATGCCACTTCTGGGTATCTTAGTTATCTTTAGTCTCAACTCTCTAAGTATTTTGTTTGCTACTACTGTCACCAGAAATTGAACTCACAATTCTTTGGGTCAAGTCAATGGATCCAACCAATGCTTTTATCCACAGTAGCCAAAATTTAAAATTCCAGGCACCTGAAGAATGTTGGAGTATGCAATGGCAAAAACATTGTGAATATGACAATGATGATGAGGACAATAGCCTAAACAATGTAAATACTAATAAAAATTCTAATTGACTTAAGAAGGCTGAAGTGTACAATAATCAAATTGTTGTGAATATGGCTACAAAGATGGAGACAACAATCCGAGTAATGTAAATAATAGCACTACTTCATCTCAGAAATATAAGCAAATGCAGGTTGAGTAACTTTTATCTGAAATTCTAAAATTCAAAGACCTCCCAAATCCAAAGGTTTTTCAGGTGCTAATATGGCTTATCCCAAAGGAAAATTTCAGAATGAACTAGGAAGGTTGCTAGAGGATGTGCATCTGTTTATGTGACCTCATCTGTTCTGGGTGGGGGTTTCCCAATTAAGCTATGTAGCTAATGTGGGTGCCAATTTTTTGTTAGCAATCAGAACAGAAACACCTTAATTTGTGGATTAGTTACCATATGTTTCCTGCTCAGTAAAGATATTATTCAAAATATTAAAAAGTCCTGCATTTATATATTTTTTGTAAGTAATGATCATGATATCTTTTATACATGTACAGAAAGTACAAAACATTTTTAAGTGAAATCTTAATTTCACCTCTTAAAAATCCATGTGAGCATTACGTGACTATCACCATTACCTGTACTGTATGTATCTTCTTGTTCTATGTGCCCTGTCCCTTCAGGACGTAGGCGATCATGGCTCTCCACGACTACCTATCACATGTGGATTTTAGTATGTTTGCTCTTGTTACACCTCGCAACCCCCGTTCCGTCATCCACCTGATCAGGCCCTGCAAATATGTTATCCGCTACCTTCCTCTGTCTCTTTTTCCTTCTATCTGGCCTGTCAGTATCAGGTTCTCCAAGCTCTCCTTCCTTATTGCATGTCCCAGGAACTTCAGTTGTCTCTTCCTGATGCTCAGTATTAATTTCCTTTTTGTTGCCATTCTTTCCAACACCCCCATCATTGCTTGCACGATATCCGCAGCATCCTTCTGTAGAACCACATTTCCGCTGCTTTAAGTTTTGTCCACATTTTCGATGATATTGTCCATCATTCACTGCTGTATTGAAGAACTGACATCACATAGCAATCCAGCACTCTTTTCTTTGTTTCTAGTGAAATTTTCCTGTGTGTTAGTACTTTACTCAGCTTCTGGAACACGTACTTTGCCATGCCAATTTGCCTTTGAATCTCTGTGTCCCACTTTCCATCTCCTGTTAGAACACGTCCTAGGTATTTAAATTTTTGTACTTGCATGATTCTGGTATCCCCCACTTGTATTTGGCATTTTGGGTTGCACCTTTTGCTGATGACCCTAACTTTTATATAAAACTACTTTTGAGGTATGTGTATAAGTTGTGTTAAAAAATGTAAAGAGATATCATCTTTATTGCAATCTCAAGCTGCCCTGATTTATAGATGTTACTAGCAGTATAGCCAGGTGTTGCTAGAGTGTAATGAAAGCTTTAAAACTAATCCATGGTCCTGGAGCTCAGACTCTTTGGACATTGGCACGAAAGACTAAAAAGCAATAGTTGTTTCCAGTTAAAGTGAAACCATAGACTGAAAGAAAAATGAATGAATGTAAGTCAAATTTTGAATTCCTGGTATCTATATCAAATAAGTTTTTTTGTCGTAAACTCAATTTTGAAGGCTAAATAAGTCCTCTGAGTAAATGGTATCATGGCTGATACTAAGAACTACAATTATACCTACTTAGAGCCAAACCCGAAGCAAAAGCTAAAATAAAAGTGCTGAAAAAAATACAGACATACAGGCAGATAAACAGACACACACACAAACATCTTGCCTTTTATATATATATATATTATTGATTTTCTGCACTATTGTAAGAACTGCAACCTTGAAACTTCTGAATATCATTTCTTATGTCTTTGTTTACGAGTGTATCAAATTTGATTAAAATCAGACCACTCCTTCTATAACCCGATTTTTTTGATTATCGATTTTCAATATTTATTGGGGGTACCTTGACAGCAAAACCTAGCTAAGAACACTCACAGACGCTTATAGTACAATTGTGTAAATTTTCAAGAAAATTGGTTCAGCCCTTTCAGAGTCTATAGGTAACGGACGCAGACACACAGACAAAGTTCCATTTATAAATAAGTTTAGATATACAAATTAAATAAACTGTATTCAAAAATCTGAAAATCTGAAGTACTTTCAGTCCCAAGAATGTTGGATAAAAAGTCTTGGCTTGTACATCTAAAGACTAGCAGATAAAACAACCATTTTTAGACGTGCTTGATGCTGTAAGGGTAGCTGGTTAATATTTCTTTGATTCGGCCTTGTGTCATACTTAACTGAACTCCTTATAGCTTACAATTTTTATGCAGAATTATGATCAGAAGGTTTCCATCGTTATCAGAAGGTTGGTTGTCAGTTAGTGTAGAAGAGTGGAATAATAAAATATACACTTTGACTGTTAAAATAGAAATTTATTAAAGGAAAGAATAACACAAGTTGTAGAAGTTAATGTTCAATTAGAAACATTATTAAGAGGTTATGAGTCGTGTTTGTGTTCAGTGATAAAGTTAAGGGTATGAAGAGTTGAAGAAATTGTTCATAGTAGTTATTGTTGAAAGAGATAAGGAGAAGGAGGAAGAGGACAATGTCAGAGTTCATTAGATTGAAGTTGAAAGTTACATTTTAAGATGTTTGTCTTGAGGCTCCCCATCTGACACTCTGTCTGACTGAGTCCTTTTGTTATAATCTAGATTTTTTGCACTTACTGGCAGAGTCCTTTTTGATCTTGCAATTCAAAAATCATTTTAACATCTACTTACGAAATCTGGTTTCAACTTTAAACACATGATCAATTCTTTTTCTATTTGGGAAAACCAGGATTTCCCACATCATTGTGAATTTTTGTTAAAGTGAAGATGATTTTAATTTTAAGTTGATTTTAATTAATTTTAATTTTTCAGTTGATTTTAAGTAATTTTAATTTAAGTTGATTTTAATTAATTTTTAATTTAAGTTGATTTTAATTAATTTTAATTTAAGTTGATTTTAATTAATTTTTAATTTAGTTTAAGTTGATTTTAATTAATTTAAATTTTAAGTTGATTTTAATTAATTTTAATTTAAGTTGATTTTAATTAATTTTTAATTTAATTTAAGTTGATTTTAATTAATTTAAATTTAAGTTGATTTTAATTAATTTTTAATTTAATTTAAGCTGATTTTAATTAATTTTAATTTAAGTTGATTTTAATTAATTTTTAATTTAGTTTAAGTTGATTTTAATTAATTTTAATTTTAAGTTGATTTTAATTAATTTCAATTTAAGTTGATTTTAATTAATTTTTAATGTAGTTTAAGTTGATTTTAATTAATTTTAATTTTAAGTTGATTTTAATTAATTTTAATTTAAGTTGATTTTAATTAATTTTTAATTTAGTTTAAGTTGATTTTAATTAATTTTAATTTTAAGTTGATTTTAATTAATTTCTTATCCTCTCCATGCTCATCCCCAAAAATATTGTGCAAGAAAAAAGCAATGCTGAAAATCACAAACCGATAAATATATGAAATAACTATTTCTTCTCATATAAAAAAAAATTTGCAAAAAAGTTCTGAATATGTCAAGAGATTCTACCAAAGAAAAAAAAATCACCATCTTTTGTGTTTCTTTGCTCATCTCAGCTGAGTCAATGGCTTAACATAATGAAGTCAGTTTGGGATTAAATACAAACCAAATTTAGACAAAGTTTCAACTCGGCAAGTGACAAATCATTTCATTGCTGTGGCAATACTTTATGATACGGTTCAATTCTTTGATTTCATCATGGAACATAAAATTCGGTTCCTACTCTTCAAGGAAAGCAAAAAAGGTGACAAACATTTTTGGTTAACATAGTTTTTTTTGTTTCTTTTTGTTTTTTTACTCTACCTCACTTTGTAAATAGACTTGACTAAGATATTATTCGCAACATTTATAATCATTTCTATGCTTTTTAATAAAAAAAAGCAAATGTCAAAAATCAAATTTGACAATTTTGTTCAAGTAAATGATTTTTCTTATTTATTTTTCAGTTTAAAATGAAATGACCATGTGATGATCAAGTGTCCTAATACCCTTTAAAAACTACATGAAAAAAAAAATGTGAATTTATACTTTTATTGTAAGGGGTGATATTATTATATATTTTCTGTTTTCTACTTGTATTAAATTTAAGTCAGGTTTTTATCATGGTTTTATACAACATCATTGAAAATTGTAGCTAGCAATATTTTTTGTGATCATTTACAATATGAGGCCAGGTAAAAAAGATAACCAAATTCTTATATTCCATTCATTATTTCATGATTGATTTTGTTGTTTTTCTCTATATATCATGTTTGACTAATATTCTGAAAAAAAATTTGATCAATGTTTTTGAATGATATATATATATATATATATATATATATATATATATATGAACTCAGGTAAAGAGGACCCAAGGTTTTAAGATTTTGAGTTCCCTGGTAGTTATTCATGTTTTTCACAACCAACATCCAACATTGCCTGATGAAGAGATTCTATCTTGAAACATAGAAATTTCTGTGTCACAATGTACTTTTAATTCATAGTTTATCAAGTGCCCATAGGTCAGAGGTAGAATTGCTGACTGACGCCAATTCGATCGGGTTTCAATCCTGGGTAAAATGCAATCGGATGTCTAACCGTACTGATGAGCTGTGATACAGTAAAACAGATCTGTCTGCGGATGACTATATATATATATCAGTTATTTAATCATTTAGTTTTCGGTCATAATTAAATTAGAATAGTACACAGTTTTATTAAAAAGTGTTAAATACAATCATATAGCAGAACTTGTGAATATTTTTCAGTTGTAAATGAGTTATTTTGCAACCCAGGTTTCTACCTTTCAGTGTCTACAGGCAATTTACAATAACATTATTAAAGTTATTGTAAATCACCTGGAGACACTAAATGGTAGAAACCTGGGTCTCAAAATAACTAATTTTTTAACTGAAAAAAAAAAGTATATATATATATATATATATATATATAGGAAAACCATTATAATTAAAACCAATGTTTGCATGTTTATATTACCCTCTCTTCTTATGCATATATAATTACATCAACAAAAATATTATTCAAGTCTGATGAAATTCTAAAGGACAAAATGTTTCACACATACTGAAAAAATTTTCTGCTTTGTTTATATAATATATATATATATATATTTGTCATCCACTTACAAGCCTGTTTTGTTGTATCACAGCTCATCAGTGTGGCTAGACACATTCACTTGCTTCTGGCCAGGATCAAAACTTGAGCAATTTGGTTTCAGTCGGAGTCACTAACCCCTAAGCCATAGGCACATGGAATTAGAGAAGGGAAATATATATATGCAAGTTTCATTAAAAATGACAGACAAGGTATTATGGTCAATTTTTTTTATATAATATTTCATGTGATCTTATTTTTGTTGATATTTTAAAGTTTATTCACATCATTTTCTCAACATGATGAATAAAAATGACATTTTGTGCATCTTGAGTTTTAGTGTTCATCTTTTTTGGTTTTCTAAGTAAATGTAAACTCCAGCTCAACACTTTATTGCAAAACTCTCATGTTCTGCACTTTGAGAGCTCTTTGCCACCACTGAGAAAAAGCTGGTGTTATATAGCTCTCTCAGTCCCAGAGCAACACTGACTATTGGCTAATACCTGCCCAGTAATGTTCATATGCAAATTTTGTCAGCACAATTTACTCTAAGTAGAATGACATCTCTCAACAGCCAATTGTGGAAGAGAATGTAACTCCTGGTGTTAACTGTACCACATGCAACCAACTCCGGGTCTCTTGTCAAGTTTCCTTGATTCTTCTTTACAATATATATATATATTAATCATCAACATACAAGCCTGTTTCGCTGTATCACAGCTCATCAGCATGGCTAGACACATCCACTTGCTTCTGGCCGGGATTGAAACTTGATTGATTTGGTGTCAGTCGGAGTCACTAAGCCATAGGCGCATGAAATCAGGGAAGGGAAATTTTAACGTGTTGTATATAAGTGGTGTATACACACGCCAGTCACTGAAAGAACTCAATTCATTTCTGAAGAGTAATACAACGATACAAAGAAAAGCAGAAAACAACTACTCCCAAAAGTATGATATAATGTAAAAATGCTTGATACAAAATTCGGCAAAAGAAATGTAGCTCAAACTATTCTTAACAAATAAGGTTTTACACCAGGCTACCCGGGTTTCTACCATAAGGTATCTTGAACACAAGATGAAAAAAAACAAATTACAACTTAAAATATACACAACCACCAGAAGAAGAAAAAATTTGCAAAGAGTTTATCTGAGTTCATAAATACCCAAAAGATCTTTCTTAAGATGTCTACACTTAGGCATAACCTCTGTTCTTTCATTTAATAAGATAGTCTTTCAGTGCAACCAATATATATCTCTTAAAGCTTCTATTCTTATTTATTAAGAATTATTAAGTCCAACCATGCCAAGATCTTAGCAATGGAAGGAGCTGATAAAGATAATAAGAGAAAATGCAACTGCAGGAACAAGAGTAATTGTCCTTTTGATGGTGATGGTTGTAAGGTGAGCAATATCTATACTACTGAAGTCAGTAATGGGAGTAGAAGCTTTAAGAGGTTTATAAATTGGTTGTACTGAAGCACCATTTAAGAAACGATATTACAATCATAATACTTCCTTCAGATTGGAAAGTCACAGGAGTGATACCAAAGTTGCACACTGTGTGTGGAAATTTAAGGAGCAATATGGCAAAATCCCATGTGTGAGGTGGAGTATATTGAAGAGGATTAAAGCTGGAAGGAATCATGGTAATAATTGTTGTAGGTTGTGCCAGGAAGAGAAGTTGGCCATCATGATGTATAAGAACAGAGTTGTCTTATTAAATGAAAGGATAGAAATCGTGGCTAAGTGTAGGCATCTCAATAAAGATCTCTTGGGTATTTACAAACACAGATGAACTCTGTGGAATTTTTTTCTTCCTCTCTGGAGTAACAATCAAGTTGGATTTTCACCTCTTACTACCCTCATTTTTTTTTCTTCTTCCAGTGTTTGTGTATGTTTGGAGTTGTGTTTTGCCTTTTTTCACCTTGTGCCTGATGATACATTATGGTAGAGACCTGAGCAAAAAATAAAAGCTTATTTGTGAAGTACACACATACACACATATATATATAAACAAAATGAAATAGCCCAAATTATCTACCCTTCTACTACGACCACCTGACTCTTCAAACTTTATTCATCTTTTGAAATTTTATCCATTTATCATTTCCTTGTTAATTTTCTTTGTTCAATTTTAGTCCATTTATTTCTCATTTCTATATATTTTCATATAAAGAGGCAGAGATGTCACTTTTATTCATCATATTCTAAGGAGGATGCAAATAAACAATGAAATATTAAAATAGCCATGGTTTTTGCTCATTAATATTGTTTATATACAATTATGTTTTTGAAGTTTTCTTCCTCTGTTTTTGTCTCAAAAATGATCGTCATGATTTACATAAGTATATGTGTGCCAATGTTTATGAAATGTATGCATATTATGTGTTTTATAGTTTTCAATATATAGGCTTATGAAATTTATGCATATTGTGTTTTGTAATTTTCAAGATATATATGTTTATGAAATGTATGCATATTATGTTTTATAGTTACTATATATGTTTATGAAATGTATGCATATTATATGTTTTATAGTTTCAGTATATATATGTTTATGAAATGTATGCATATTATGTGTTCTATAGTTTATATATTTATGAAATGTATGCACATTATGAGTTTTATAGTTTTCAATATATATGTGTTTATGAAATGTATGCATATTGTTTTTAGAATTTTCAAGATTATATATATTTATGAAATTTATGCATATTATGTGTGTTATAATTTTTAATATATATATTTATGAAATGTATGTATATTATTTGTTTTATAATTAATTTATATGTATATTTATGAAATGTATGCATATTGTTTTATAGTTCTCAGTATATATATATATATATATATATATAGAGAGAGAGAGAGAGAGAGAGAGCATGGATTGATATTTATCTTTGTTTGATATTCATAAACTGACCCCCTTTAAAGTAATAAGATCACTTTGAATTTAGGATTTATCTCATACATCAACCCTTAGAAATTGTTTAGCATTTCTGAGCAGAAATTTAAACCAAGTTCCAATTCATTTTCTGTCTGAGGTTTAAAGACTTCTAATCTAACCAGCTATTCTTTAAGAATAAAAAAGTGTTATGGGGAAACACCCTTATTCCTCAGATAATGGATTCACCCTCCTATATTAATTAGAATTAACAGGAAGTTAACTCGAGAAGTTCTTGGGAAGTTTGTAGGAGTTCTTTAGAGTTCTATTGGAGTTCAGTAGAACTACTAGGCAGTTGATATTAGTCAGCAGTTAGCCGAATACTAAGGAGTCAGTTTTCAGTGGAAGATTATCAAGTTCTTAACATTTTGGGTATGTTAAGTCGATTAGCAACCGATATAGCACGATTATAACCTTCAGTGCAAAAACTACTCCACAACAAAAAGTTATTCTTTCTAAATAAAAATTATTTTGGTACATACATTTAATCATTAGTTCCCATTCCTTGTCTGTCACCATTTTTCTGTGAAAAAGCAGAACAGTTAAATCTTGGGAAATAGTCAATGGCAAAGTTCTGAAGACGAGTGTTTCGATACTGTTCAAATTTCTATTTATAGTATTATTTTTCTTTTAAATATAAAGTTTTGTCATTAGTTAACATGTTATACCAAAGAACATAGAATATAAAAACAATATTTTCTTCTGCTATATTTAATGCAATTTGTTTGATATAAGTTTAAAACCAGATTGTATTAGCCTTTGATACAACCACATCTTAATTTATAAAAATGAAAAATATTTTGGTTATTTTATGCTTAAAAATGTTTCTAAAATATAATCTATAAAGGCTCCAAATATTTTCTCTGCTGGTAAAATACACTCACTTCCAGGATAGCATGGTTAAATATTTACTGCTAATACATACACACACACACACACACACACACACACACATATATATATATATATATTTACCTACTGAAACGATGGTCTTATGTATATTCCTGACAGTAATGGTCCTCTTACATCAAGGATTTCTAAAAAAGTTATTAGTGCTTTTAAAATGTTGGGCTTCAAAATCGAAATTCCATCTAATCTCAAAATCATTAATTTTTTAGATATTAGCTTTAATCTGTCCAATAATACATTTAAACCATATCAAAAAATTAATCAATCCCCTATCTATATTAATATTAATTATAATCATCCTAAATCTATCATAAAACAAATCCCCAAAATAGTCAAGATTAGGATTAATAAATTATCATCTAATAAGGAAATATTCGATGAGAATAAAACATTATACAATGAAACTCTAGAGAAGAGCGATTTTAAAGATGAAATATTATACGAAATGGAAACAAAAGTAAAGTTAGAAAAAGAAAAATAATATGGTTCAACCCTCCTTTCTGCAACTTGTCCAAGGTAAACATAGGTAAATACTTTTTAAATTTAGTTAGCAAACACTTCCACTAACACCACCCCTTAAGTAAATTATTTAGTAGAAAAATTCTTAAAAGTAGTTATTCTACCACTAATAACATGCAAAACATAATTAATTTACATAATAATAAATTACTCAGAGACTTCTATAACAAACCTTTGAAAGATTAACCTTCCTGCAATTGCACCAATAAAACGAATTTTCCCGTTGATGGCAGGTATAATTTGAAAAAAGTTGTTTATGAAGCCACTATTTGTCCAGTCGAGGACCCTAGCAACAAAAAAAAAAAAAAAAGAAGAGTTTATATAGGGATATCTGCAGATAGTTGGAAACAGAAACTTTACAACCACAAACACTCATTTTCCAATGCTTCCTTGAAACATCAAACTGCCCTGTCTAAACAATACTGGGATATTAAAGATGGAGGATTTACCCCACTGGTCAGATGAAGGATTATAAAATATGCTAACACTCCCAACAATTTCAGGGATAGGTGTAATTTATGCTTGGAGGAAAAATTAATGATTATAAAATATAATAATCCAAAGGAACTCTTTAATCAGTGTAATGAATTAATATTTAAATGCAGACATAAAAATAAATATAAAATAGTCTAGCTAAATCAGCCATTGAAACTGTAGTATATCAAACATTTTTTCTAAAATATATATATATTGGCTCTGTATTCTTAATACATTGAGCTCTCTGCCTGCATCACTTTTTAATATTAAAAATTTTTAATATTGATTAGGATCAGGTTCTTGGAATTTACCTTCCTACTCTTCCACTTTGGATTAAAGAAAAAAAAAGTATATATATATATATATATATATATATATATATATATATTTCACCCCAAGCAATTTGGTAATGCTATTAGTATGCAGAGGGTTTCAGAGAGTGAACGTGAGTAAAACAACTGGGTATAGGGGTTACTGAGGAAAAGATAAAAGGTATATAAATATGTTAAGAAAATCTCTGACAATGTGGAAAATTTTTTTCATGCAACACATTTTGGCTTAGGTTTAGGTTGATGTGGTTACACATACATATGAAGGAGAGGGGGCATGACCGGCTTTTATGCACATGTGTAGTCATGTTAAAGTAAACACTAGTATAGTCTGATGAAGTCTTAAAGTCCAGAACATGTCATGAAAAAAATGTTCATACTTTGTCATATACTTTCTTAAATTATTCTGATATATAAACATTTATGTATCGTTTTCCTATCCATATATATATATATATATATATATTGTCATCTGCAGACAGATCTGTTTTGCTGTATCACAGCTCATCAGTACATTTAGACTCTGATTGCTTTTTTAACCCAGGATTGAAACCTGACTGAATTGGCGTCAGTCAGTGATTCTACCTCTGGGCTATGGGCGTATATAATAATAATAATAATACTAATCACAGTGAAACTAACACCAATTATAAGAAACTAAATCGCTGGGACTGGCACTAACTTAACTACAATTTAATCGTCTTGAACACCCAGAAAAGAACCTCTTCTTAGGGCAAAGGTGGGGGATAAAAAAAACGTAAAGTACCCGTTAGAAAGAAAAAAACCCTGAGAGGAAACCTTAACAATAAAGTGCTCAATACGAAAGTACGAAAGTAGAGCTACAAATGCAAAAAATCTAAACGTGAGCCAAATCCTACTGCGGTTTCACACTACGGTTCTTCAGGGCATTATATATATATATAAGGATCTACAGTGTAATTGGTCCTGACTTGACATCTAAATTTCAGTCACTTTTTCAACAACTTGACATGGATTCCTTCTTTCTTTTCTACAAATATTTTCAATTCCGCTATTCTGATGAGCTTTTTCCCTCGTGACTCCTCTATGTGAACTTAAGCATGCTACTAGATTGGCATCTATCCTTTAAAAAGTTAAATGCAACGATCACTTCTACTTAAACAGTTTCTATTCTCGCACTTCCCACCTGTGGAACACTTTTCCATTTACTTGCCTCTCTGATAGTTACAATCTCCAGAAATTTAAAAACAATGTCAGTTGCAATCGTCTAACTTCTTGAATCCCATTCATCTTTTATACTTTCTTCAATATCCCCTGCACCTAATCTTTTCTTTCACTGTAACCCCCCTGCACACTAGTGGGGGTCTTGCCTTGCTTAAGGTGAAATAATTAAATAAAAATAAAAATAATATATATATATATATATTATATTACCTCTGTAATTTTAATTACATTGAGCTCTCCTCCTGTATCATTTTTTAATATTAAAATTTTTAATATTAATTAGGATCAGGTTCTTGGGATTTACCTTCCTACTTTTCCATTTTGGATTAAAGTATTTTAATAAAAAAAAAAAAATATATATATATATATATATATATATATATATATAAACATGCGGTGTAGATAAATAAAATAAAAAAAGTATCCTGTGCATAAAGTTGTAGGATAACTCTTTAGGAGAGCTCTAAATATATATGTATATAAATACATATAGAGCAAATATATGTAAAAATTAAGACAGACACGTTATTCCTTGGTTAAGTGGAAGTTTAGGCCTATTTCAGGCAAACCTTCATCAGCTTCTGTTTTTATTGTACAGAAGATTTTACACAAATCTATTCATGTAAAATCTTCTGTACAATAAAGATGGAAGCTGATGAAGGTTTGCCTGAAATAGGCCTAAACTTCCAGGAAATAACGTGTCTGTCTTAATTTTTACATATAGTCATCCGCAGACAGATCTGTTTTGCTCATCAGTACGGTTAAACTTTTAACCCAGGATTGAAACCCGACCAAAGTGGTGTCATTTGGCGGTTCTACATCTGGGCCATGGGCGCACGGTAGAAGAAGGCAGACTTTTTAGCATGTATATTGTCATTATACCCACCCAATAGCCAGAGTGCTCTAATTCGTTAGTGAATGGGCGATGCATAATATATATATTATGAATTTTATGTAATTTTTAATGCTTCCAAAAGTAAGCTGCTTTCCTTTAATTAACATAGAGAGGCTTTCCTACCCTGCCCTGCTTGGGGTGAAATGATTATATATATATATATATATATATATACATATATTTTTTTTTTTTAATCATTTCACCTCAAGCAAGGCAGTAATGCCACTGATGTGCAGGGGGCTACATAAGAGAAAAAGATTAGATAGGAGGAGAATAAAGAAAAAGATAAACCAGTTAAGGTGGATGTTAGAGAAGAGAGCAAGAGAAGGATGAGAATACAGGTGTGATGACAGTTGCAAAGGTGGAGAGAAAGGAAAGGATATATAGGGTAGTGTAGAAAGAACTGGTGTCAAGAGATGGTTAATGACATTGCATGTAAATTCCTGGAGGTTGTAGCCATCAGGAAAGCAAGAATATGAAAGGGAGTTCCACAGGCTGGAAGTGCAAGAAAAGAAGCTGATGGAGTAGAATTGTTGGCTGCATTTGGTTGATCTAACTGCGAGTGGGTGGGAACCAGTTGCCAGTCGGGTTGCATGAGTAAACTCATGTGGCAGGGGCACCAGTGACAATTGTTTAAATGTATTGGCAGATAGAACATAATAATCTAAATACCTTGGTATATAGTACACAATAGTCTAAATGTCTTGGTTGATAATACAATTGTTTAAATGTATTGGCAGAGAGCACACAATAATTTAAATGCCTTGGTAAAGCACATAATAATCTAAATGCCTTGGTAGATGGTACAAAATAGTTTAAATGTCTTTGTAGATAGTACACAATAGTCTAAATGTCTTGGCACACAATAGTATACTGTATCCTATAATGTTTATGTATGTAGACCATGTACTGTAGTGCAAATATTTTAATAGAGTGTTTTAAAAACAAAACACTCTTAAATAATTTGACAGATTGCACACTGTTATGCAAATATCCTAAGTCATTCTCTAACTTGATTTTGTTTTATTTTTTATTTCATCAATTTTTTAAAGATTTGCTTACTTTTTGTTTTATTTTATCATTTTTATTTATTTTTTATTTCAGAAACAAATATTTTGCCGCTTTTTTACAAGTTTCCAGATTGCAAAATTGTTTTTTCCATTAGAATTTTAAAATAGTGTTGATAATTTTATTAAAATTTGTGCATTTATTTTGATAATTGTTTATTTGTAACATGCCTAAAATAATGTTTTTAAAAGTTTTGAAACATTGACAAATCTGAAATATAAAGTAGGGTAAAAAAATAGATTTTGATCAAATATCTTGTTTGTTAGTTATATGAGGTAGGGTTAAAATATTCTTAGCTCAACAAAGAACCATTCCAAAAGAATTTCTTGTGTTTAGTCTTTTGGTCAGATTATGGAAAATGGGTTGAGCTGAGAACTTTTCAGCATCCACCTCATTTATCTAAAGTGAGGGAATAGTTTTCATTTGAGTCAGTTGTTAAACTGGTCCCCCATTTTATTTCTTTTGTGGTGAACATGAATTGAATTTGTATCAAAAGCTGTCATTAGTATTTATCTTTATTTTTTGATTCTGTTGTCTGTCAGTCTAGATGCACCGAATTGAACAAAAGGTTATTATTTTGTTGCAATTTAATATTACCCAAAGCCTGTCTTGGGGTTGAAATAACTGCACACTTCCCATCAAGGATAGAAGTTGATGTTCTGAATGCTGATTGAAATTTTTGTGCAACACCCTTAGATTCCACCCTTAAATTTGACCTTGTGTTATACTTAGCTGAGTAAATATCAAGTTTTCTAGAGTACTTAATCTTTCATGATGAAACTGCCCAACTCTAGAAATGATATATGGAGACCTACCAAGAGTATTAACCTTAGTTCAAAAGAGATGTGTCCAGTTTGCTGGGCATTGCGTACGTGCCACAGATGAACTTGTTTCATCGTTTGTATTATGGAGGCACCCATCATCTCACAATCGATCTCGTAAGTTAACCTTTCCAGACAGGATACATAGAGATACATCTATTGCCAAGGAAGACCTTACAGGAGCTATGACAGTTAGGGAATACTGGAAGGGTGTAGTGAGTTATATCTTGGCCGAGGCCGCAGGATGATGATGATGATGATGATGAACAAATTTTAAAATGCCCTCGTCTTTCACTTCCCAGTTCAAGCAAGGATGAAATTTTATGGCTTATAGTTTGATTATTGTTCATTCTACCATCTGATGCTATTGATAACAAACCATATACATAAGGAAATGCCTGTTTCATCTTTTGTGAAAGAGACATGAAGAAATACTGCCTTGAAGATGGATCCCTGGTCTCTGCTCCAATTTCTTGGGTGTTAAGGGATATGATCTTACAGTTGATGATCAGAAGTTGATATTTAGAAAATTAGTTATATAATCCACAAATGTGATTAATATCCTTCATTTTAATTCTTGTCTCGTTTTTTTTGACCAGATTGTTCTCCAATATTCTTCAAGTGACATTACTAAATCCTTCTTGTACCAAACTATCAATTCAGTTTCTCTATATAAAATTATATAAAATCATGCCATTATAACCTTGCAGGTTTCTATGGACAATGTGATACAATTGTCTGCCTACAATAATAGCATGGAAAATGCTTGTATTCAAAGATAATCGTGCAAATCCTGCATCTGTGCATTTCCATCCTTTTGAATGTTGTTTTGCATGCAGTTATGCATAATTGTTTGATATTTTTAGTTGCTGAACGTTGCAACAAAAAGCAAAGTTGTCATTTTTGGTGAGTTTAAATTATCTTCAGAACAATAAAATTCAAAGAACGGATTTAGATTTAGAGATTTTATCAAAAAGAAATTTTGAATTTTTTTTTTCAATAATCAGCTGTTTGATATTTTGTCGTATTTATGAGAATTGGATTTACACCGTTTATAAAAAGAAAGTTTTTCATTCATATTTAGATTCCAGATCAAAATATTGTTATAAGCATTTTTTCCTGCACGAGAGAACAAACAAAATAACAAAGTACCACCATTGAAGCAGAAAGAAAAGTAGACAAGAATTGAAAAGATAGAATTCTTTGTATTAATGATATAGAGGATCAGAGTGGAATTTCTCTTTGTGGGTGAGGGATGTGACCTGGTTGGTAGCACTTTTAGTTGATACTTGTTTGGGATCTGTTAACCAATGTCGCTGGTGGCAATGATAATATCCAACCTGCAGGGCCATGACTGACAACTATATATGTTCTTAAAAGCAGATTGGGTGTGTCATAACTCAGCATTTTTGGTCATGCCTTTTGCTTTAGTAGCAACATTTGTGATTGGCTTCTTTTATATTCTATTTTATATTTTTTTGTTTTTTGAGGGGATTTGTTTTGTGATCTAGATGTGATGCTCAAATCCCCTGCTCAGAGAGTGTTTTTTATTTTCATTTTAGTGTTTACATCCAGTCAATGTTTTTTAATGTAAAGTGAATCATGAAGAGATCTAGTTTGAAGCTGAGTACAACACCATCATTAACATATTCTTCAATTGTGAAGACACTGTATTTAAAATTTTCTTTAGAATTTCATGAATCTTTATATAAAATTCTGTGATTTACACCTTTTATAGAAAGAATGTTTTTCATTTAAATTTAGATTCCAGATCAAAATATTGCTATAAGCATTTTTTCTTGCACAAGAAAACAAACAAAATAACAAAGTACTACCAGTGAAGCAGAAAGAAAATTAGACAAGAATTGTTAAAAGCTGAATTCAAGTTGCTGAATCATTTATCTTTTAATTGGACATCTGTTTTTATTTAAAGTCTTTAGATAATTAATTATTCATTCTTATTATACACTGATTTACACTGATAGGTGTCTTCATCTTGTTATTTATTTATTTTTTTACTAATGTTCCCCCTATACAAAGGTCAAAGGTCACACAAACTAGAGTGATACTCAAGGTGGTGTAACATTAATATAAGATATAATATTGTTTTGCATGCTGTAGTCATAATATCAATAAGTATGAATTATGTAAATTTAAGTACATCTACATGATTATAAAATCAGTCTTCAAAATATAAATATTGAGTGTTTCACCAAAGAGCAATGGTTAGCAAAACAAACAAGCAGGCCATTACTACTGTAATGAGTTTAGTCCTCACCTTGTTCCTCACAATCCTAGCCTTGTATCTCAGCTAACCTTATTCAATATTTAGGCCTGACAGGTGGCTGAGATATATGCGTATTTGCCATCAGTGTTAGTAGCCAATGTTCAAGCCCAAATAAAATAATTTTCAATGCTGATTTTCAAGGCAACACAATCTTCTTACCATAGTTTCCTCAACTTTAGAATTTTACTAAATTTAATTGATAAAAATAAAAAGTTTTAATTTAATTCCAGGAGGTATTGTTGCCATAATGGTTAACAGAACGGATAATAGAATTGCAGTAAAAGCATAAATGAATATTCTTGAAAACAAACCTGCGCCATGCGAACCATTTTCCAAGGAAGGAGAAAAACTGTAAAATCCATCCAGAAAAAGAATATGACAACAAGAAATGCTTCCCTGAGTAAACAATGTTCTATGTGTTGGCCTGCCCAAAAGGAAAATGACGTGCATGGCCTGCATCAACTCTCATTGTTAGCGTGAGTCTTGAAGGATATGTAAATTCTGAATAAAGTTCGCATTGTTCTATGCAAACTAGGTTCTACAAAGCAGGTAACTTAATTGCTGTCAGAGAGTTTGTCTGCAATCATTATGTTACGTGGAGGATAAGTTCTTGAGACGTACGACAGCTGCTGGATTAAATTTTATCCACATAAAATTCTGCTACAAGAATTAGTGAATCAAGTTCAAACTCCAGATCAGGCAGTCTGCATTTATGCTTTTTTATCTTCCATATTTGTCATTATTGCTCTTTTATTTTCCATATCTGTCAATATGGTTCTTTTATTTTCCATATCTGTCATTATCACTCTTTAATTTTTTTTTTTTACTATTTTTTATTTTTACTCATGTCACCCCAAGCAAGGCATTCCACTGCCACTATAGCGCAGGGGGTCACATAGAGGGATTGGGTATGGGAAATGTCAGAAGGAGGGTGATAGACGAGTAAGGAGGAACATAGAAAGAGTGTTTGAGAGAATGTGTGCGAGTTAGTGTGTTAGGAGGTGTCTATTGACCTTACATTTAAACTCCTGGAGGTTGTAGCCGTCAGGGAAGCAAGCATGCGGTAGGGAATTCCACAGGCCGGAAGTGCGAGGAAAGAAGCTGTTGGAGTAGAAATTGCGGTTACATTTCATCGGTTTCACTGTAAAAGGGTGGGACCTAGTTGCCAATCTAGTATCTTGTGCAAATTCACATCTAGGGGGCACCAGTGATTTAAGTTCATCAGAGCAGAAGCCATGAAAGTATTTATAGAAGATGCACAGGGAAGCCACGTCATGCTGGTGAGAGATATACTGCAGGCAGTCAGCCAAGTCGGTATCGATTACACTACAGATTCTTCGCTGTATTTTGTCAAGAACCCCAAGGAGAATAGAAGGGGCACCCGACCAGATGTGGCAGCAGTACTCAATACACGGGCGGATGGTGGATGTATATAATTGCAGGATAGATTCAGGCGGAAAGAATTTCCGCGCCCTGCACAGAGAGCCGACTTTCATAGCTGTGGATTTAGCAATGGATTCGACGTAGTCATTCCACTTGAGGTCCGCTGAGAGTGTCAGGCCAAGCAGGCATAGTGATTTACTCTCTGGGAGGCAAGCTTGTTCCATGCTAATGGGCGGGAGGTGCAGTTGTCTGTGGTGGTTAATTGACAGCAGCTTCGTTTTGGAAGAATTGAATTTTACGAGCCATTTCTTACCCCAATCCACCACGGATTGGAGGTCCTTCTCAAGCTCGGCAGCAAGGTTCGCCTTGTCACCTACACCAGATTTTTGATCGAGGCAAGAGTAAACTGTGGTATCATTGGCGTACATACCTACTTGTGATCTTATGGCATCGGGGAGATCATTGATATAGATTAGAAAGAGCGTAGGACCTAAGACAGAGCCTTGGGGTACACCCGCATTTGTAGGGTAGTTCTGGGAGGCATGTCCGTTTAATACCACCTTCAGTGTGCGGTTAGAGAGGAATGACTGGATTAAGTCCAACAAAAGTCCAGTTATGCCATAGCTTCACAGTTTCCGTATAAGGCCGGCATGCCATACTCTGTCAAATGCTTTAGAGATATCCAAGGCGACGGTTCAGGCTTCACCATTCTTGTCGAGAGCCTGGTATATATACTCGATGATGGTCGTTAGCATATCAGCAGTGGACCTGGTGAAGCGGAAGCCATACTGTTTGTCTGAGAGGAGCCCGTGGGCTGTGAGATGCTGAACGACCTTGGCATTGATAATGGCTTTGAACACTTTGCCGAAGATCGGAAGAAGGCTGATGGGGTGGTAATTTGCGGGGTCCGATGGTTCACCAGTGTTCTTGAATATTGGAACCACAGAAGAAGACTTCCAACAGGCAGGAAAGCAGGAGGAAGATAGGCAGAGGTTGTAGAGCTTAGAAAGGATAGAGGAGAGTTCAGGGGCACAATTCTTCAAAACTATGATTGGGATTCCATCCCCACCACTGGCTTTGTGAGGGTCCAGTTTTGAGATTATGCTAGAAATCAGCGAGGGCGTGATGTGGACGTCATTCAATTGAGCCTCAGTTCTAGATGGGAGATCGGGTGTATGGATTCCAGACGAATCCAGAGTCGAATTGTTTGAGAATCTATGGGCAAAGCATTCAACCTTGTCTGCTGAGGAGGTGAGGACCTCAAACTCGTTTATTAGTGGGGGTATTGAGGACTTACTCTTGCTAAGCACGCGTTTGCAGTGGTGCCAGTAGTCTTTGGTACCAAACTTAGAGGATGCTATGCGCTGCTTCATCCTGGCAGCAAACAGCATCTTAGCTTCATTAAGTATCTTTTTACACTTATTACGAGCTGAGGCGAAAAGGCGCCTGTTTGGTCTGACACGTGGCTACGATAAAGCCGGAAACAAGTGATTCTGGTGGGCAATGGTGGCCGAGCAAGCGGGTGAGAACCAGGGAGACGAATGGGATTTAAGCTGAAATTTCCTGGCAGGGATGAATGCATTGATGCCAGCCTTAACCTAGGAGGAGACCTGATGCACAGTCTTCGATGGGAAGACTAAAACATTGTTCCAAGGGACATTGCAGAGGAAGTCACGGAATGAATCCCAGTCTGCTCTTTGATAGCAGTAGGATATTCTGTTGGTCTGGGTTTCTTGGGTAGGGGTGGAGTGGAAGGAGATGTTGACAGAAACTACGGCATGGTCAGAATTTCCGAGAGGGCAGAGCTGTCTGGTGGAGCAAGAATTTTTATCTTCTATATCTGTCATTATTGTTCTTTTATTTTATTTTTTTTTTTTTTTAATCATTTCACCCCGAGCAAGGCAGAAACGCCACTGATGTGCAGGGGGTTACATAAATGTAAAGAGATTATTTACAAAAGAGTGAGGAGTACAAGCTAGTTAGAAAGGAACAATAGAAAGCTGAGAAAGCAGGTGCAATGACAGGTACATGGGCGGAGAGAAAGGGAAGGTTATACAGGGGAGGGGAGAGAGCTAGAGGCCAGTGGTTAGTAGGTGAGTATTAACTTTGCTTTTAAATTTCTGGAGGTCGTAGCCGTCAGGAAAGCAAGAATACGGGAGTGAGTTCCATAGGCGGGAAGTGCGAGAGAGGAAGCTGCAGGAGTAGAATTGTCGTCTGCGTTTGGCTAACCTGACTGTGAATGGGTGGGACCCAGTTGCCAGTCTGGTTGAACGGGTAAACACCTGTTGAGGAGGCATCAGTGACTTAAGCTCATCCGAGCAGAAGCCATGAAAGTATTTATAGAAGAGACAGAGGGAGGCCACATTTCAACGATGGGAAAGTGGCTGCAGACGAGTCGCCAGATCAGTACCTATCACATTACAGACTCTCCTTTGGAGCTTGTCAAGAACACTGAGGAGAACGGCAGGGGCACCTGACCATAAATGGCAGCAGTACTCCATGCACGGACGGATGGTTGACTTGTATATATGCAGGATGGATTCAGGTGGAAAAAACATCCTGGATCGACATAGTGACCCAACCTTCTTAGCAGTAGATTTTGCTATGGATTCAATATAGTGCTTCCATTTGAGGTCAGAGGACAGGGTAAGTCCGAGGAGGCGTAGTGTATTACTCTCCGGGAGAATCATCTGGTCCATGCTTATGGGAGGCAGAAGAGGTTGCCTGTAATGGTTGACAGACAACAGCTTGGTCTTAGATGAATTGAAGTTGACAAGCCACTTCTTGCCCCAGTTCACCACAGAGTGTAGATCCCGCTCAAGGTCAGCAGCGAGATTATGTCTGTCCGCCACGACAGGTTTCTTACTGGAGCGGGAGTATATTGTAGTGTCATCTGCGTAGATGCCTACTTGGGACTTGATCTCATCTGGGAGGTCGTTGATGAAAATAAGGAAGAGCGTTGGGCCCAGGATAGAGCCTTGTGGGACACCAGCATTCGTGCTGTAGGACGAAGAGGCACGCCCATTCAGAACGACCTTCATTTTGCGGTTATTTAAGAAAGATTGGATTAGGTCAAGCAGGCGACCGGTAATACCATAACCGCGTAGTTTGCATAGGAGGCCAGGGTGCCAAACCCTGTCGAAAGCCTTGGAGATGTCCAGAGCAACCGCGCGAGCCTCGTCAGACTCATCAAGGGCCTGTAGCATGTACTCCGTTACAGTAGTTAGCAGGTCGGCTGTGGACCTGTCAAATCGGAATCCATATTGCCTGTCGGAGAACAGTTTGTGGGCGGTGAGATGATGAACTATTTCAGCATTTATTATAGCCTCGAACATTTTCCCGAATATTGGTAGAAGACTGATAGGGCGATAGTTGGATGGGTCCGAGGGTTCACCACAGTTCTTAAAGACAGGAACGACTGAGGAGAATTTCCAGCATGCAGGAAAGCAGGAAGCAGAAAGGCAGTAGTTAAACAGTTTAGAGAGGACAGGGGAAAGTTCAGGGGCACACCTCTTAAGGACTATCACCGGGATTCCATCGTCACCACACGCCTTATGGGGGTCGAGTTTTGAAATTACTCTGGATACTATTGTCGGGGTAATATATACGTCATGCAGTTTGGCCTCAGTTCTAATAGGGAAGTCGGGTGGGTGCACTCCGGACGAGTCGAGTGTGGAGTTGGATGAGAATCTGCGGGCAAAGCACTCAGCTTTCTCCGCAGATGATGTGAGAACATCAAATCCATGGATTAAAGGAGGTATTGAGGATTTCCTATCTTCCATATCTGTCAATATGGCTCTTTTATCTTCCATATCTGTCATTATCGCTCTTTTATTTTCCATATCTGTCATTATTGTTCTTATATCTTCCATATCTGTCAATATGGATCTTTTGTCTTACATATATGTCATTATTGCGCTTTTATCTTCCATATCTGCCAATATGGTTCTTTTATCTTCCATATCTGTCAATATGGCTCTTTTATCTTACATATCTGTCATTATCACTCTTTTATATTCCATATCTGTCATTATCGCTCTTTTATTTTCCATATCTGTCAATATGGCTCTTATCTTCGTTCTGTCATCATAGTTATCATTTTTCATAGCAAGTTGGCAGGTAGAGACACTTTCATTCAAATTTTAAAAGTATGTTATTCATTTACAATTTAAATATGTTTAAGGAACAATTCTCTAAAATAATAGATAATATTATATAAATTTAAATGAAGTGTATTAACTGTTGTCATCTGTACTAAATGTGTAAAATCTTCCTTTATGACAGGAGACTTCCAAATTCATCCATTTTCTCTTTATTATATAAAAGCATGCCATTATAACCTTGCAGGTTTCTATGGACAATGTGATACAATTGTCTGCCTACAATAATAGCACGGAAAATGCTTGTATTCAAAGATAATCGTGCAAATCCTGCATCTGTGCATTTCCATCCTTTTGAATGTTGTTTTGCATGCAGTTATGCATAATTGCTTGATATTTTTAGTTGCTGAACGTTGCAACAAAAAGCAAAGTTGTCATTTTTGGTGAGTTTAAATTATCTTCAGAACAATAAAATTCAAAGAACGGATTTAGATTTAGAGATTTTATCAAAAAGAAATTTTGAATTATTTTTTTTTCAATAATCAGCTGTTTGATATTTTGTTGTATTTATGAGAATTGAATTTACACCATTTATAGAAAGAATGCTTTTCATTCATATTTAGATTCCAGATCAAAATATTGTTGTAAGCATTTTTTCTTGCATGAGAGAACAAACAAAATAACAAAGTACCACCATTGAAGCAGAAAGAAAAGTAGACAAGAATTGAAAAGATAGAATTCTTTGTATTAATGATATAGAGGATCAGAGTGGAATTTCTCTTTGTGGGTTAGGGATGTGACCTGGTTGGTAGCACTTTTAGTTGATACTTGTTTGGGATCTGTTAACCAATGTCGCTGGTGGCAATGATAATATCCAACCTGCAGGGCCATGGCTGACAACTATATATGTTCTTAAAAGCAGACTGGATGGGTCATAACTCAGCATTTTTGGTCATGCCTTTTGCTTTAGTAGCAACATTTGTGATTGGCTTCTTTTATATTCTATTTTATATTTTTTTGTTTTTTGAGGGGATTTGTTTTGTGATCTAGATGTGATGCTCAAATCCCCTGCTCAGAGAGTGTTTTTTATTTTCATTTTAGTGTTTACATCCAGTCAATGATTTTAAACGTAAATTGAATCATGAAGAGATCTAGTTTGAAGCTGAGTACAACACCATCATTAACATATTCTTCAATTGTGAAGACACCGTATTTAAAATTTTCTTTTGAATTTCATGAATCTATATATAAAATTCTGTGACTTCTGTTAGTCTGACCATCCATTTGTGCATCACACCCTCTAGAATAGCCATACATTGACCAATCAAAAAAAAAAAAAAAAATTGAGGGAAGTGTAAACAGGTGAGGGGGTATAAAGTACAGTTGTTGTGCATACTTCTGAGATGAGGTAGTATTTAATCTATTTACATTATTTGGACTATTGTCTTCATCTTTGCTGCCATGTTTACAATGTTGTACCTTTCAGCCTTATTCAGGTACTAGGTATTTTGAACCGAGTCTTTTATTACAATCACTGGGGTATTTATTTGAGAATGATAACCTAGTGATGGTAATAGATTCGGTTTGAAATTCCTAGCCCCTGAAGAAGGCAAGCATTCAACTGCTGAATTGTTGTAAACATGGCAATAAAGATGAGGATAGATGTTTGAATAATGTGAATAGTGTAATGTGGAGAAGTTTGTCACTTAAGTGAGAAGAATCATGCCGACTTTGAAGTTTCATGAAGGCACCAATTAGCGTCCGCACTCATCAGGGCTTCATTTTAATCTGACTTCATGAAACTTCAGAGTCAGCATGACTCTGCTCATTTAAGTGACAAACTTCTGTACATTAATCATATATAATGTATAATTGTTTTAATACAAACATCATATTTAGTGGGTGCATTTATTTGAGTTGTTTTTTTGATGAAACTAGAATCCTCACAGTATTTGTCTATATTTCTGTGATGAGGTAGTATTTAAACTATTTACATTATTTGGACTATTGTCCTCATCTTTGCTGCCATGTTTACAGCGTTGTACATGCCAACCTTCTTTAGGTCCTTAAGGACACATGGCCCAGTGAATATAGACATTGATTAGTTCCAGTGACTTGGCCCAAAGAGTTCTGAGTTCAATACCAGTGGTGGACAAATAATTTATAAGAGCTAAGTTAAAGGGAGATGACTACATGGCTGCCAGAAGTGTCATTGCACATGGAATGAGAATGATATACCCCAGTGATCATAATAAAGGGTTCGATTAAAAATTCCTAGCACCTGAAGAAGGTGACAATAGCTGAAACTTCGTAAACATGGCAGCAAAAATGAAGACAATAGTCTGAATAACGTAAATAGTGAAAATTTTGATTTTACTAGGGTGCATAACTTAGTATAATAGATTTTCATTAACTTTTTGTAAACATTAAAGGTTTTATTATTTTTTTTATTACAAAATACTCTCACTATTTTAAAAACAATTTAATTACTAAAGTAATAAATACTTAAAATACAGCTTACGGCCATATCACATTGAATACACCAGTTTTCACTCGATCACCGAAGTTAAGCAACATTGAGCCTGGTCAGTACTTAGATGGGTGACCGATTGGGAATACCAGTTGCTGTAAGCATATCGTGACGGATGTGTGTTGTGGTGTAGTAGATATCGGCTTGGAAAGAGAAATCAGTGAGCCGAGTTCGAATTCCAGTTGAATACCCTGCATTCACTTAAGCACTGGTATCCTTGGGAAAGGTATTAATCTGTCCCTTCCCTCCAGTTATGGGTTAAATAACAGGGTAGGACTTGGAGACCCTTCCCTTAAAAACAAATCCCAATGCATCTTGATACTGGAAAAGAAAAAAGTATTACCAGACACAAAACCTATATAAAAACAACAATAAATTGTTGAAAGAAAAAGTTATTACCAGCAATAAATAAATAAAATTTAGTTGGCAATAAATGACCCGCCGAGGTTGATATGCCATAAAAACAAAACAACCAGTCAACTTAAGATACAAATAATGCAATATTATTTTTTAAGTGCTAAGCCGCTGACTGTTTGCGCCTCAATTATGTCACGCATTACAGTGTACCACTGAAACTGCGAAATATACCAGATTTAACACTTTTCTTGAAGTTTTTATAATTCATTGATTGCTTCATGATATTGAATAAAACATAGAGTTAGTAAATATTAACAAAAAGTGCTAGCAATCATTTCAACAATATTAAATACTGTGAGAGTTTCCACACACATCAACATGTTAAAAAAATATTCTAGTCCAAAAAATTCAAATAAAAATTTTAAATAAGAAGACGATGAACTTTTAACGATTGTTCAGTCACAATTTCCTTTTAATAGAAATGATTATATCATTATTTACATCCAGACTATTGTCTTTATCTTTGTTGTTATTATCACAATGCATATCAATCCAGGCAACCTTCAGAGAATTTAAAAATTATTCCTTTTTTTAAATCTACTGCTGTAGAATGTTGTTCCATTGATCATGCCAAGGGATATCTCAGTCACCCCATTTCTACTGAGTCTGCCCTTCCTGACCTTAGGAATCAACCTCACATTTATTAGGATGTCACCAAACTAATGAACTCATGCTTTAATCCACTAGGAATAACCCTGAGTGGAGAACCGGTGCCTTAATCTTAATCTGCCTGCTACTGAGACTGCTGCTGCTTGTTGCTAACTGCATTCAGTGCCTTTCTTTTTTTCTTCCAAGATTTTCTTCTAAGTTTTTAACTTAGAGAATTTGAAGAACATTATAATGTTTCAATGATTATCTAGCCATGATTGCCTTTTTCAGAAATTATTGTACTTTAAATTTGATTATCCTTCCCATAACAATTTAGCTAGCTTGCCCTAAGAATTATAATTGACTCAGTAAACCAATGAATTAATATTTTATTGTGAAAAGATCCTTTTTAATATCAGTGATTGTAAAAGTTATTTTCATATAAGAAATGGGTGGAGTTGTACTATAGGTTTTATTAGGTATCTCCAAAAAAAAAAGAAAAAGATCAAAGAAAACAATACCTAAAGTTTAAAAAATAATTTTCTAAAAATGAAAAATATTTCTGGAAGCTTTTATTTTAGTTTTAATTTCAAGTTAATATATTAAATTTAATATATCATGTAAGAAAAATACTTTGCTGTATTTCAAAAACTAATTTAAATAAAATTTAAATTGACGGAAAATAGCTGATTAGTGTCATTTTTTAGTTGTCTTTCAGAGCAATGTAATTCTCTTTATCAAAAAATCTTCCAAAAATAAAATATACTTTTCTGGAACTCTGAGGAATATTAGCTGATTTAAAGTATAATTAGTCTTATTTGAAACAACTATTATTTAATTTAAATTTAAAATATCACAGAAATGCATTATTTAATCTGACAGTATCTGTTTATTTAAGGTATTTGTGGATTTAACAGCTTGATGACAGATTGATATTTATCTAATGTTGTTTATAGTGCCTTTAGCTGTTAAAAAAGTAATTTAATTAATATAAGAGCCTTTTATGGAGTAGATAGATCTATCTATTGCCCGGTTCACACTCCACCCATGTCTATTGAACAGGTCAAGAGGCTCATCCCTTGTTCCCTGTTTAGGATGTGGTTTCCAGCTTTCTCTTTTCCAATCTTCTCACTTTGTTTTGTTTTGTTTTTTCAATTGGAGTAGATAGGTCTATCTATCACCCGGTTCACACTCCACCCATGACTATTGAACAGGTTAAGAGGCCCATCCCTTGTTCCCTGTTTAGGATGTGGTTTCTGGCTTTCTCTTTTCCAATCTTCTCACTTTCTTTTTTTTTTTCAATTGGAGTAGATAGATCGATCTATCGCCCGGTTCACACTCCACCCACGTCTGTTGAACAGGTTAAGAGGCTCATCCCTTCTTCCCTGTTTAGGATGTGGTTTCCGGCTTTCTCTTTTCCAATCTTTTCACTATTACGTAGCCCCCTGCACATCAGTGGCCTTACCGCCTTGCTCGGGGTGATACGATTAAAAAAAAAAATAAATAAATATATTTGTAGGTACTCAATAAGCATAAAAATATAAGAAAATATTCCCTGTAATCTAAAGTTTTAATGAATTTTAAATATTTTGGCTGTAAATTTACTATGGTTATCACTCTTATTTTCTGATAATGTTGTGTTTAGTTGACCATATACAGAAAATCAGTATGCTTATACACAGAAAAAATTCTAAAATAATTTAATTCATTTGTGAATAAGTCTTGAATATTTAATTAAAATCCAACAATTATTTGATTTTTGCCAGAATTTCCAAAACAATGTATTTTTAATGCCAAAAAAGAAATTATAAATCAGCATGTTAATAATCTTTGGCCCACCCGCTGACACAAGAAAAACGAGATATTTAACCAAAATCTCAAACATACTAGAAAGAATTTAGAAATTTAATAAAATAATAAAAAAATACTTTGGTCTTTCCTCTTAATAATAACAAATAGGAAGGTCATTCAATAAATAAGGTGAATTTTTTGGTATAATCAGTCCAAAAATTTTTACACTGAAGGAATATGGAAGCTTGTGCACAGATGGGAAAAGTGTGTGACACTGCTGGGAGACTATGTTGAAAAATTAAAAAAAAGTAAGCTTCTATCTGTATAATGAGTCCTTATACTGAAAAATTTACCTTATTTATTGAATGACCCTCGTATTTTCACAATAAATTTTTTTTTATCAAGTTTAGGGCCTTTTATCATGGTATGCTCTTTTTTATAAAATTTTTGGAGTTATTTAGATTTTATCATATTTTTTTCACATTGCTATAGATTAAGTATTCCAGATCACAAATAAAAAAAAAACCAAAAAACTAGAAGTAAATTTTCTAAAAGTCAGTGGTGATGGTAGTGGTGAGGGATCCAATTTGCTATTTAAATTCATTGTCAATTGATCCAAATCCAAACTTATTTATAAATGGAACTTTGTCTCTGTGTGTGTGTGTGTATGTGTCTGTGTGTGTGTGTGTATGTGTCTGTGTGTGTGTGTCCATTACCTATAGACTCCAAAACAGCTGAACCGATTTTCTTGAAAATTTACAGTTTTACTATAAGCATCTGTAAGTGTTCTTAGCTAAGTTTTGTGTCGAGGTACCCCCAATAAATATCAAAAATCAATCATCGAAAAAATCGGGTTATAGAAAGAGAGGTCCGATTTTAATTAAATTTTATACACTCATAGACAAAGACATAAAAAAGGATATTCAGAAGTTTCAAGGTTACAGTTCTTACAATAGTGCAGAAAAATTGATATCGATACCAGGAAATCAAAATTTGACTTACATCCATTCATTTTTCTTTCAGTCTTTGGTTTCGCTTTAACTGGAAACAACTATTGCTTTTTAGTCTTTCATGCCAACGTCCAAAGCATCTGAGCTCCAGGGCCATGGATTAGTTTTAAAGCTTTCATTATACCTGAGCAATGCCAGGCTATACTGCTAGTTCTTCTATAGATGCAAAAAGCAAACATGCTCCTATAGTGGGTAGCTTATCTATTCTTTTCTGTTAGTAGTGGAGAGTCCGTTCTAGTGAAGGGAAGTTGTATACTGTTGCAGGTTAATGGAATTTGGCCTTGTTGTAGATAGCCCACTAGAAGTCATAAAGAAAGGTTATAAACTAAGAAAAGCAAACTGAGTTGAAAAATAACATTTTATATATACACATATCAATTAAGGTTTTTACAATTAAAGTAATACTTGAAATATAGGTCCATCGAAGGTTGAAATGTTCATGGCAATAAAATGCTGAAAGAGAATTAATGCTTAGGAATGTGGGGAGCGCTATGAGTAAGGAATGTCTTTGATGTAGTCACTCCTTAGGTCAGTAAGTAGTTTTGAGGCAGGGAAGATGGAAAGAGGCAAGGGAGGTGAGCGTAGTAAGCCGCTTGACTTTGGACAAGGGAGATACTAATTACTCTCTTCTCCTCGAGTCGGTCTGCCTGGCGATGCTTTCTCTATCTGCTTTTTATATCTTCTTTTTGGATCACAGCAGCTCATTTGGGATTTCACACTTGCATTTGGTTCTGGGCTTCCCATTGGCTGATAAATAAAATTTGCATAGGCTCGCGAATTGGAAATTTAATATTTAATTAATTTTTAGTTTTCAACCGGAACATCTGCGCGGAGCCAGCAGCGCAGCGACGACTTTTGGTCATTTGCTTTTTGGTTGTGAAAGCGCAAACATCCGGTTCATCATTTTTGCTCGGTATCACCACACTCCTATAATGTAATTTTTTCAAATTAATAAAAAATATTTTTTAAATTTGTAATCTAGAGAGCTTAATCATTAGTAACCTATGAAAAAAGAAGTATTTTTTATTTCTTTACATTTTAAGACATCATGTTGTATGAGTATATTTTCTGGCTTTAAATAACCTACAATGGGTTGATAAGACATAAAATATAAATCATCGAGTTCAGATAATGTCAGGAATATCTGAGAAAATATTATTTGAAATTTTGTAAAAAAACACAAAACAATAAAAACAAGGATACCAGATGTGTACGATAAAGTTAAAGTAAGTCATTGCAATGAATTGTTTGCATTCCTGATTTGATTCTTTTTGTTTTTGCCGCTAATATGGAATTCTTCGGACAGATTGTGATGCTAATTTATGCAACCATCTAATTACTCAAACAGGGGTGTTTGAAGAGATTACAACAATTAATTATTGTTAATACAAAATATTGAATCAATAAATCTGTCTGGTTTTTCCATGAAATGACACAGAGTTGTTTTGATTGATCTCATTGTGTGAAAAGATCTGTGATTATTGTTGTTTTGAAGTTCGGAAATTAAATATTTTCATTTCTTTTATCAATAATTATTTGAACTATCGGCGGGTGGCCTATCATATGACTGTTTTAATGTTGCAAATAGAATGTAATTATTTTTTTTTATAATCATATTGCCCTAAGCAAGGCATTTTACTGCCACTGTTTTGCAGGGGGTTACATAGGAGGAGAGTTATGAGAAAGAGTGACAGGTTATAGGGGATGTCAGGAAGTGGGTAAGAGAAGGATGAGAATACTGATGAGGGTGGAGTGGATGGAGAAGAGAGCATGAGAGAGAGAATGCAGGTTAGTGAGATAGGAGATGACTATTGACTTTACATTTAAATTCTTGAAGATTGTAGCTGTTGGGGAAGCAAGTAAACGGAAGGGAATTTCACAGGCGGGAAGTGCGAGAAAAGAAGCTGCTGGAGTAGAATTTGCATTTACATTTTATTGGTTTCAGAGTAAAAGGGTGGGACCTAGTTGCTAATCTTGTGGCTCGAGTAAATTAATGTATAGGAGGCACCAGTGAGCTAAGTTCATCAGAGCAAAAGCCATGAAAGTATTTGTAGAAGAGACACAGGGAAGCCACATTGCACCAGTGAGAAAGTGACTATATCCGAGCTGTCAAGTCGGGATCTATCACATTACAGATTCTCCGTTGTATTTTGTCAAGGACCCCTAGGTGGATATCAGGAGCACCTGACCAGATATAGCAGCAGTATTCAATGCACAATCGGATTGTAGATTTATAAATGTGCAGGATTGTTTCAGACAGAAAAAACTTTCTGGCCCTACACAGAAAACCAACCTTCTTAGCAACGGATTTAACTATGGATTCTATATAGTCATTCCACTTGAGGTCTGTTGGGAGAGTTAAGCCGTGGAGGCGCAGTGTTTTGCTTTCAGGGAAACTATTGTAGTTATTGTAGATAAAGTGAAATTTTAGCAATTTGTTGTCCTTCTTCAGCTATCCCATGAGTCACTTTCATCATTTATAAATAAGGAAAGCTGAAATACAGGTGGGGGATACCAGAATCAAGCAAGTACAAAAATTTAAATACCTAGGAAGTGTTCTAACAGGAGATGGAAAGTGCGACACAGAGATCTAAAGGCGAATTGTCATGGCAAAGGACGTGTTCCAGAAGTTGAGTAAAGTACTAAGATACAGGAAAATTTTACTAGAAACAAGGAAGAGAGTGCTAGATTGCTATGTGATGTCAGTTCTTCAATACGGCAGTGAATGCTGGACAATATCATCAAAAATAAGAAAAAAATTTGAAGCAGCGGAAATGTGCGGAAGGATGCTGTGGATATCGTGGACCGAGCATGTGAGCAACAATGAGGTGTTGGAAAGAATGGCAATGAAAAGAAAATTAATAGTGAGCATCAGGAAGAGACAACTGAAGTTCCTGGGACATGCAATGAGGAAGGAGGGCTTGGAGAACCTGATACTGACAGGCCGGATAGAAGGAAAAAGAGACAGAGGAAGGCAGCAGATAACATATTTGAAGGGCCTGATCAGGTGGATGATGGAATGGGGGTTGCGAAGTGTAACAGGAGAAAGCATGTTAAGAGACACCAAGGATAGGGAGATGTGGAGAACCATAATCGCCTACGTCCTGAAAGGACAGGGCACATAGAAGAAGAAGAAGATTGGCATATTACAGTGCAATCTATACTGGCTTTTGATTAAAAAAATGCCGAGCATACCTTAGTTACTGTTTATGGGAGAGAGAGCGACTTATCTAGTATGATCAACAGTCTGACCAAGGCCAGTACACTCAAAACCTTGGTTAAAATGACTTTTGATTTTGTGCTAACATAACCATCGACAGCGCTCAAACAGTCCTGTTTATTCAATTTCACTCACAAGGCTTAGGTCAACTCATGGTATGATTTTCAGGCACTTTCCAAGAGTGATGGCATGCTGGAATCACCTCTACCAGACAGATAACATGAAGAAATCACCTTGCTGAAAAATTGGCCATTGTGAGATTCAAACCTGGGTCTCATGGTCAGAAAGTGAATGTTCTAATCACTCAACCATATATATATATATTAACCAACCTGAATATTTAAGAAATCTTGTTAGGAAAATATGTGGCTGGCGGAAATATCTAAATATACTGTATAATTATAAAAAAACAAATTAGCTACTCAAATATGTCCAAGCCGCATGCATCCTAGGTGGGTTGAGCCAGCTTCCTCCCTGACAGACAAAGTTTCATTGGGATTTGTTTAAGGGCAAGGTCCCAGGTCCTACCCTGTTATTTAACCCATAACTGGAGAGAAGGGATAGATTAATACCTTTCCCAAGGGTACTAGTGCGTAAGTGAATGCAGGGCATTCAACTGGAATTCGAAATCGGCTCACTGATTTCTCTTTCTGCACCATAACGCACATCCATCAATAAACACTTACAGCACCTGGTATTCCCAAGCGATCACCCATCTAAGTACTGACCAGGCTCAATGTTGCTTAACTTCGGTGATTGAATGAAAACCGGTGTATTCAATGTGATATGACCGTAAGCTACTCAAATATGAGTATCCATTAAAAATAATGTTCAAACAAATAAATTAAAAATATGTTGGAGTTAATCTGTTTCACACAGATTTCGTAAAATTTTGTATATATATATATTAGTCAACCACATACAAGCCTGTTTTGCTGTATCACAGCTCATCAGTGTGGTTAGATATCCACTTGCTTTCAGCCTGGATTGAAACTCAACCGATTTGATGCCAGTCGGAGTGCTTCCACCCTAAACACATGGAATGAGAGAGGAGGAAATTTTAGCGTATTATACATATACAGTGTATACACATACCAGCAACTAGGAGAATTCAATTCATTACTGAAGAGTAATGCATAAATCCCAGAAGTTGTATCTGTCTTTAAAATTTTCCTCTCTAGAGATCTCAATTGTAATGAGAACATAATATATATATATATAGGTAATAATGTCAAATTCATGAATGCCAATGATAATCCAAGAAGATCTACTTAATATGAGAGTCATGTGTATTTCCACACAGCTACATTCACTCATTGTACATATACATATGCAACAATCACATGATAATCTTGCTTTTATGCCTTTTTATGGGATGTATATATAGCAGACACATGGTACACCCAAAGACAGTTGCAGCAGAAACACAGAACACAAAGCAATGCCCCCAATAGCAGCATGCTATTGCGGGGTTCGCGTTCTTCAATATCAAACAATTTTCTCACACACCCGCACTAACTGCAAGACGCAAGTAGATGCCTTTTCTTTCTTTAAATAACACTTGTACAAATTATTACAGTTGGCATAAGAACCTTAACACGCACAACATGTAAAACAAAAAGATGAACTCACCTTCTTTTACTAAATCATTCTTCTGAACTTTACAAAGATGAACTTATTCATGGACTCAGACATTTTCACCAATCTCCTATCAATATTATTCCTCACACAAATTACATATGACACTGATAAATCTTCCAGTGACAAAGAACATTACAACTTACCTGAAAAGATTTAACACAATCTTATGCAGAAAATGAAAGACATTTTAATCAGACACTTTCAACACCTGTACAAAGTATGTATTTCTTGTTATTGTTAATACACTTTATATGATTACAATTAATGCTTTGACCGTTTCATTCAATTTTCCATTTACTAATTTAAGGAATGGTTTCAACCGTATAAAAAAAATAATTGTTGGTATGCAGGAATTTAGTTAGGAAGTTCTTTGGGAAATGGCCTTGTGCCATGTGAAATTCAAACCTAAATTAACTTTGTGTAATAGGCCCCAACAAATATAAAATATTAAGTGTTAGATCTGCATAGAGTTCAATGGATGTTATCCAGAGCAATATGATATTTATTAAGGAAAACTCAACATGTCATTTAAATTGGTTATAAATTATAATTCATTTCTATGAACTAAATTAGCTTACTTCTTCAGACCACACTATATTCATTCCATTCAGTACAAATATTTCCTGGAAATAAACATTTTTTTAAAATGAAGTGGAAATCAAGTAACCTGATTCAGGACAGAAATTTTGACCTTATCTCAGTTTGGAATCATTAAGCCAAGTGAAAAAAGACAAGTGTGCAAAAGTAGTGACCATAAAACCATTACACGTCCACTCACAAGTACATGAATAGATAAACACATATAACCCTACATATTAACACTTTCATGTATACACACTTATATACACATACACATATGTTCATACTTACACATATGTACATACAAATGCGTCTGTGCATACACCCACATACACTTATCCATCTATATCCACAAATAAATATTGTTTGCACACTCAGATACATATTTATGAAGACCAGATTTATATGCATATACTAACACATATTTATGCAAATATACTAACAAACCGCACATATCCTCAGAAAGTATGCATATATTTACATATTTACATACATACCCACACATACACATATATATCTGCCTACATATACACACTCCTGCCTGTGTATAAATATATGCATATATATATACACAAATTTTTCGATGTATACATATAAATTTCTTATCTCTGTACACTCTAACCTTTCTCCATCCATGTACTTGCTTATTAAAACTTATATGTGTGTATACAAGAACGATGCTAATATGTATACACATACGTGTCCACCTTTTCACACCCAATGAGGTCGTATACTTCAAATTCTTCTTCTTCTATGTGCCCTGTCCTTCTATACGTAGGCAATCATGGTTCTCTACGTCTCCCTATCCCTTGTGGCTCCCAGTATGTTTGCTCCTGTTACACCTCACAACCCCCGTTCCGTCATCCACCTGATCAGGCCCTGCAAATATGTTATCCACTGCCTTCCTCTGTCCCTTTTTCCCTCTATCTGGCCAGTCAGTATCAGGTTCTCCAAGCTCTCCTTCCTCATTGCGTGTCCCAGGAACTTCAGTTGTCTCTTCCTGATGCTCAGTATTAATTTCTTTTTTGTTACCATTCTTTCCAACACCTCATCGTTGCTTGTATGCTCAGTCCACGATATCCGCAGCATCCTTCTGTAGAACCACATTTCTGTTGCTTCCAGTTTTGTCCTCATTTTCGACTTCAAATTACATATGTTATAAAATCGTTCCATACAGCCTTTGAGATTTCACTCACCCGATTGACTCAGACAATTAAAAACTTAATTGCGCGATTAAAATTTATTGCTTCACTCGCCAGAGGTCGATTAAAAATTCATTGGAGGACTTTACGGATTGAAGAAATGAAAGTGGAAATCTGTCATGTATACATTGGATGCGGGTTGTGGTGCAATGGATATCAGCTCGGAATGAGAAATTGGGGATGCGAGTTCAAATTCCACTTGAATTCCTTGCATTCACTTATGCGCTTATATATTGGGAACGGTATTAATCCGTTTCTTCCCTCCAGTTATGGGTTAAATAACAGGACAGATTGGGTTCTATAGCCTTGGCTGGCAACCAGTCTACCACAGAAAGCAATGGTAACCTACTCTTCTGCCCAGTCAGTCATATCTCTTTCGAGACATGATCGCCCAAAGCATGTATCACCTATGGCACTTAACTGAGTGGATAAATGTAAATGAAAATAGAATGGTTCTTTTGTTAATATTGCACAATAACATGTGCATCAAATGAATTTATAAATATTTAATAATTACCTATATTGCAGTTTCATCAATGAAAGAATGAAGAAAATTTTGGGTGATTCAGATGAGTTCATCTTTGCTTCCTTGCCTTGTAAAATATTGCAAAGTAATAATAACATAAGAACCATTCTATTTTCATTTAGAATTATAAACTTGGCAATATTTAATAATTACCTATATTGCAGTTTCATCAATGAAAGAATGAAGAAAATTTAGGGTGATTCAAACGAATTCATCTTTGCTTCCTTGCCTTGAAAAAATTTGCAAAGTAATAATAACAGAAGAACCATTCTATTTTCATTTAGAATTATCCACTTAAAAATAGTATGAAATACATTATTTCTTTTAAAAAACTGGGGTTGCCTAATAATTATGGGCGGTAGTGTGTTGTCTGTGTGAAAGGGGTTTGAAGAGTGGATAATAATTTGTCACCCACAAGGATGCAGAGATGGTTTTGGACTCCACTGAAACTGGAAAATAAAGACTGTACAGCTTCTGCTTATATTAGTCAGTTAAGTGCCATTTGTGATACACGCTTAGGTGATTACATCTCTTTCGATCCATGACTGACTTGACAGAAGATTTTCCTGCAGTAAGTTGCCATTTCTTTCTGTAGCAGACTGGTTGCCAACCAAGGCTATAGAACCTAATCTGTCTTGCTATTCATCCCATAGCTGGAGGGAGAAGAGATGGATTAATACCTTTCCCAAGGGCATTTGGATGTAAGTGTATGCAATGAATTCAACTGGAATTTGAACTCAGCCTATATATGACAGTAGTACTCCATTTTTGGCCTGATTAGATTTTTTTAAAGAGATAGGATAGCAGGAGGAGTCAGGTACAGGGGATTAACCATTTTGCTAGTATCTTTAGTGATTTATCATATAGTTTAGAACATAAGGAGAAAGAGTCTTTTATACACCTAGTGGGTGTTAAGAGATGTCCCCTGGCAGACAAGGTGGGGTAATAAAGAAAGAAAGAAAGAAAGAAAAACAGCTGGCCTGCCGGTGAGGGAGCATCATCATCACCCTGCACCTTTTGTCCCCCCACCCACTCATCATCATTCATCTTTTTTTTTATATACACACACCAGTATTTTAAAAAAATGATGTATTTCATACTATTTTTTAGTATTTATTGCCAAGTGAATAATTGTAAATGAAAATGGAATGGTTCTTTTTTGTTAATACTGCACAATAACATGTACACCAATGAATTTATAAATATTTAATAATTACCAATATTGCAGTTTCAGCAATGAAAGAGTGAAGAAAATTTACGCTGATTCTGACGTGTTCATCTATGCTTCCTTGCCTTGTAGAATTTTGCAAAGTAATAATAACAACAAAAAAAAAACATTCTATTTTCATTTAGAATTATCCACTTGGCAATAAATACTAAAAATAGTATGCAGTACATCATTTCTTTTAAAAAACTGGGGTGGACTAATAATTATGGCCAAGAGTGTATATATATATATAAAAGAACATGCTTTACTATGAAGGAAATATTTAGAAAGAATATTAATAAATATTTTCACATCAATAATCACATGCTAGACATGATTTTATATATCACCAACATCCATAAAACCCATATTTAAAGAATGTAAAATCCAGATACCTGTCAATGAAGTAAACCTAAATCTTTTCAAATACATCTGATACATTCAAACGTCATATACAATATTAATTGTAGGTGTCTGTTTATCTTGCAATATAAAGTTAGTATCTTGTTTTGTCAAAATCTATCTTGTTGGTGGTGAAACTAGAGTGACCTTTCTAAGAAGCAAGCCTGGATGATGATATATAGAGGCCTTGCACTGCCTAGACTACATACACCCCACCCACATAACAACAAGATCCAATACAGAGCATTACATTTGGGGATAGCTTGGCTACAGAAATTGCTGGAAAGTTATCGGTGTTGGCAGTCAACTGCCTTTAGGGTTCCACTCCAAGCTTTCTGTCTGGACTTCCATAGCCTTATCTATCTTTGAATATAACCGCAAAAAAGTAGAGGTTTAAAATCAGATGTTTCCTTCTTTTAGATGGATTGCCTTTCTGAACTGTTGAGCTTCATCTATCCAAAGCAGCTGGCTAGGAGGTATCAGTTTTCCACCTCTGTCCATTTCCTGGCTTGGAAATGGACTTACTTGCCAGAGGCTATTTGAGATGTATATCATGAAAGAATGTGCATCATGGTGCTGTGGCTATAGGCTCAAAATGAGAAATCGGAGAGTCAAGTTCAAATTCCAGTTGAATTTGTTTCATTCACTTACAAATACCCTTGGGAAATGTACTAATCCTTCTCTTCCCTTGAGCTATGGGTTAAATATTAGGACAGATTGGGTTCTATAGCCTTGGTTGGCAACCAGTCTACTGCAGAAATTAATAGCAACCTACTGGGGGGAAATCATCTGCCCAGTCAGTCATGTCTCTTTTGAGACATGTTTGCCCAAGACATGCTTGCTAAATCCGCTGCTAAGAAGGTTGATTCTCTGTGTAGGGCCAGGAAGTTTTTCCAGTCTGAAGCAATCCTGTACATATATAAATCAACCATCCGCCTGTGCATTGAATACCGCTGCCATATCTGGTCAGGTGCCCCTGCTATCCACCTAGGGGTCCTTGACAAAATTCAATGGAGAATATGTAATGTGATCAATCCCAACTTGGCAGCTCAGATACAGTCACTTTTTTACCAGCGCAATGTGGCTTACCTGTGTCTCTTCTACAAATACTTTCACGGCTTCTGCTCTGATGAACTTAGCTCACTGGTGCCCCCTATGCATGAATTTACTCAAGCCACAAGCAACTAGGTCCCACCCTTTTACTGTGAAACCAATAAAATGTAAATGCAAATTCTACTCCAGCAGCTTCTTTTCTTGTATTTTCTGCCTGTGGAATTCTCTTCCATTTACTTGCTTCCCCAACAGCTACAATCTCCAAGAATTTAAATGTAAAGTCAATAGTCATCTCCTATCTCATTAACTCATCCTCTCTTTCATGCTCCTTTCTCCATCCACTTCACTCTCATCAGTATCCTCATCCTTCTCTTACCCACTTCCTGACACCCCTATAACCTGTCATTCTTTCTCATAACTTTCCTCCTATGTAACCCCCTGCGCACTAGTGGCAGTAAACTGCCTTGCTTGGGACGATATGATTATAAAAAAAAACATAAATAAAAAAAAGAAAAAAGAAAAAATTAAAATATAAATCTGGATTTAAGCCTAAAATATTCAGATTAAGATGTCATTATTTATAACATGTTTAAAAGAAAGTTATCAAGCAACTGAAATGTGGTTATATAGAAGATGCTGAGGATACCATGGATTGAACATGTGAGCAATGATGAAGTTTTGAAAAGGATGGAAATGAAAAGGAAACTTAACATTGAGAAAAGACAGCTGGATTTCCTGAGATTTGTAATGAGGAAGGAGGGTTTGGAAAACCTGATACTCACAGGTCTGATAGAGGGAAAGAGAGACAGGAGAAAGCGACGCATACCATACTTGATTGGCTTGAGCAAATGGATGGCAGGGTGAGGTTTGGGTGGGGTAACAGGAGAAAGGGTGCTAAGGTATAGGGAGATGTGGAAGGCCATGATCAGCAACAACCTTAAGGGACATGGCATATAGAAAAAGAAAAAGGAAAAGAAGAAGAAGATAATTTTTAACACGTCTTTGACAGGATGTTTGTCTTTCAATATGGCAGCAGATGCTGAACAATCTGATCAAAGATGGAGGAAAGACCTGAAGAAACCAAAATGTGGTTCTACAGAAGGATGGAACATATGAGAAACAGTGAGGTTTCGAAGAGGATAGACATGAAAAAGAAACTGGTACTTAACATCAAGAAAAAACAGCTAAAGTTTCTGGTACATGTAATGAGGAAGGAGGGCTTGGAGAATCTGATGTTCACAGGATGGATAGCGGGAAAGAGAGACAAGAGAAAATCAACATGTGATATATTTGATGGATTTGTGCAGATGGATGGCGGAGCGAGGGTTGAGTGAGATAACAGGAGAAGGGGTGTTAAAAGCTTCAAGGAATGAGCGTCTATGTCCTGAAGGGACATGGCACATAGAAGAAGAAAAACACTTTTTTTTAAATCGTTTTACCACAAGGTGGTAATACCACTGATGTGCAGGGGGCTACATAAGAGAAAAAGATGAGATAGGAGGAGAGTAAAGAGAAAGACGAACCAGTTACAGGAGGTGTCAGAGAAAGGAGCAAGAGAAGGATAGGAATACAGGTGTGATGACAGTTGCAAAGATAGAGAGAAAGAAAAAGATATACAGGATGATGTAGAAAGAACTGGAGTCAAGTGATTAAGAGATGGGTATTGAATTTAAATTCCTGGTGGTTGTAGCAGTCAGGAAAGCAAGACTATGGAAGAGTTCCACAGGCGGGAAGTGCGAGAAAAGAAGCTGCTGGAGTAGAATTGTTGTCTCCATTTGGTTAATCTAACTATGAATGGGTAAGACCCAGTTGCCAGTCTGATTGCATGAGTAAACACATGTGGCAGGGGTATCAGTGACTTAAGTTCGTCGGAGCAGAAGCCATGACAATATTTATAGAACAGACAGAGGGAAGCCACATCCCGTTGGTGAGAAAGTGGCTGGAGTCGAGCCACCAAGTCGATACCTATCACATTACTGTTCCTCCTTTGGAGCCTGTCAAGAACACTGAGATGAACAGTGGGGCCACTTGATCATATATAACAGCAGTATTCCATGCACATACAGATGGTTGAATTGTATATGTGCAAGATGGATTCAGATGAAAAAAACATCCTGGCACAACACAGTGACCTGACCTTCCTAGCAGTGGATTTAAAGAGAGTAGAAAATGTAAAGTCGATAAATATGATTTTAGGTAAGCAAAAACAGAAAGTCAAAATACGACAAAAGATTTACATGTTAGTTGTACAAAAACAAATACTAACACAGATAAACTCGGTAACTGTGGGGACGTTGAAAAAAGTAATAATAAACAATACACATATAACTTGAAATAAATATAGTCATAACATAATAAATAGAATAAAATAAGAATTTAAAAAAATTTTTTTATTGGATCATTTCACCCCAAACAAGGCAGGACCACCACTGGTGTGCAGGGGGTTACAGTGAGAGAAGAGACTGGGTACAAGGGATGGGTATTGAGGAAAAGATAAAGATGAACGAGATACAATCTTCAGATTTCAGTGGCACATCTCCCTTGTTCTGTTAAAAGACTTCCTAGATACTTAAATTATTGTACTTACTTGATTTTGGTATTACCAGTTTTTAATTCACACGTTTGACTCTTCTTTTTGCTGAAGATCATAAATTCTATCTTCTTACAATTTATTTTTAGCTCTTTCTTCATGCTTTTCTTTATTACTTTCTGTGGAAGACTTTTGGAATTTTCTTTTTGTTTCTTTTATCAACACTGTGTAATCATTTTTTTTTTAATCATTTCACCCCAAGCAAGGCATTCCACTGCCACTATAGCGCAGGGGGTTACATAGGGGAAGGTGCTGAGAGAGCGATTGGATATAGGAAATGTCAGAAGGAGGGTGATAGACGAGTAAGGAGGTACATAGAAAGAGTGTTTGAGAGAATGGGTGCGAGTTAGTGTGTTAGGAGGTGTCTATTGACCTTACATTTAAACTCCTGGAGATTGTAGCTGTCGGAGAAGCAAGTATGCGGAAGGGAATTCCACAGGTGGGAAGTGCAAGAAAAGAAGCTGTTGGAGTAGAAATTGCAGTTACATTTTATCAGTTTCACTGCAAAAAGGGTGGGACGTAGTTGCTAATCTAGTATCTCGTGCAAATTCATACCTAGGGTTCTGGATTATTCTAATATCCATCCCAAATATATCAAGCTTCCCTAGCAGTTCAAATAGTTCTTTGTGTTGTATTTTATCAAATGCTTTTGTATAATCCATAAAACATAGGTACACTTCCTTTTCTATCTGTAATGCTCGTTCAGATATCATTCTGACTACAAATATAGCCTTTCTTGTTCTAGTGTATTTAACGAACCCACATTGTCTGTATCCTATTTTCTGTTTAATTTTAGTTCTGGTAGGAATTCTAATTCTATCATAATCGTCTCATTTCAAAGATTGAATAAGTCCAATGAGAAGACACATCCTTGCTTTACACCTGTTTCAATTATTGTATAATTACTGAATTCATTTTATGTCCATATGCAAGTGGTTTGGTCCCAGGATAAATTCTGGATTGTTCTAATATCTTCCCCAAATATATCAAGCTTACCTAGCAGTTGAAATAGTTTTTTGTGATATACATTATCAAACTCTTTTGCCTACAATTTTCATCAATTTTATTAAGGCTTGTCTTTTTGCTTACTGTTTTGACAACCATTTGCACAAGTCCTTTAGGTAAGTTATTCACTGTTTTTTTCCACCCCTTTTGCTTTCAATATGTCTTGTGAGTACCAAATTCCCTACACCCTCTTTCTTCATTTCCATAGAAATTTCAACTCTTTCAAATTTTATTTTTGTTTCCATTTTCCCTAAAACTTAGTTGTTGCTCATATGTTCATCTTATAGTATTCTCAACATCTTTCTGTAGAACCACATTTCCATTGCCTTAAGTCTCTACTTCAACTGTGAGAAGATTGTCCAGTATTCACAGCCATATATATCTACATATCTAAGATTGTCGCCACTAATATCAAGTTCTGGTAGGACTTTGCTGTACCTGTTGAATAAATCTGGTGAGAAGACACATCCTTGTCTTACACCTGTTTCAATTTTTGTATATTTACTGAATTCATTTTCTATCTTAATGCAGATGGTTTGCTCACAGTGTAAGGTCTGGATTATTCTAATAGCTTTCCTAAATGTCATGGCGACATCACCCATCAAACAGAATGAACTCTTCCAACCGTTACATATACCTCTCCTCACAAGAAGTGAGAGTAGATAGCCTAAGTAGCCAGTAGTAGCCTGAGTAAGTAGCCTGAGAGAGTAGCATGAGGAGAGTGTCCTGAACTCAGTCGAAAGCCATCTACGAACACTGCTACCGTAACGATCATTACGAGTCCTAGTTCGAGGGCCGAATTATAGTATAACACAAAAGCCCGTATTATCGTTCTACTAACAAAGTTCCAAGTGTTGTATTTTGCCACGTTTAATATATATTTGTTATTTCCTATTTTGATTGTTTTTGTGTTTTTCTTGTTGGACCTTTAACTGGGTCCACGACACTAAATAAATCAAGCTTACCTAGCAGTTCAAACATTTCTTTGTGATGTACTTTATTATCAAATGCATTTGCATAATCTATAATCTATAATACATACGTACATGTCCTTTCGCATTTGCCTCGCTCTTTCTATCTTTTTCCAAAAAGAAAAAAAAATCTTTCTGAACTTACTCTCTGTACAGCCACTGACTACTCAAAAATTGAATGTTTCTAGTTAGATATATGACTGTAAGTTTTCATTTTGTGAAAATCTTGAGGTGAAGGATTGCCGGACCCCCAAGTACCCCACCCTACTCTCATGAACATGTTGGTTAGCCTCACTAAATAGCATTTTACCTCTGCAGAATTGTTTTTCCAATAACTTTATTTTTTATTTTAAGGTACAGTCGTACGTCAAACATCACCATATCGTAGCTCAGTGTTTAGACAACTGGACTGGAGGCTGAGAGGTCTATGGTTCAATCCATGGTGTGAGGTAGGTGAGGCTTGTTAACCATAGGAGACATACAGTACTGACTTATAAAAAAAAAACAGAGCATGAGTGGGATTTTTAGCTAGGGATAGCATACATCTAGTAGAAAGAATGTATGAGCAATCTTTAAAGGAAAGATTGATGCTGTCAGATCATAAATGCTTTTTGTAGATTGCAAAATGAACAATAAAATATTTCGACTAATCATTGACTATTTACTTATAAACTAGTGTTGCGGGGTCCAGTATGATTTTGCATTAAATATAAAACCAAACAGGTTACGGAAATTAACGAAGATTAACCAACAATTTGAAATAAATTGTTTGAACATTATTTTTGATCGATACTCATATTTAAGTAGATATTCTGCTTTTGATTAAACAGTATTATATATTTATATCTACCGGCCTGATTATTTACAATAAATTTTTATTACAAAAATGTGTATCATTTGGCAGCTTAGACTGATGGTCATTCATGGTCGAGAGCTCTAAGACATGCCAGATCACATGGTAGCTTCCCCTATATGGATAGGGGTCACAGGTTCGAACCCTGCCGAATGACACACATTTTAAGAAAGTATATATATATATATATATATGAAATGATTTGTTTGAACATTATTTTTGATTGGTACTCATATTTAAGTGGATATTCTGCTTTTAATTAGACAGTATTATATATTTATATCTACCGGCCTGATTATTTATGGTAAATTTTTTTTTACGAAAATGTGTGTCATTTAGCAGGATCTGAACCTGCGACCCCTATCCACATAGGGGAAGCTACCATGTGATTTGGCAACATCTTAGATTATTTATAACCAAGTTTCATTAATCTTCATTAATTTCTGTAACATGTTTACATTTGTTGACATTATGACACATTTCAGAGCCGATATGGTTATTGCGATGAATCAAAAATTGTGTTATATAGGCTTGGTTAAAACCTCGTTTAGACTGAAGGTCATTCGTGGTTGAGAGGTCTAAGACATGCCACATCACATGGTGGCTTCCCCTGTGGATAGGGGTCACAGGTTCGAATCCTGCTGAATGATACACATTTTTGTAATAAAAATTTTTCGTAAATAATCAGGCCGGTAGATATAAATATATAATACTGTTTAAATAAAAACAGAATATCTACTTAAATATAATTATCAATAAAAAATAATGTTCAAACAATTCATTTCAAAACCAAACATGTATTCTCCATTTGGATTTCAACACAACATTTTATAATTGATGGTCTGGAACAAGAATCTGTAGTGTTTTTGTGAAGATGGCATTTTAATAAGTGATTTCATTTCACACGTGACTGAAATTTAGGAAATATATACAAGGACAGAGATGCATTCTAGAAGCCGAGTAGAGTATTGAGAGACAGAAAAATTTGGCTGGAAACAAAGAAGAGAGTAGTGAATCGTTATGTGATGTCTGTTCTTCAATATGGCAATGAAATACTGGACAATCTTCTTAAAGATGAAAAAGAGACTTGAAGCAACCAAAATGTGGTTCTACAGAAGGATGGTGAGGATACCATGGACCAAACATGGAAGCAATGGCGAAGTTTTGAAGAGTATGGAAATAGAAAAGAAACTAATACTTAACAACAGGAAAAGACAGCTGAAGTTCCTGAGACATGTAATGAGGAAGGAGGGCTTGGAGAATCTGATACTCACAGGTTGAGCAAATGGATGGCAGAGTGAGGTTTGGGATGATTTAATTATTATTTAATCCACAACTGGAAAGAAGAGGTGGATTAATATATTTCCCAAGGGTATTTGTGCGTAAGTGAATGCAAGGATTTCTACTGGAATTCGAACTCGGCACCTCGATTTGTCACTCTGAGTCGATATCCACTGCACCACAATGCAGATCCAAATACTGATAAATCCAGTACTGATAAAAAATAATCCAGGCTACACAATGCTAAACATCCCAGAGATACTCCACACATCTCGTATAAGCAGTGTAAGTCATTTAAAAAAAAATTTAGATATGCTTGATTTCCTGATGAAAATGGATTGTTTACAATAATGGGGAGCAAAAAAGGTCCTGGAAATAAAAAAAAAAAAACAGTTTGCATTCAAAGAAGGTGCTAGTGAGATTGAAATGAATTATTTTCTTCCTCCAAATGTGTGATTATGCAAAATCCTAAAATTATCTGAAACCTATTGGAGAAAAGAAATTTCATTCTTTTATTAAACCAATATATAAATCTCAAAGTATCTCTGATTGTGCAAAATCCTAAAATTATCTGAAACCTATTGGGGAAAAGAAATTTCATTCTTTTGTAAAACCAATATATAAATCTCAAAATATCTCTGCCTGATTGCGCAAAATTTTAAAATTATCTGAAACCTATTGCATCAAATAAAAATTGTTTTAATATTTATGTCAAATGGCAATTTACCAGTTTTTGTTTAATGAATATAACTAATTTGTATATTCAGTTTTAAAAATCACATTTTTTAAAAATATCTAAAAAGGAAATCAACCGTTTTCTTTGAAATTCCCACCATGCATGTTGATTTCCTTTTTCATTCTAAGATCTCGTGCTTTTGCACTGCACGTGGGGGAGTCCTGGAACATACTAAACACACAGAATGGACAGTTTTCAAAGAAAACTAATAAATTCCCTTCATCTTATCTTCGCTTGACTTTGCAACTACACATGAAGAAATTCTAAAAACTGAAATATTCCATTAATTTTTTGAAATGATTTGTGAGCGTATTTGTGGTTACAAACACTAATTTTGTTTATAGATATTTAATTTAGAATAAAGCTCATTTCGTCTTTCTGCCTTGAAAAAGTCCATCACGGACAAAACGCGTAGGTGATTTAAAATACAGTTTTCCTCTTGTCTTTATTTTATTTAACCATACTGTCCTTAATCTCGAATTAAAACTGAGTATATTTTTACACATATATATATATATATATATATATATATATATATATATCCCTGATTGAGCACTATGGAGGAATAGCAGACTTTGAAAAACAGTAGCTACTCAAGCATCTATGCATTGTTAATTCAGAAATGAATTTGAACAGTATCCATACTCGCGGATGTTTACATTGTATATAACACACTAAAGTCCGCTTTCCTCCACCAAGCGCCTATAGGTCAAAAGTAGAATCACTGACTGATGTCTATTCGATTAGGTTTCAATTCTACCTAGAAGCAATCAGATGTCTAACCATACTGATGAGCTGTGATACAGCAAAACAGATCTGTCTGCTGATGACTATATATATATGCCCACACACATACATTCACACACAAATACGCATACATACACACACATACACATACATGGGGGTGGATGTAAATAAGCATACATATGTGTATACATGCAGGTACACATCCATATATAAATATTTATTTGGTGTTAATAAAACAGTGCTCAATGTAATAAAACAGAGCTATTAAGTGCTACAGATATAGGATAATATACATATATATATATATATATATATATAGAGGGAGAGAGAGAGAGAGAGAGAGAGAGAGAAACAGAGAGAGTAGAGTATTGAGCACTCTTTATAAAAATAATAATGATGATAGTTCGCCTGAAATGGGCCTATACCTCTGATTTACCATGAAATAACGTGTCTGCTTTAATATTTCTTATATATATATATATATATATATATATATATATATATATATATATCAATCCAGGTAAAGAAGACCCAAGGTTTTATGATTTTGATTTTCCTGACATTTACTTTTTTATAAAAAGTGCTCAATACAATAAATATTGTAGAGCATAATATAATCATATAATTATGAATTAAAAGTACATTGCGACATGGAAATTTCTCTGTTTCAAGATAGAATCTCATCAACAGGCAATTTTGGATGTTGGTTGTGAAAATGATTTACATTTTCCATGTCGCAATGTACTTTTAATTCATAATTATATGATTATATATATATATATATCAGGTCAGTGCAAAAGTTTTTGCCGATTTAAAATTTCATCTTGAAAATGAAAAAAAACTGTGTTTTTGAGAATCTTTATTCATAACAATAATGACCTTTGCTCTCTATAACTTGATTCCATCTGTAAACGAGCTTATAAATGTCTCGTTTGTAAAATTCTTTATGTCTGGATATGAAATATGGATCTAACTCATGTTCAATCTTCTCTTGTGATGTTAACCTTAGGCCATCTAAATTGTTTTGTAACCCTTGAAATAAGTGATAATTCGAGTGAGCTAGGTCTGGAAAATTTGCAGGATGGGGCAAGATTTCCCAACCAAATTCTCCTAGGAAACTTTGGGGTTTTTCTTTGAAGATATTTCACACTGATAGACAATTGATTGCATTTTCTAATGGGCAATCTATAGGGTTTCTACAATTACATTTTGTTGTCTAAATTGTTATTTTCTGTTATTAGGTTGTTTTTATTGGCTTTGTTAAAGTTTTTTAGAATATTATTATTGTGATTTTTATGATGTTTTCTAGATTGTTCATACAGCTGTAACTTAATTTAATAGGGTTTTTATTAAGCATAAACAGCAAACTGAAGGTTTTTTTGTATTTAAATGTAAATCATTTGCACAACCAACATCCAACATTGCCTGATGAAGAGAATCTATCTTGAAACAGAAATTTCCATGCCGCAATGTACAATTAATTCATAATTATATCATTATATTAAGCTCTATAATATTTATTATATTGAGCACTGTTTATAATAAAATAAATGCCGAGGCACTCAAAATAGTAAAACCTGGATTTATATATATATATATATATATATATATATATATATATATTGGATAAAAAAATAGGGTTGTTCCAACGAGAGAAATTGGTATAGAATAAAAAGTGTGAGAAGCTGTGAACGTTTTCTTTAAAGTGTATATTTATTGTTTTTGTTACTATGCATGTTATGATACATTAAGTGTCCATAATGGTATTTGTGATGCTACATATGTTTTGAGTTTAAAATTGACTCTCTTCATAAATTTGTGGCTTTACATATGGAGTTCCTTTTGTTTCTGATCGCCAAGTTGCTATATATATATATATATATATATATACACAAATGAATAAGGAATGAAGAAAATATTTGCAACTTTCAAAACATTAATTTGAAACACTGCTCAATATCAAAATAGAGCCATGAATATTTATTATAAATTATTACCAATAAATCACTTTCTTCCTACATAGTGTGTATATATAGTGTTTGATAGAATGGGAGCAGGTTAGTGTGTAAGGTCAATAGACACCTCCTAACACACTAACCTGCTCCCATTCTATCAAACACTCTTCCCATCTGCCCAACCCTCATCCTCGCTATCCTTACTCATCTGTCACCTTCCTCCTGACATTCCCTATGTCTAACCACTCCTTCTCTTTACCTTCCCCTATGTCCCCTATGTAGCCCCATGCGCAATAGTGGCAGTGGAATGCCTTGCTTGAGTTGCTAACCCCTCAGCCATAGGCCCATGGAATCAGAGAAGGGAAATTTTAGTATGTTATTTAGTGGTGAGTTGTGATAGTTTTGGGCACCAAGATTGTTGTTTTTACAGTAGTTTTACTGATAAAAGGTATTTTGGCAAGCAGGTTTTTTATCGTAAAGTGCTCAATATTGGGGTGGAGATAGAGTGTTGATAGTTTTAGTGCAAAGATTTTATCACTTTAACTGAGCAGGTTCATGCTGACTTCGAAGTTTTGTGAGGACATCATTATAATGACATTATTAACTGGGGCTGTGTTTTTTACAAGATTAAATGGAGATAAAAAATTAAGATTAAAATTTTAAAGTTAAAAATTTTAACATTAAAATTTTAAATTAAAAAATTATTAAAATGCAGGGAAATGAAATCAAAGGGGCATAATTCATACTTATTAATAGTAATATTTGCAGAGAAAAGAAAAAAAAAGAAAGAAAGGGGAAAATAATGTAGTAAGAAGAAAGAGACAGGAAGAACGGAATCTGTATCAATCAGTGTTTAAGAATTTAAGTAAGTATTTTTTTCTATGGCAGCATGTAGTCATTTAATCACTTTTTTGTTAAGTAGATTAGGTTTATTTATATAGTTTAAGATGACAACTTTTTCTAAAAGGCATAAGTTACTTTTAATTTTTTATCTCCTTGTAATCTTTGCCTATTTAAATTTTACTCATGATATATTAAAAAACAGTAGCCTAACTTTGTATGATATAACTCCATTGAATATTGTGTGAAATTAAATTCAAGTCTATTAAACAGTCGGTTATGTACTTGCTGATTGCATAACACATGACACTCTGAAATGTGTCATTGCTGTAGGACATTATGTATATTTATTAATATATATATATATATATATATATATATATATATATACAAAGGAATAAGAAACAAAGAAAATGTTAACAATGTTCAACATTAATTTAAAACAGTGCTCAATATAGAACTGTTGAAACAAAATGTACACTTTGTAGTAGATTGTAATTTGAACATGTTCTAAAGTACAATTTATAATATACTAGCATCATAGCCCGGCATTGCCCGTGCAACTCAGAACATTTTAGTAGTAGGACTCGGTTATATAAAAAATAATTATATAAAAAATTGTTGTTTAAAAATTGTTAAAAAATGCCATTAAAAAAATTTATTTTCTTTTGTTTTGCGTAAAAGTGATTTGATGTTTTGAGTGACATTGTAAACAACACTGCATTTGTTTAGTTTCAAAATTATGGGGGAAAATATTTACATTTTTTGTTGGTTAAATGAATTTAACATAAAAATAAAAATTATTTATTTTGTTTTACTGAAATTAGAAATATAAAAACTATTATGCTCTCAGTTCAAAAAATTTTTAAGAATATTTAAAAATGTAGAAATATAAAAACTATTATGTTCTCAGTTCAGATTTTTTTAAAAAAATATTTCTTTTGTTTCAAAATTATGGGGGGAAAATATTCACATTTTTTTTGTAGACCAAATGAATTTTTAAAATGTCGGAATAAAAATTAAATATAAAGGCTCATTTTTTTTTAGTTGTGTTTGACACGTATGATTTGATTTCTGTGATGTAATCTAGCAACCACGTTAGATCTTAGATGTTTTACGGAGCAAATGTAAACAATCTGCACCATTGGCCAAAAAGTGCGAAAGGGAAAATTGCTGAACTTAAACTCAAAAAGTATGTGTCGACCTGGCTTCCCTGTAGATATGTGTCCCTAGAAAGTTTGAATGGCATAGTTTAAAAAATGTAGGTGTGTATAGAGAACAGTCACACATAGGCACACAGATTGCCTTTTATATATATATATATATATATATATATATATATATATATATATATATGTATGTTGCATTATGTGTGTGTGTGTTTTTGAAGTGATACTGAAAAGTTCCTTGACTTGGCGTTATCTTTGGATTTTTCAGCACAGCTAAGGCTCCCTGGTCCCTTGCCTACCGAGTCAGCCTGTCAGTAGTGCTTCATGCCTTTTACTTATTTCCAAATGTGAGCTTTTGTAACATTGTATTGGAATTATTCTTCGGTCTTTAGGTTGACTGATGGAGTCAAAAAATGTACCTGAATCAAATTTTGTATTAATTTTGGCAAAATTGTTATCAAACTCTTGAAATGCCACGTAAGACTTTTGGTTAACATATTTTTAGTCAAACACAAATGTTTTCAAGTGGCTTTTCATGATTATGAGTGTTTGGGGCAACTAATCACTAATAAACACCACAAAGTATAAGAACGTTTCATGATGTCTATAAACACCACAAAGTATAAGAATGTTTCATGATGTCTATATGGACTACTGCCAAACTGTACATTTTATTTACAAGAATAATGGTGAACTTGTTTGGGTAATTACCAATACCACCTTATAAATATTTGCATTGAATTCTGGTATTTTTCTTAAATGTTTGTCTAACTCATAAAAACAACATTAAATAACGTTGCAAAAGATTTGCTTCATATTCCATGAGTTGCTTTTATTAAAAAGTTTCCCTTGAATGTATGCATTGATCTGTGCTGTGTGTGTGTGTGTGTGTGTGTGTGTGTGTGGTAACATTCATGCTTTAGTGTATTTTTTGTGTTTTTGTTTTTTAAATCATACTTCTTTCTTAGTCAGGTAGTCAGAAGGGAAAAGATTAAAAAAAAAAACAAGGTTTGCTGGAGATTTTTCAAGGAGGGTCAAAAGGGCATCAGTAAAAACACTGTTAAAAACAAAAATGACAAAAATAAAAGTTTGCAAAATAATAATTCTTCATCTTTTGACAATACTAACAAGGATTTAAATGTTGCAAAAAGATTGAATGCGTGGTTATTAGCAAAAGGAACAGCTGAACATACAAATTACAAATTGGGGACAGCAAAATCAAACAAGTACAACAATTCAAATATCTGGGAAATGTTTTAACAGAGGACGAAAAGTGTAACAGTGAAATCCAAAGGTGCATTTGGATAGCTAAAGAGCGTTTCAAAAGCTAAGCAGTGTATTAGGAAACAGAAAAATTTCATTAAAAAAAGGAGTACTGAGCTGTTATGTAATCTCAGTCCTACACCCTTGTGCAAAATTAATTGAATCAACTGCTTTAGTTTCTTTTCTTTCATCATATGGTCAGTTTTAGACCCACTGGAGTAACAGTGATTTCTATTTTTCCTCAGATTAGGTCATTTGCAGTGGTGTGCAGTAATATGAGTCTATGATGAAATTTGTCTCGTTTTGAAAAATATTGTGTCTTCTGTGATTGTATCAGATTTTTACCATGCCCAGACATTAATGTATCACTGTTGATTAATTATCCTATGGCTATTTTCTGCAATGGACATTACTCCAAGGAAGCATACAAAAATTCTAATGCTGCACAAACACACTGGCAAGCCTTTCAGAGAGATCGCTGATATTGTTGGTGTCAGCCTTTCAACTGTAAGTCGAGGTGAAGAATCAAACTGGATCCATGGAACCAAAACTTCAGTGCAGTCCGAAGAGTAAAACAATGCCAAGAGACAATGTATACTTGACCAGAGAAATTGTGAAAGATCCGAGAAAGACATTATTCGTATTTATTTCATTTAATTTGCATAAGGTTGTATATGGGAGTGGAAGCTGGAGAATCTCCTCAGAAGGGAGTTGAAGCAAAAGAAATGTGGTTCTGAGGTGTAGGGAGATGGTTAATGTTTCTTGGTTCAGCCTTGTGTCAGGCTTAACCGAACTCCCTACAGCTTACAGGTTTTATGCAGAATAACATTCATCATCAGAATTATTATCAGAAGGTTTTTATCAGAAGATTGGTTGTTGGCAGGTTGGAATGTGTAGAATTGTGGAATAATAAAATATACATTTTTCATGTTAAAATAAAAATTTATTAATAGGAAAGAATAACATGAGTTGTAGGAGTTAATATCCAATTAGAAACATTATTAAGAGGTTAAGGGTAGTCAGTCAGTTAAAGTGCCATACGTGATACACGCTTGGGCGATCATGTCTCGAAAGAGACATGACTGACTGGGCAGGAGATTATCCCGCAGTAGGTTGCCATTGCTTTCTGCGGTAGACTGGTTGCCGACCAAGGCTATAGAACCCAATCTGTCCTGCTATTTAACCCATAACTGGAAGGAAGAGACGGATTAATACCTTTCCCAAGGGTATTTGCGCGTAAGTGAATACAATGGATTCAACTGGAATTCGAACTCGGCTCCCCGGTTTCTCGTTCCGAGCCGATATCCACTGTACTACAACGCAAGGGTAGAGTTCTACAAAATGTTTGTCGTAGTAATTGTTGAAAGAGATAAGGAGAAAGACAAAGAGGACAATGTCCCAGTCACTTAAGGTTACATTTTTAGTTGTTTCTCTAGCGGCTCCTCATCTCTCTGGGTCTGACTGGTGAAGTCCTTTTATTGTAATCTACATTTTTCACATTTACTCACAAAGTCCTTTTTGGTCTTGCAAGTCGCTCCTATTGGTCAAAAAATCAATTTAACACTTACTTGCAAAATTTGATTTCAACTTTGTCTTTAAGTACATGGTCAATCCTTTTTCTATTTGGGAAAAACTAGGATTTTACACAGAAATTGTGAATTTTTATAAAAGCAAAGAAAATGGTTGATTTTAATTAATTTCTTATCCACTTGGAAGAACTTATAAGCAACAACAACAATTTAGAGAAAATGGAAACAAAAAGAACACTCATCAGAAAGAAAGAGTTGAAATTTGCAAGGCATGCAATGACAAAAGATGGCTTGGAAAATTTGATACTCATAGAACATAATGAAGGCAAGAGAGACAGAGGAAAGCAACACAAAATCTACTTAATGAGCTTGTATAAATGGATGGCAAAACAGAGATTAAGAGAGATAACAAAAAGACAAAATCTATCTTTCCCACTGGTGCCCCCTATATATAAATTTACTCGAGCCACAAGATTAGCAACTAGGTCCCACCTTTTTACCGCGAAACCAATAAAATGTAAATGCAAATTTTACTCCATCAGCTTCTTTTCTCACATTCTCTTCCATTTACTTGCTTTCCCAACAACTACAATCTCCAAGAATTTAAATGTAAAGTCAATAGTCATCTCCTATCTCACTAACCTGCATCCTCTCTTTCATGCTCCTTTCCCCATCCACTCCACTCTCATCAGTATTCTTATCCTTCTCTTACCCACTTCCTGACAACCCCTATAACCTGTCACTCTTTCTCATAACTTTCCTCCTATGTAACCCCCTGCAAAACAGTGACAGTAAAATGCCTTGCTTGGGTTGATATGATTATAAAAATAAAATTTCTATGCTATTATAATGTGGATATAAAGTGGGGGATCAATTCTACATTACAATCAATAAATAAACTGATCCCTCACTTTAAGGCCACATTCATCCTTCTCTGACCTACTTCCTGACAACCCCTATAACCTGTCACTCTTTCTCATAACTTACCTTCTATGTAACCCCCTGCAAAGCAGTGGCAGTAAAATGCTTTGCTTGGGGCGATATGATTATAAAAAAAAATAGTTCATGTTAATCCATGCATTGTTAATAATAAAGAATCAGAAAGTATGGGGTCTAGAGAAAATGGAAGCAAAATGGAAACATATTTAACAGAAGTAAGAAATAGTTGAAATTTCTAGGAATTATTTCTTAAACAGGAAAGATAGCTTGGAAAATTTGATACCCACAGGATATATTGAAGACAAGAGGGACAGAGGGAAACAATGCATGACCCACCTAGTGAGCTTGAGTTGAGGGTTGGGGTAACAAGGTTTAGGAGTGACAACAAAAAGATAAACTTTTTAAGGGCTACAAAGCATAGGCAATCACTTACATCCTGAAAAGGACCTGGCATATAGAAAATAGAAGTCAAAACAACAAAGATGAGGATACCAGTCAAAGATGAAATAATGACTTCATGCCATAATTAAACACAAAATTCTCTTTATAGATTTCTTTTACTGAGTCAATTTGTAAGAAAAATATCAGATTGCTTTATCCCGAACAGTTGTAATATTTTTATATTTATTTTCTTGAAGGAGAAAATGTCTCTAGTGATAAATGATACAATAATTTGGGTGTTCCCCACGTTAAAAAAGACCTTGTGTCATATCTCTCTCAAGTTGGGGAGAAGAGTAAATATCTTGGGTGAAAAACGAAAATAAAAAAGAAGACTCCTCTATTAAGTAGAACCAAATTACTATGATGCTTTCGTTTTCTTGCAAGTAAAAGATTGATTTCTGCAGAAGAGAGTTTCTTATCAAACAAGTGGGTTGCATTTTGCTGTAATATTTTTTCTCTATCCTTATTTCTTCACAGATGATGGATGACACAACCACTGAAGATCAAGAATTATTGATTGTACCAGCCACTTTAGAAAGATTGTCTAATTTTGTACATTCTTATAACAACTGAAATTTACCTTTACCATCATTCAGAATATGAGCAAGATAAAAAAAATGTTAAATATATGTCATTATTTTAAGTATAAATTTAGAGTGTATCTCACTTTAAACTTGTTGAAGACATGAAATATAGGTAAGGCTTACAGTCAGTTAGTTCAGTTGTAACTACAACTTCTACTCCAACAGCTTCTTTTCTCGCACTTCCCAACTGTGGAATTCCCTTCCGTATACTTGCTTCCCCGACAGCTACAATCTCCAGGAATTTAAATGTAAGGTCAGCAGACACCTCCTAACACACTAACTCACACCCATTCTCTCAAACACTCTTCCCATCCATGTAACCCTCATCCTCGGTGTCCTTACCCATCTATCACCCTCCTTCTGACATTTCCTATCACTTTCCGCTATGTAATCCCCTAACCACTCTTTCTCATCACTTTCCCCTATGTAACCTCCTGCGCAACAGTGGCAGTGAAATGCCTTACTTGAGGTGAAATATTTAAAAAAAAAATCATGATACACACTTGGGTGATCATGTCTCAAAAGAGACATGACTGACTGGGCAGAAAGTTTCCATTACCTTCTGTGGTAGACTGGTTGCCAGCCAAGGCTATAGAATCCAATCTGTTCTGTTATTTAAGCCATAAATGGAGGGAAGAGACGGATTAATACTGTCAAGGTGGTATCACCCATTAAACGGAATGAACTGTTCCAACTATTACATATACCTCCCCTCACAAGAGGTGAGAGTAGATAGCCTAAGTAATCTGGGAGTAGCCTGAGGGAGTAGCCTGAGGAGAGCGCCCTGAACTCAGCTGAGAGTCATCTATGAACACTGCTACTGTAATGACCATTACGAGTCCCAGTGCGAGGGTCAAATTACAGTATCACGCACTAACCCATATTATCGTTCTACTAACAAAATTCCAAGTGTTGTTTTTGCCGTGTTTAATATATATTTGTTATTTCCTATTTTGATTGTTTTTATATTATTCTTGCTGGACCTTTAACCAAGTCCATGACTAATACCTTTCCCAAGGGTATTTGCGTGTAAGTGAATGCAAGGAATTCAAATGGAATTTGAACTCGGCTCTCTGATTTCTCGTTCTGAGCTGATATCCAATGCACCACAACGCACAAAGCTTACAAGCCATTCAATAAATCAGTTTACAATATCAGGATTTCATTGCATAAATAAAAATTGCTAACATTACTTATTTCAACAACTGTTCATACTCGTATATTTGTAAACATTTCACATTAAGCAAGGCAATAAAGCCATTAACACACAAGGTACATCAATGAGGTACTAACAAGTACCACCAAAACACAACAGTTCTTGTGTTGCAGTAAACAATGTTTTTTTTATAAACACTTATAGTAAAAATATTATTATAAATATTGTTCTACTAAGTATCGAGCACTCTTTAAAAAGGTAAATACTATGAACAGTGAACTGTTAATGTATTTGTTTGTACTACTCCTAACTAATATATATATATATATTTACGCTCTCACACCCTGATTGAGCACCCTGGAAGAATGGTAGACTTTGAAAAACAGTAGCTGCTCTGGCATCTACTCATCGTTCATTCAGCAATGAATTAGAACACTCTCAGCTATTGGGCGTGTGATAATATACATGCTAAAAAGTCAGCCTCCTTCTACCGAGCACCCGTAGCTCAGCGGTAGAATCGCCGACTGACACCAATTCAGTCGGGTTTCAATCCTGGGTAAAAAGCAATCGGATGTCTAACTGTACTGATGCGCTGTGATACAGTGAAACAGATCTGTCTGCGGATGACTATATATATATATATAGTACTGTGCAAAAGTATTAGGACAAGAACTATTTTATCTTTTATGGGCATCAAAATAAAGTTTAAAATCACCCCTGTCCTAACACTTTTGCACACTACCGGTAGTGTACAAAAGTATTAAGACAGGGGTGATTTTCCTAAAAATCTCACTGAAATTGAAATACAAGCAATATATATATATATAGTCATCCACAGACAGATCTGTTTCACTGTATCACAGCTCATCAGTACGGTTAGACTCCGATTGCTTTTAACCCAGGATTGAAACCCAACCGAATTGGCGCCAGTCGGTGATTCTACCTCTGGGCTATGGGTATTCGGTAGAAGAAAGCAGACTCTTTAGCGCATGTATTATCATTATACACACCCAATAGCCAGAGTGCTCTCTCTCTCTCTCTATATATATATATATATATACACACACACATACATGGTGAGGTGGATAAATTTTTACCATTTTATATTTTTAATTTCATGCATTGGTGTTGTTTTTATTTATTTTGTTGACTGCACAGTATAGTAGGGTCAGTTGGGGTGTTGGGGTGAGAAAAAGAGCACTGTGATACAATTCATTCTCCCATTAATTTTGAAACAGCATTCTGTACTGCTTGATTTTCATGCAGGAAGCTCCAAAACAAATATTTGAGATTATTTGTGTCAATCTGAGGAAAGTACAGAGGATTCGGAATGAGTTGGATGATATATCCAGTCAACATCTTGGTGTTTTGAGTGATCACTAGTGATGGTGACGTTATGTCCCCATTCATCTTCCCTCAGACTCAACATGGATGCCTACATCAAGTACCTTGAAGATGTAGTTCTGCTCTGGGTCAAGATGGCTGCTGGATGACCCTTGGTAACAGGACTCTGCACCATGCCACACAAGCAGAAGAACCCAGTCAAGACTCTCAGACAATTTCTGCATTCACATCACCCCAGACAGCTTACTCTCCGATTTGATTATTATGTGTATGGCTCAGTTGAGTGAGAGACCAACAGAACTTGTTATACCAAAGATGAACAGCAACAATTATGGCAGCATTAACCATCTTAAACAAGGAGACCATTCAGAAGAGTTGCAGAGGATTCAAAAGTCATCTGTAGGGCATGGTTGAAGGCAATGTCAATTTTATTGAATAAATTTACTCTTTAGGTTTTCAAGATATTTTTCTGTAGTTTTGTTAAATATATCCATTAAAATGAGATGTCAGTGTTATTTTCATTTTGGCATAATTTAGACAACAGTTCCTCCATCGCACATTGTATTCATCTTTTGACTAAATTGAATCATGAAGAGAATGATTTTAAAGTCATTTTGTTGCCTTTTTATTCCTTAAACTTTCTTAACCAGCCTTTTAAAACTACTTATTATAAGAAGCACATATGGACTATCTTCTGTTTTAATGATATAAATATTAATCTCATGATATTTAATCTCACACACACACGCACACGCACATGCACACACACACAACTGGCCATAATTATTAGGCCACCTCAGTCTTTTAAAAATATGATGTATTTCATCCTATTTTTTAGTATTTATTGCCAAGTGAATAATTGTAAATGAAAATAGAATGGTTCTTTTGTTAATATTGCACAATAACATGTGCATCAAATGAATTTATAAATATTTAATAAATACCTATATTGCAGTTTCATCAATGAAAGAATGAAGAAAATTTAAGCTGATTTGGACAAGTTCATCTTTGCTTCCTTGTTTTGTAAAATTTAGCAAAGTAATAATAGCAAAAGAACTATTTGATTTTCATTTGGCAAAAAATACTGAAAATAGTATGAAATACATCATTTCTTTTAAAAAAACTGGGGTGGGCTAATAATTATGACCGGTAGTGTATATGAGTTAATGATATATTTTTGTATATCAAGAACAATATTGGGTAAAAGTGGCAACACATGTGCAGAAACAAGGGATGCTGGGAAAAACAAATTATTTCCCAGCATCCATTATTTATGCATGTGGGTAGTCACACCAATGTAGGAAACTTAGTCTGATGAAGTGGTAAATGGCAAAACGTGTCACAAGAAATCTTTTTCAACTCTGTTATATACAGTACTGTGCAGAAGTATATCTTTTATGAGTCATATTGACAGAAAATAAACAATTTAATTAAAGTAATTTCATTTGATTTACTCAACAAATGCTTTAACAAGAAAAAATACTTGTTAGAAAATATATTTGATATTTAGTATAATAGCCTTTTGCTTTGATCACAGCCTTCATTCTGTCAGGCATTGACATCACAAGCTTCTTCAATGTATCTAATGGTATCTCCTGCCAAGCAGCTTGTATTTGTTCCCAAAGTGTGTCTTACAAAGTAATATTAGATTTATCAATTGTTTTATCCAAAATATCCCATAGATGTTCAATAGAGTAGTTTCAAAATAACTTGTTTAATAGAAAATATGAAAAATTAAATATAACTTCTTTTTAATACATTTCTTTTACACCTAGTTTTAAATAATCAGTATTTATTAGCAATTTACTTGGCTTTTCACCCTGTATTTGAATTTCAGTGAGATTTTTAGGAAAATCCCCCCTGTCTTAATACTTTTGTACACTACTGGTAGTGTGCAAAAGTGTTAGGACAGGGGTGATTTTAAACTTTATTTTGATGCCTCATAAAAGATAAAATAGTTCTTGTCCTAATACTTTTGCACAGTACTGTATATATATATATATATATATATATATATATATATATATATATATTTATTCAGATACTTTAATCCAAGTGGAAAAAGCAGGAAGGTAAATTCCAAAAACCTGATCCTAATTAATATTAAAATTTTATTTTAATATTAAAAAATGATACAGGAAGAGAGCTCCATGTAATAAAATATTACAGAGCAAATATAAATTAAAAAAGGATTCATTCAAGGATGTTGAATGACCATTTCAATATGAAAATCCCCACAGGGGATAACACATCACCTCAGCAACAAAAAAAAAAAAAAGGTTTCTGAAAGGATTTTTTTGTTGCTGAGGTGATGTGTTATCCCCTGTGGGGATTTTCATATCGAAATGGTCATTCAACATCCTTGAATTAATCCTATTTTAATTTATATATATATTCAAACACATTACTTCCATTATTTCAGAAAGTCTAGAAAATTGACTATTTCAAAAATAAGAAATCATTTTATAACTTGTTTATAATACAAATTTTTTCTCCCATTTTATTTTTGCACTACGATTTCTTGTTTGTTTGTCATATTTAATATAAACGCATACTTTTCAGTATTCCTGTAATTGCCAAAGAAAAAGATACAAGTTAAAAAAAAAACTCTCTGAACATTTAATTGCATCAAATATATTTTTATAGGTGAGCATCCATGATTTTGACAGCTAGGGTATCAGGAAAACAAAATTGATCTTCTAGTTTTTATACCCATATGATAACCTTATAAAACTTGCATTTTATAGACCAAGAAACAACCATCAGTTTCATAAATAATATCATTATGAAAGGTTTTCCTTTTTAGAAGTCACCTGCTTTCAGTTGCTGATATAATAATGTTAGTGACTAGAATCTAGGCCATTGTGAAATGTTGCTTGTAATTCCCTCTTGCCTGTCTTTCTCTCCCTCTCACTTGATTTTTGCTCTGATTTATTCAACTTTATTCCACCTGCTATAGCCTTTTATTATTTTCTGATTAATAACTCATCTTTTGGAAGACTGTTTCCTATTGCTTGGTGTAGCCCAACCAGCTTCTTTAGGCGGCATTTATTTCTTTTTCCGCTGACTTAACATGACGGAAAGCCTCCACTTAACTTTCATCCACGTTCTGTCCGATTTACTTCTGTCTGTTAATTGTTAATGTCAATAATGTAAAAGAAACATGAACTTTTGTTTTTCTTTTCAGTTTTTATTGCTTGTGGCATTTCTGTTTATTTATTGGGAGGGGGGTGCATTATTTATCTTGTCTTTGTGGTTCTACCATTCTTTTCTTCTCTTTCTTATAGATTCCACCTGACCTTGGCAAAAGCTCTGAAGTTTAATATGATTCAGTCTAAGGGATCAAGACAAACCACACCCAACGTTCTTTCAATTCGCTTTTTTGCACAAGTCATCTTTAAAACATTCCCAAGAAGAAGAAATTAGAATTATATAGCAGTTTTGTATTTTTGGAGATGAAGTTTTCATTATTGCTAAAAACGTGGTTACTATGGATGGACATTCTCTTATTTATTTTTTTTTTGAAACAATGTTTTCAACAAATCAGTGTTTGTCTTGATTTCAGCATTCAGTAAAGGAAACTGAAAAAGCCATAGATATGTATTTCTGTATATATTAAAAATCTACACATTTGTTTTGATAGATAGAATGACCCGACCCTCTGATTTTATTCAATGACCCCTAACTAGACACTTGTTTAAAATAACATATTATAATGAAAATAGAGGAAAAACCTCAAAAGCAGATGATATTCCACAGTTTATTTAGTAAATGAAAATAAGTGATTTATTAACACCTAAGATGGCAATGTTTAAAACTCAAGGATTCAGTGAGGTTAACATAGGCAGTTTTTAACCAGTTCTAAATGAATAATAGCAATTATAGAAATAAAAATTTTATATTATGAGTGTCAAAAAATTTGTGCTCATATTAAACCAGGAGTAAATCTTAACCACATACAACAAATTTTAACCTTATAGATAAAATTTAAGTGAGTAAATTTTAACTTCCTGGAGCAAATTTAAGCAGGAGCAAATTTTAATCTTGTAGAGTAAATTTAAATGGGAGTAAATTTAAGTGGGAGCAAAATTTAACCTTATAGAATAAATTTAAGCAGAAGTAAATTTAAGCAAAAACAAATTTTAACCTAATAGAGTAAATTTAATCGGGAAAAAATTTAAGTGTGAGCCAATTTTAACCTTATAGAATAAATTTAAGCAAGAGTAAATTTAAGTGGGAACAAATTTTAACCTTATAGAATAAATTTAAGCAGAAGTAAATTGAAGCAAGAGCAAATTTTAACCTTATAAAATAAATTTATGCAAAAGTACATGCCTTTTCCATGAGCTTTTTGCATGCCCCTTTCATATTCAATTTATATGCCTAATCTGAAGCATATTCATAAAAATTTTAATTAAATTCTCTACTTTCTTTTGCACTTAAATAATATATATATATATATATATATGAATAAGGAACAAAGAAAAAATAATAACGTTCAAAACTTTAATTTAAAACAGTGCTCAATATAAAATAGAGCTATAAACATTTATTATAAATTATAGTTTAGAGCATGTACAAATTATCATCTACTACAAAGTGTAAATTTTGTTTCGACATTGAAAGGACAATGTCTCATTGGGTAGTGTGAAAAAAAATGGAAATTCGTATTTATCGAATTGCGTGTGAGAAGAAGGTGGGGTGGGAAATGGGAAATAAGAGATTTCCTAAATTTTAAATTAAGGTTAAATATAAAAAAAATAGATTAATTATAAAAACTAAATTTAAATACAAAAATAATTGTAGTTGTATACGTCACTAATACAGATATGTTTACCAAATAGCAATTCCTATTTGTTTTTTGGTGCACACTCTCCTACTTACCTCCACCCCATATACATTTTTTCTTTTTTCTTTTTGTTAAACCCAAAGGACTGACCATAAACACTGTAAAGGATCATAACTTATCTTCTAATGTTAAATCTGTCTATAAAATTTTCAACACATCCATTAATCACATCTATCCTCTACCTATTCCCTCTTTTCGTTCAAATTCTAACTGACGACTTACAACCCTGATTTCCCTTTTCCCACCCCACCTACTTCTCACACACAATTCAATAAATATAAGATAACGAATTTCCATTTTCTTTTCACTCTACCCGATGAGACATTGTCCTTGTTGAAACAAAATGTGTACACTTTGTAGTAGATGATAATTTGTACATGTTCTAAACTATAATTTATAATAAATATAGGTGTGTGTATATATATATATATGTGTGTGTGTGTGTGCGTGAGTTTGTAACCCTGGGTTTCACGCTCTTGTGATCGTCAGACAAATATGTCTGCTCTATCACTGATATTGAGCACTTTTAAATAAGTACCACGCATATATAATATGTAAACAATATAATATATATAACAAATTGCATCTATATATATATATATATATATATATATATTGATATTTATAGTTATATACATACACTTTTCACACACACACATATATATATATATATATATATATATATATATATATATATAATATTGAAAATTGTGCATTTCCGAGGTCATGGAATAACTCATTTCTAAATGAAAAATATTCAAAATATTCAATCAAAATTATATTTTTGATTGTAAGTAATCACTATTTTCTTTGGATATACATGCTTTATTTTTTACAAATAATTGTCATTCATTTTATTTTTCCTATACTAAATAACCATATTTACATTTTGTTTTAAATTATTTCTCATATACAAATCATTGATTTGTTCACCAATTTTTATATTTGATTAATTTAAAAAATTTTTAAAACTGAACCATTTTAAGTAGCATGGTTGCTATGGTATCAGTTTTTCTTTAGTTATTGTTTTCAGTTGTTTTGATAATGTTCACTACGAGCGAAATGTCACAGAAATTTAAACTTCCAACTGGTTTTCACCGATTCCATCTTCCATCTTGTAGTTAAGTAATATTCTTTGTTCTTATAGTCTCTGCTTCTTTTGACTTTCTAATCTTCTTTTTTCTTTTTCCCTCTCTGCTTGAGTTTTCTCAGCAACTAAGCAACTGGCAACATTCCTGAGCAGAGTTAAAGCTGAGTGACATTAGGTTCTTCAGGAACAAACTAAAGAACTATTTATTCATCAAAAATATGAATGTTTGTAGCACAAGAATGAAGGGAGAAAAGGCTGGTCATCATTACCTATCCTATATCTAGTTCAATTCACAACCCATTTACTCAAACAATTGACACACTCAACATAAGAACTCATCCATCGTCATACATGTACCCAAAATAACAGACCCCAAAACTGTTTATCCAGCAAAATATATTGCTGTTGGCACAAGGTCAGGGGAGAGGGATAAAAGCTGGTCATCATAAAATATCCTACTCATAACTAGTTTGAATCACAACTTATTCATCCCAACAACACAATCTCCACAAAAATCAATCCATCATCATTTCGTTCAATCATGTACCAAAATATCGCATTCTCATGGGAGACCTAATAAGGTACCCATGATGGTAAAAATTTTATGTACAATTTTTTTTGGCAAATAAAAATTGCAGATGTAGCAGAATATTTACAATGGAATGAAAGGAGAGGGTGTATAAAACCTTACCCCATTTAAATTGATAAGATAATACAGACCAAGAATATTTATTTTGTATAAAAAATGCAAAAATGTGGCACAAGTTCAAAAAAGGGAATGGGGGAAAAGGCTGGTTTTGTCTTATAATTAAATCTAGCTAGCCACAATCACTGACCCAAACAGACCAAAATATTTCTTACACCAAAAACAACAGATCCTTACATACCATTTTTACTATATTCACCATAATACCTCAGAATCTCAATGACATCCTCACTAATTCCCATATGTACAATTTTTGTTTGGGACAGGGAATAAAACATCTTTGTTTATTTTTTTTTAATCATATCGCCCCAAGCAAGGCATTTTACTGCCACTGTTATGTAGGGGGTTATATAGGAGGAAACATGAGAAAGAGTGACAGGTTATAGGGGGTGTCAGGAAGTGAGTAAGAGAAGGATGAAGTTGGCCATAAAGTGTGAGGGATCAGTTTATATATTGATTGTAATGTAGAATTGATCCCCCACTTTACATCCACATAATAGTATAGAATTTTTTTTTTCATAATCATATTGCCCCAAGCAAGGCATTTTACTGCCACTGTTATGCAGGCGGTTATATAGGAGGAAACTTATGCAAAAGAGTGACAGGTCATAGAGGGTGTCAGGAAGTGGGTAAGAGAAGGATGATAATACTGATGAGAATGGAGTGGACGAAGAAAGGAGCACGAGAGAGAGGATGCAGGTTAGTGAGATAAGAGATGACTATTGAATTTACATTTAAATTCTTGGAGATTGTTGTTGTTGGGAAAGCAAGTAAATGGAAGGGAATTCCACAGGCGGGAAGTGCAAGAAAAGAAGCTGCTGGAGTAGAATTTGTGTTTAAAATTTATTGGTTTCACAGTAAAAGGGTGGGACCTAGTTGCTAATTTTGTGGCTCTAGTAAATTTATATATAGGAGGCACCAGTGAGCTAAGTTCATCGGAGCAGAAACCGTGAAAGTATTTGTAGAAGAGACACAAGGAAGCGACATTGCGCTGGTGAGAAAGTGACTGATTTGAACTGCCAAGTTGGGATTTATTACATTACAGATTCTCCATTGGATTTTGTCAAGGACACCTAGGTGGATAGCAGGAGCACCTAACCAGATATGGCAGCAGTATTCAATGCACAGGCGGATGGTAGATTTATATATTTGCAGGATTGTTTCAGGCGGAAAAAAACTTCCTGGTCCTGCACAATGTGTATTTAAAATATGAGATAAGCTATTTACAAGACACCAAAAGATGATGCAGACCAACTAACTGGAGAGAAAAACATTGACTTTTATAGAGCTCGAGAGAGAGATTTTATTCTAGTAAACAGGAGTAACATCTTTATTACAGTATAACCCGGATATAAGATACTCTTATATAAGAGAAACCCTAATATAAGAAACTTTCTCTGGTCCCAAATTAGAGCCTGTGATAATGTATATAAAATAGACCAAACTTTTATCCGGTCCCAACAACTCTCTTATGTCAGGGTTAGACTGTATAAGCTGAATCTGGTTGACCGAAGATTGTGAGTTCAATCGCTGTGCAGACAGTCTATCATCCGATCATGTATTGAATACTGCTGCCACATCTGGTCGGGTGTCCCTGCTATTCACCTCAGGGTTCTTGACAGAATCCAATGTAGAATCTGTAATGTGATAGATATAGCAGATTGGCTGCAGTCGCTATCTCACTGGTGTGACGTGGCTTCCCTGTGCCTCCTGTTCCATCTGCCCGTGTATTGAATACTGCTGTCACATCTGGTCGGGTGCCCCTGCTATTCTCCTCGGGGTTCTTGACAAAATACAACGGAGAATCTGTAATGTGATCGATACCGACTTGGCTGACCGGCTGCAGTGACTCTCTCACCGGCATGACGTGGCTTCCCTGTGCCTCTTCTATAAATACTTTCATGGCTTCTGCTCTAATGAACTTAGATCACTGGTGCCTCCTAGGTATTAATTTACATGAGCTACTAGATTAGCAACTAGGTCCCACCCTTTTACAGTGAAACTGATAAAATGTAACCGCAATTTCTACTCTAACAGCTTCTTTTATCGCACATCCCGCCTGTGGAATTCCCTTCCATATACTTGCTTCCCTGACAGCAAAAATCTTCAGGAATTTAAATGTAAGGTCAACAGACATCTCATATCTCACTAACTCACATCCATTTTCTCAAGCTCTTTTTTTATCTACCCCACCCCCTCCTTGGTATTCTCATCCGTCTATTACCCTTCTGCTGACATTTCCTATAATTAACCTCTCTTTCTCATCACTTTCCCCTATGTAATCCCCTGTGCAACAGTGGAAATAGAATGCCTTGCTTTGGTTGAGATGATTTAAAAAAAAAAAAATTATTTCATTTTTCTCTTTAGCCACACGTACCTAATCATGATCTTAATTGGAAAATATTGAGTTTAAAAAGGAAAGATATTCAAGCAAAGTGATTGAATATGCCTAATTATATTAATGCTGAGAAGATTTTTAAGGAAAAAAGAAACATGGCATTGATAGAAGACATAATTAGAAAATTGATTGAAAATTTACTGTATTTATCAAGACAATACATGAAGGTAATATATATTTTGTCGGATAAAAGACCTTGGGCACCTTGGTGTGGTGTAATGGTTAGCAAGCTCATCTCGCTAGAATCATTATAACTGAGTAGTGAGTTCCATCCTCACTGAGTACCCCCTTATTTTCGGCTGTATGTTACATCTAAGCTATGCTTAGAAAATCACCTTCCTCCAGGTTTGGGGGTTGGGCTCAGAGCTGACAACCCTGCCCCATAAAAAACGCTGCCCTACACACCATTAGGTGTAATGGAAAAAAAGAAAGTTAAGGATAAAAGAGATTATATAAATAGCACAAAATGAACATCCATTTACCCATATGTGGAATTCCCAAGTGATCATCTTAATAAGGTGTATCTAATAAAACTATTATCTCACAATTTAAAAACAAAGAATGAAAGTAACTTGTAGGTCATAAGTATTTGATAAAAACGTTGTTGATTAAACAATTGCAAAAAACAAAGAATGAAGCTAATTCTTAAAAATATGCTTGTAAAATCATTAACAAAAGTACAAGAGCATCTTGTAACTTTAAAGTTTGGAAATTATCTTTGAGTTGCTGTAAATTCTCAACCCAAAATGACAAATACAGGTCGGGGACACTAAAATCAAGCAGGTACAAAAATTTAAATGCCTGGGAAATGTTCTAACACAAGATGGAAAGTGCGACACAGAGATCTGAAGGTGAATTGGCATGGCAAAGAAAGCATTCCAGAAGTTGAGTAAAGTATTAAGAAACAGGACAATTTCGCTAGAAACAAGGAAGAGAGTACTGGATTGCTATGTGATGTCAGTTCTTCAATATGGCAGTGAATGCTGGACAATATCATCAAAGATGAAAGAAAAACTTGAAGCAGCTGAAATGTGGTTCTACAGAAGGATGCTGCGGATATCATGGACCGAGCATGTGAGCAATGATGAGGTTTTAAAAAGGATGGAGATGAAAAGGAAATTAATACTGAGTATCAGGAAGAGACAACTAAAGTTCCTGAGACATGCAATGAGGAAGGAGGGCTTGGAGAACTTGATACTAACAGGCCAAAGCATGCTAAGAGCCACCAGTGATAGGGAGATGGGGAAAGCCATGATCGCCTACGTCCTGAAAGGACAGGGCACATAAAAGAAGATGATATCTTTGTTCCAGTCTTCAGCTGTTCAGGTTTCATGTTGCTTAACAAATACCAGCAGACACTTAGATTTCATAGCTGCAGTTAACTGTGGTTTAAGAACCAGTTTTAATGGCAATTTTCTAAGTGCTGCATAGATGTGGCACAAGGCCAAAAGTTTGGAGTACCCAGAGAGAATTGAACTCACTACTGAATTGTAATGATTCTAGCAAGACAAGCTTGCTAACCATTACACTATGGTGAGGTTCTCAAGTCAGTTTGAATGATTTCAGACCAAATTCAAATCTTAGATGACATGAGACATTTTATAGAACTGACATTTGTACCATTTTAAAGATAAACAGCCTGTATCTTCTTACAAGAATTTATCTAGCAAAGCACTTCATCAATTGACCGTCTTTAGTACTAATTTTCCTTGGATGTTCACTTCTCTTGTTAAATGTTACTCAATTTTGGAAATTCACAACAGCAGTGTGCAGAACTGTTTTACTACAATCTACTTTGATACTAATTTCCAATTTTGAATCACCCTCACCAGATAGAACCACAACTTGAGTCCTTTGGGAGAGGTGAATATGAGGATTGTTTTGGTCTATATTCTAGGCCTTATTAACTACTGCTACAATGGTTGCCAATTTGGCAATGTGGGAATAATAGCTGATGCGACAACAAAAAACTACTGCTTCTTGCATTCTCATATAATGGACAGTAAAACAAAAAATGAAAATAACCTTCTTACATCTAAACATTTGGTAATGACCGTATATCAGTGTTGTTGGACTTTTTTAGTACATTATATACAATATTTATTTTGTAACTTATACAAAATTGTGGCACAAGGCCGAATTGGGTGGGGGGACAAAAAACTCAGGTTGGTTATCAGTAATCTATCCTATACCTAGCTAAACACTATTACGACCCAATCACACATTACAATTTTGCACATCCACCACAAGAATCCATCCATCACCTCCCAATCTATCACATACTATAATACCACATATTTACAAGGGGCACCTAAAACAAAGGGAAAACAAACCCATGACATAAAAATTAATCTATATACAATGTTATAATATATTTAAAACATTTAATGAACAATGAAATGATGGGAGGGGGATGAACCCAAAGACAACTAAAATACAACATAATTTTTCAAACTAAAATAAAATAAATGTTAGTAAGACCCATCCATCCCAGAAAAAAGAGTGGCCGCTGTATTCCGCCAAGCTGCGAAATCAAGAGGCGCATTCTCTAAGAGAGTGGGAGGAGGTAAAATAATCAATGGAAAGGGAAAATCAAAGGCTGATCCAGCCAAGATAAAAAGAAGTTGGTACATTATATACTGTACAGACCCCTATGAGCCAACCCATTTTATAGTTCACCAATAGAAGGCTTAAACAATCAGGAAGCTCGAAATATTCAATGCGACATGTATAAAAGACGGCCATATTTTTCCGAGTATTGGAGTTCAAATCCGATTCTGGAGAGTGTTTGATTTGAGAGTGATGGTCTTTGACAGTGTTTCATTGAACAGATTACATGCGGCAAGGATACCCTATATCCATATACTATGACGAACATGGTCAACAGATGCCAAGAGGATAGTCTATATCCAGGAACTTCAATTGGAGTAGATAGACTAAACTATCGCCCGGTTCACACTCCATCCACGTCTATTGAACAGGTGAAGAGGCTCATATCTTATCAAAATCGATAATATATATAAAAGGCAAGATGTTTGTGCCTGTTTATCTGCCTGTATGTCTGTATTTTTTCAGCCCTTTTATTTTAGCTGTGGGTTTGGCTCTAAGTAGGTATAATTGTAGTTCTTAGTCTCAGCCATGTTACATTTAGGACGTATTTAGCCTTCAAAATTCAGTTTATGATGAAAATAACTGATTTGATATCGATAGCAGGAAATCCAAATTTGACTTACATCCATTCATTTTTCTTTCAGTCTACGGTTTCACTTTAACTGGATACAACTATTGCTTTTTAGTTTTTTGTGCCAACGTCCAAAGAGTCTGAGCTCCAGGACCATGGATTAGTTTTAAATCTTACATTACACCCGAGCAATGCTGGGGCTATACTGCTAGTATATATATATACATTAGGTGCGATTGGTAAATTGTCGCAATTATTTTATTATTTCAAATATTCTTTAGGCTGAGTCTGAGTTCCAGGACCATGGATTAGTTTTAAATTTTACATTACACCCGAGCAATGCCGGGCTATACTGCTAGTCAAAACTAAGCAGGAGAGTTATCTCCAAGTGTACTTTGAGTTGTCATGCTGAATAAAAGAGACAGTATTCCACTACCAACTCTTTTAATGAATGACATTATATATCACAATAGTCATAAAAATGAATAAGAGTCATGAATGTTTTTTGTTGAAATTTAAATGTTAATTTGAATGTTTATCATTTTCAGAATGTGTTTTTATTCTTCCTTCATTTTAGCATTGTTCCACTTGGTTCAATTTGGCTCCTTTTTCCGATTTCATTTTTGTACATTAAAAAAGCAGAAAATATCACCTTCGTTTATATTCTGAAGATGTAAATAAAGCATTGAAATATTAACTGTCAAGAAAATTAATGACAAAGTGGAAAAACTTTAGCAAACTTTGACCTTTGTACTTGTAAAAAATGGAATGTCAGAATGACAGTTAAAATAATAGTGGTGTCAAGGGAAAACCACCTTTTTGCAGGCATTCAGGAGATTGATTCTCTATTATGATCAATACATAAACCGATCCCTGCACTTTATCCTGCTGGCCACGACTCAAATGGTCATATGGACGACGTGACTGGAGGAAGTCTTGCAAGGTAGCCGACTTTCACATCAGGATCTGATCCGATATTTTGAGCATCAGCTCAAAATTAAGATTAGATCTGATTGGAAATGGTTGACCCCAATAGGCTTTAGCGAAAGGTGGATAAATGTGATGAGCCTGATTTGCATGAATGGGACTAGCCTTAATTTTCTCTTTTAGATCTACTAGTCACATCAGGGTGGATTCCTTTGGAACCCTCCCCTGGTTAAGGTAGTTCCTTTTTGTGTACCTAGTTAATGGGAATGAATTTGAGTCCTAGCCTGTCCCCGGCCTTGTCTTTTGTTATGATTCAGGTTGAGATTCCCAATTTTCCCAGTTTTTATTTTTTGTCCCGTTTTATCTCGTCTGGGTCAGGATTATACTCTCCCCATCCATTTTATTTTCTCCTCTCCACTCCCTGTAGAAAGAGTGCCCCTGATTTTGTCCTATGGACAGAATACAGTAGCTTCTTTGTTTTGTGGGTTGTTTGGGTCCAACATCATGATTTCTGTTTGTATCTTTTGTTTAAAAAATTTTTTGTTTTGGGAATTTATGTCATGCCCCTCCCCACATATCATTTCATGATATATTTTTAAATATATTTTTGTATATATTATTCACAATAAAATTTTTATACTCTTTTGGGTTTTTTTTTTTTAGGTCCCTGATATATTTGAGGTATCTTGGTGGATGAAGGATTGAATGATGATGGTGGATGAGAAAATTGTAAAGTATGTTTGGGTCGTCAGTCAGATTAGCTAGGTATAGGATAGGTACTGAAGACCAAACTGAGTTTTTCCCCACCCACTAAATCGGCCTTGTGCCACAATTGTACTTTTCATACAATAAATATTGAGAAGTTCTTGGGAAGTTCTTAGGAGTTCTTAGAAGTTCTAGAGAGTTCTTTAGAGTTCTATTGAAGTTCAGTAGAAATACTAGGCAGTTGATGTTAGTTGGCAGTTAACTGAATACTAAGAAGTCAGCTTACAGTGGAAGATTACCAAGTTCCTAACATTTTGGGTGTGTTAAGTTGATTAGCAACCAACATTACATGATTATAACCTTCAGTGCAAAAACTACTCCGCAGCTTAGTTTCACTCATTAACTCACCTGTACAAAGATTTTTTTTTCATAAATCATCATATTTACTCTTACTCATCATCATCATCATCATCCGTTACACCCAATGATGTGTAGGGCAGCAACAAAGCTTCTCCACCTCTGCCTATCTTGGGCCAGACTAGTCAATGAACACCAAGAGTACTGCATGGCTTTCATCTCATTCTCTACCGTACTTCTTCATGTTCTTGGTTTTCCTCTCTTTCTTTTGCCATCTGGGGTCCAGTGCAGTGCTGTTCTTGTGATTGACTATGGATCTTTCTGGAGCACATGCCCAATCCATCTCCACCGCCTTCTTGTAATGATGGTAACGATGTTCTCTTGCTTGCATCTCTTCAACAGGTCTTCATTGGAGATCTTCTCTGGCCAAAATATTCTCAGTATTCATCGGAGGCATATGGTGAGAAAGGATCGAAGTTTGGTGAGATCTGCCTTAGTCATTCTCCAGCACTCAGATCTATATAGGAGAGTCGATACAACACAGCTCTGGTATAGCTTGAGCTTGGTGTAGGTGCTGTACTGTGTTGATCTCCAGATGTTGTTCATTTCCTTAAATGTTGTTCATTTCCTTAAATGTTGTTCATTTCCTTAAATGTTGTTCATTTCCTTAAATGTTGTTCATTTCCTTACTAGATGCACCAAAATACCTCATTTGCTCAATGAAATTCCTAACTTTAAAATTAAATGTATAATTTTGAGAAAGAGTAGCAAAAATACAAATTTCCAAAACTGTATTAGTATTTGATTCTCCACCCCTTTAAAAACCTATATGTGGTAGAAAATCTCTGTTAACTGGGTGAAACAAGGCAAAACTCAAAAAAAAATATTTCCATTTGAAAGTTTGAAGTTGAAGTTTCAGCATCCTGGCATTTTCATTGTTTCCTGTTTGTGTATAATGCGTTTGATAAAATCTATTCTGGACAGAAAACAATAGAAATCATTTATTGGTTCCAACCTTTGGCAATGTGTGTTAAATTTATAGACAAATTCTACAGATGCATGCTGCAATTTATTCTTAGTCAATAAAAAATTGACAGTTCTTACCCACACATTTTTTTTCTTCCTTGCCTTGAAGTCAGAAGGTAATAGCCATTTGACTGTATCCCATTTTGTTTTTACTGCCTTATAATTGCTTTACTTTGATATTTATTTGTAGTTGCCTTGCCTTAGTGGTGGTACTTAGTGTGTGTGTCCAAGGTTTATAAGTATTATGGGATCTTTGTTCAGAATTGCTGATATGTCTTTTGCAAGAGATCTACCATGTTTGTGGAAAATCCTTCAGAAGATAACATTTGTTTACTGGAGAGTGACTGCCAAAAATCCCACCTCTCCAAAATTATTGACAAATTCTACATATGTAGGTTGGGGTTTCTTCTTAGTTAATAAAATGGAAAATTCTTGATTTTACCCATATATTTTTTCTTTTTTTGCCTTGAAGTCAGAAGGCAATAATCACTTAACTGTCTCCCTTTTGCATATAAACACTGTTTCATTTTTATTGCCTTATAATTGCTTTACTTTGCTATTTATTTGTAGTTGCCCTGCCTTGTATTTACGTTGTTCATTTCTTGTATTATTTTGATCTGGTCTTATTTTTATCGTTAATGTTATTGTCTATCGTTATTGTTATTTTTGGAAATTATATCAGTTCTACTTAAAAATGCCCACTTATTCAACACTAGCTTATGAGTTTATTAATGCAATTCTAATCCCCATTTAATATTCACACTAAATTTTCTCATCTACTAGCATTTTTACATTGATTCTTTTCTTATAAATAATCCCATTTTAAAATACACATAATAAAAAATATAGTAAATATGGTGCAAAAATAAGATTCAATTCCTGGAGAAAGTATAATTTGAATATTTCTAAAAAAGTACAAGATGCTTTTGTGTGATTGATTTTTGCCTTGTCCACTCTGGAAAGATGCAATATATGTATAAACTGAATTTTTTAAAAATTTATACAATATTCACAATTTTGGAAACTTAATGATGAAAAAAAAAATGTAGCCTTTTCAAAATAAATTACCACCTTAAACAAATCTAACAATTATGAAATATTCTTGCTTCTTGTAAATAAATATTGATAATTTGAGCAAAAATGCACAAACTAAGCAAATATTATTCAACATTTTGCATTTATAATGGAAAAGTTTTACTTGCCTAACAAATTGAATATCTTGGTGTCATGGCATTTTTTTGGTATAACTCCATCTTGGATTCATTTGTGTAACAGTGCTTTTTTATTAATTAACTAACCATACACAAAGGTATCCTTTGTTGTTTTGAATGAAAGTTTTCCAATCATCAATGGGTGTTTTTTTTAGCAGAATCACCAGAATATCCATCAGAAAAATAAAGAAAAATAAGTATAAGAAAATAAAGGGTTCTATTCAAACATTTCTGGATGCCTGCAGCTGATGATGATCAGAAAATAAACCAGTCAAAATAGAATAATTATAATACTTCATAACAGAACTTTTGACAATTTTCTAATTTAACAATATAAATGTATATAAATGCTTTTTTACTTTTTATATCAATTTCTTTCTTAAATTTTTGAACAATTCATTTACATCAAAGGAAAAAATCATTTTGTATCCCAGGTAAATCTTTTAAAAACTTCCCAACCTTTTTAGTAGTGGTTGGGGGTCAATAATTTGAGTTTCACCTTTATCTTGTATACGATTTCAAACCATTCAACACACATAAGACATAACTGAATTCTGTTGAAAGCATTGTGATAAAAAGCATCCTGAAGATGAGGTTGTTAGTCTAAAGGAAACGACACAGACTAGCACCGGTAATTTTATCTCTTTTCTTTAGCTTTTTTGCAGCTTCAAGTTTTCCAGCCATCCTTACTCAGCACCATGGTAGAACAAAAAATCCAGTATTCAAATCATCTCATTGTAAAATTCTTCCTTTTACTTAAATAAAGTTTTCTTTTATATATATATATATTGTCACTTAGTTATGATTTTTTACATTGTTTTCTTCGATATACTTTCGAAACACTTGTATTTTTGGCTTTTGAAAAAATTTATGTGGAAAAATACAAAAAGTTTTTTTTATTATTACTTTAATTTAGAATTATTCATTCTTCTATAAATTTTTATCACATTTTAGTAAATCTGTTTCCCTCTCTGTAAATTGTGGGAATTAATAATAAAGAAAATATCTGCAATGTTTATCAACTAAAAATGTAATAGAACATCAACAAATATTTATACATGTACACAAATAAAAATAACATTTTTTGATAATTTACCTTTTAAGAGGCTGTTTCATGCTGTTTGATTTTCAAAATGGGTGTTTGCTTATTTTAGTTGCTCCCAACCTCTTTATTTCTTTTCAAAGGAATGTGACAGTAATGCTGTTTGAAATAATTCAAGTCCTTTTTTTAATTTATTTACATTTTGAAATTGAAAATTTATGACTTTCAGTTTCTTTTCTACTCAGGAATTCCTTTTGACAAGCATGAAACAAAACTTATGGAACTTGGGAGCTTCCAAAAGAAAGAAAACACTAGTTAAAAACTGTAAAGCATGAAATAGATTTTTAATGGCTGAGTAATCAAAAAAACATTATTTTATGTCTATTAAAAAATTGCTGAAAAAGTATTTAAAATAGAGAACATGCATATGCACATGCAAATACGCACACACATATACAGCTTTTGAGATTTCACTTGCCTGATCGACTTAATTGGGCAATTAAAGTTTATTGTTTTACTCGCCCGCAGTCGATTAAAAACCTCACAATGAAACGTGTCGGTTCAAATATAGAAAAAAAAATCTGATTTCGTCTTATAACCCAGAAGTATGCCATTGAACATTCACAAGTTACTTAGAATGACCTACAATGACATTATTGAACTCTTGGCTTTTATCATCCTGGTCAGTGTAAACATTCATTTATTTAGCACTTCCAGAGTGGAGCCAAAATCTCTGTTGCCCAGATTAAAGACACTAACAGATTTTTAAAAACTCATTTGGAAAAATATTATCCTATATTCCCTACCCACTTACGAAAAGTAAAAATGAATATTTGAAAGAAAGAAAAAGAAATACACATACTTCTTTCAACCACGCACCAAAAAACAAATTATACAAGTAAGTAATTTTTTTATAGAAAATCATTAAGAAAATCAGATTTGTTATTTTTTTTATCATCTATGAGATGGAGGTTGTAGTGAACAGAAGAAAGAAACTATGAATTTAGATACCTCCACTCAATTGCCAAAAAAACCCCAAAAAAAACCCAGCATACCATGATGTTAAAAGGGCTCAAACTTAATAAAACAAAATTTTATCATCAAAATGTTTATGCTATTATTAAGAGGAAAGATCAAATTTTGTTGTTATTATTTTTAAAAAATTTTAAATCCTTTCTAACACGTTCAAAATTTGAATTAAAAGTTCATTTTTTGTTTTCTGTTAGCGATTAATGCTATTTTTATGTGAGTATAAGAAAATGGAGTCAATTGAGTAAAATGATTTGTGGGTGAGTAAATTTTCCCTCGATCTCGATTTCTGGTCGAGATTTTCTTTTCAAATCTCAAAGGCTGCACATATAAAATAATTATAATAAAATAATCATAAAAACTGTAATTATTGATATTATTATCCTTAATTTCTTGAGAATATTGTTGATTACTTAGGTTGTTATATTGGTTTAAAATTTTATTTTCATGTTTTGTGATGATCTTTTCAATTCAGGGTTATGGAATTCAAAGAGTTGGACTAGGTTAACCAATAGAAAGTAAGTCAATGATGAGTAGCAGAACGAATTAAGTCAATGATGAGTAGCAGAACGAATTAAGTCAATGATGAGTAGCAGAACGAATTAAGTCAATGATGAGTAGCAGAACGAATTAAGAGGGTAAAGGTGAGAGAGAGAATTAAGATGTCCTGAAAAGCTAGATTTTTTGGTGTCAATTTATGAAACAATCGAGTGTATACAATTTGATTATGACATGTCGACAATCGTATTAAATGTGCTTGTGGAATGGTTACAAATTTATTTATTGATATTATTATAAATTTCCCTTAAAGGGGTTTAATAGGTATATTAAGAATAAAGTTTTATTGAAATTTAATGTATAAGCATAATATAAATAATATAATGTAATATAATATAATGTAATATATATATATATAATGAATTATAAACACTTATGATAAAAATATTACTATAAATATTTCTCTACTTAGTATTGAGCACTCTTTAAAAAAGTAAATTACTATGAACAGTGGTCTGTTAACTCATCCATTTGTGATACTCATAAGATATATATATATATATATATATATATATATATATATATATATATATATGAATGCAAACTTATCACTACTCATTTTGAAAAACCCTCCGCATATATACGCGGAAGGAAAAAATGGTCGTAAAAAAAAAAGAGCTAAGCACATGAACATCAGCCAAAGCAATTTGGATTGAGTCAGTACGTAGCCCAAAGAAAAATTCCGAGACGAGTGATCAATACCAAAAAAGCGCTTAATACTTAAGCAGAACAGAATAGGTAGGTTTGTTGACTCACTAGGTTATATATATATATATATGTATTTATATATATATATATTTATGTGAATCAATAAATATGCTTATGAGGGTACACATATGTATAATATTTTCATTCAGATGCTCAATGTGGTATCAACAGAGCTATTTCATATCAGTGAGTTAAGTGCCATATGTGATACACACTTTGGGCGATCATGTCTTGATGAGACAGGACAGACTTGGCAGAAAATTATCCCGCAGTAGGTTGCCATTGCTTTCTGCAGTAGACAGGTTGCCAGCCAAGGCTATAGAACCCAATCTGTTCTGTTATTTGACTCATAGCTAGAGGAATAAGAGATGTATTATATTATTAAGTAGTAATTAGTGGGGGATCAGTTTATTACTTCATAACAAGAGAAAACTGATCTCCCCACTTTATGACCAGTAGAAGACTTAATCATTATTCCAACTATTATGTTCAGTCAGTTAAGTGCCATTCGTGATACACGCTTTTGGCGATCATATCTCGAAAGAGATATGACTGACTGGGCAGAAAATTATCCTGCAGTAGGTTGGCATTATTTTCTGCAGTAGACTGGTTGCCAGCCAAGGCTATAGAACTCAATCTGTCCTATTATTTAACCCATAAATGGAGGGAAGAGACTTATTAATACCTTTTCCATGGATATTTGTGCATAAGTGAATGCAAGGAATTCAACTGTAATTCGAACTCGGTTCCCCAATTTCTCGTTCTGAGCCACTATCCACTGCACCACAACGCACATCCGCTACATCAATCCTATATAAGTACTAAATTACAAACATTCTTCCAACTAGTCTCTGAAATATTTACACTTCGTCTCATAAAGCCTTTCATTTCAGAGGTCAACATGTTGTATCGCCGAGGTGGCAGGACAATATCCCGAAAATGTGTGCTGACTTTCTACAGCATAATATTCGTGCTAAGGGATACTAATACAAATAAGACAAACATCATAAGACAGAACAACAACTAGTAGAAGAGAGGAAAGGTTAAGTTGTAGAGAACACAGTCTGATAGTAATCGCCAATGACATTCCGAAATCCCCGACTACTATTAGTCTTTATTTTTATATCTATCTCGCTCCACAGCCCATTCCATTCTTGAGAGTGCTAGAGGGGTGTTAGCTGCTCTACAACAAGTTATTGTCCTCATGTTGCATTCTATGTCATCTCTGGATCCCACGCTACTATATAAAACGGTATCAATGAAGTGTCATTTCTTTTTAATATTCATTTTATTAAGAGTGACAGCTTGGATTCTAATGTCATAGGAATGCATGTCACATGTTGGCTCAGAGTCTTTCTGCGTGTGGTATTAATTGGTGTGAGAGGTATATCGATGTTTTTGAATTCTTGAGACCCTCTGTTGAATTTGTAACATTTCGGACATATTCAAAACCCATCACTGTGAGAATGCCCCAACTTGCCTACCTGGCACTCCAGCAAATTGCTGACCATTCTGGCTCTGGGCTTTGCATTATGTAACACTCATGTCTTTTTCCAGTCTCAACTAATTATTCTACCTCTCAAAAAAAGAAGAGACTTGATATTTAGTTTTATGACTATTTATTAAATCATTTTACCCCAAGCAAAACAATTATGCCACCGAGACACAAGCGCTAACTGAGGACGAAAAACAATATAGTGAAGAAAACTGAGAAAATATTACTTAGGAGAAATGCCAATAAATGTCCAGGATTTAAGAAAACATCAAACAATGATTGACATTGCATTTAAACTTTTGAAGATCGTAGTTGACAGGAAAGCAAGAAGGAAACTGAGAAAATGTTACTGAGGAGAAAGGACAATAAAAAGAACAGGATTCAAGGAGACAGAAGATGACAATTGATGTTGCATTTAAACTTTTGAAGATCGTAGTTGACAGAAAAGCAAGAAGGAAACTGAGAAAATGTTACTGAGGAGAAAGGACAATAAAATGAACAGGATTCAAGGAGACAGAAGATGACAATTGATGTTGCATTTAAATGTTTGAAGATCGTAGTTGACAAAAAAGCAAGAAGGAAACTGAGAAAAAGTTACTGAGGAGAAAGGACAATAAAAAGAACAGGATTCAAGGAGACAGTAGATGACGACTGATGTTGCATTTAAATTTTGTAGATCGTAGCTGACAGGAAAGCAAGAAGAAATCTGAGACATGACCACAATTAATGTTGTATTTTAACTTTTGAAGGTTATAATTGACAAGAAACTGGCAAAGTGCTTGACATGCCAGAATTTCGGCAACAGAAACTACTAAACTTTTGGTTACATCAAGCAATTTTGACAGTAAAATGAAGAGACCTAGCTGTCAATATAATATGCTGTTTAAAGTCATGAAGTCTAGGTAGCAAAGGGGAAATCACCCTCTCGGAAACTCTGACCACACCGTAGTTTCCGTTAACATTTCATTCCACTCCCACCCGACCCAAGAAACTCAGACCAGTAGAATATCCTACTGCTACCATAGAGCAGACTGGGATTCGTTCCGAGACTTCCTCTGTGATGTCCCATGGAACAACGTTTTTAGTCTTCCCGTCGAAGAATGTGCATCCGAGGTTTCCTCATGGGTTAAGGCTGCCATCGATGCTTTCATCCCTGCCAGGAAATTTCAGCTTAAATCTCATTCGTCTCCATGGTTCTCGCCCGCTTGCTCGGCCGCCATTGCTCATCGGAATCATTTCTTCCGATTCTATCGTAGCTACGCGTCGGACCAAAACAGGTGCCTTTTCGCTTCAGCTCGTAATAAGTGTAAAAAGATACTGAACGAAGCTAAGATATTGTTTGCTTCCAGAATGAAGCAACGCATAGCATCCTCTAAGTTCAGCGCCAAAACTATTGGCAACTCTGTAAAAACACCTCCTCAGCGGACAAGGCTGAATGCTTTGCCCGCAGATTCTCGAATAATTCGAGACTGGACTCGTCTGGAGTTTCTACACCCGACTTCTTACCTAGAACTGAGACTCAACTGAATGACGTCCACATTACACCCTAGCTAATCTCTAACACAATCTCTAAAATTTGAACACTCTAACACAATCTCAAAACTTGACCCTCACAAAGCGAGCGGAGTGGACAGAATCCCAATCATAGTCTTAAAGAAATGTGCCCCTGAACTTTCTTTCTAAGCTCTACAACTTCTGCCTATCTGCTTCCTGCTTTCCTGCCTGTTGAAAATCTTCCTCTGTAATTCCTATATTTAAAAACACTGGAGAACCCTCGGACCCCGCAAATTACCGCCCTATCAGCCTTCTTCCGATCTTTGGCAAAGTGTTCGAAGCCATTATCAACGCCGAGGTGGTTCAGCATCTCACATCACACAGGCTTCTCTCGGACAAGCAGTATGGTTTCCGCTTCACCAAGTCTACTGCTGATATGCTAACGGCCATCACCGAGTATACATATCAGGCTCTCAACAAGAATGGCGAAGCCCGAACCGTTGCCTTGGATATCTCTAAAGCATTCAACAGAGTTTGGCATGCTGGCCTTCTATGCAAACTGCGGAGCTATGGTATAACTGGACATTTGTTTGACTTAATACAGTCTTTCCTCTCTAACCGCACATTGAAGGTGGTATTAAACGGACATGTCTCCCAAAACTACCATACGAACGCGGGTGTCCCTCAAGGCTCTATCCTAGGTCCTACGCTCTTTCTGATCTACATTAATGATCTCACTGATACCATAAGATCCCAAATAGGCATGTACGCCGATGACACCACAGTTTACTCTCGCCTTGATCAAAAATCCGGTGTGGGCGACAATGTTAACCTTGCAGCCGAGCTTGAAAAGGACCTCCAATCTGTAGTGGACTGGGATAAGAAATGGCTCGTGAATTTTAATGCTTCTAAAACGAAGCTGCTATCAATTAACCATCATAGACAATCGCACCTACCTCCCATTAACATGGACCAGGCTTGCCTCCCAGAGAGTAAAACACTACGCCTCCTTGGTCTCACACGTTCAGCAGACCTCAAGTGGAATGACTATATCGAATCCATTGCTAAATCCGCTGCTATGAAAGTCGGTTCTTTGTTCAAGGCCCGGAAGTTTTTTTTCCGTCTGAAACTATCCTGCACATATACAAATCTACCATCCGCCCGTGCATTGAATACTGCTGCCACATTTGGTCGGGTGTCCCTGCTATTCTCCTCAGAGTCTGTAATGTGATCGATACCGACTTGTCAGACCGACTGCAGTCTCTCTCACCGGCGCGACGTGGCTTCCCTGTGTCTCTTCTATAAATACTTTCACGGCTTCTGCCCCGATGAACTTAGATCACTGGTGCCCCTAGGTACGAATTTGCATGAGATACTAGATTAACAACTAGATCCCACCCTTTTACAGTGAAACCGATAAAATGCAACCGCAATTTCTACTCCAACAGTTTCTTTTCTCGCACTTCCCGACTGTGGAATTCTCTTCCACACGATTGCTTCCCCGACGGCTACAATCTCCAGGAGTTTAAATGTAAGGTCAATAGACACCTCTTAATACACTAACCATCTTTCAAACACTCTTCCCATCTACCCAACCCCCAGCCTCGGTATCCTTACCCATATATCAGCCTCCTTCTGACATTTCCTATATCTAACCACTATTTCTCTTCACCTTCCCCTATGTAACCTCATGCGCAATAGTGCCAGTGGAATGCCTTGCTTGGGGTGAAATAATAAAAAAAAAATAAAATAAAATAAGAACAATTGCCATTAAAATATTTGTAGAAAGTGCTCAAAGATGCTATGTTACAGTTGTGGGAAAGTGATTGAAGCCAAGATGCCAGACCAGGATAAAAAATATTGCAGATTCTTCATTGAAATTTATAAATTGCAAATTTATAGTTTTTTTATTGAGGAGATGAAAAAAATAACATTTCATATCAATTTCTGAAGACTGTTGAACACTCCATTGTAAATATTCTTTTTTTGAAGATGTGGATAATGCTCACTCTCTACAACTGGTAAGAGTTTTATTACTTTTCATGGGATGTGAAAGTAGTTTAATGGTTATTGACATAGAAGGTGGTAACAACGAGCCAAGTTCAAATTCAGGTCTAGTCTGTTGCATTCACTTTCATACTAATGCCCTTGGGAAAGACACAAGTCTATCTCTTCCCTTTCCAGCTATGATTTAAATGGAAATGTAGACTGGACTTGGGATGACAACCAATCTAAAAGAAGGAAAACAGTTTGAAAATGTGAAGAAGGCAGCAGAAAACAAAACCACTATCTTTCCCAATAAGTTATGGCAATTCACAGATGTTAAAGCAAAGAGATCTGTAGAGAATCTCAGTTGTCTACATTCTGAAAAGACATGGCATTTAATAAATTACTTTTCACAAAAAAGAAAAATGCATGTAAAGGAAAAATCCCTTTAATTAAAACAAAAACTCCTCATCAATTTGTGTTCTGGAATTTCATATCCATCAGTTATCCATGAATAACTTAAGCACAACTACACCCATCAGCCACACCCATTCTGTTCTTTCATTTTTACCAAACTTTCTATTTTTTAAAAAATCATTTCACCCCCATTTCAATAATGCCACTAAGACATAAGAGATTAATAAGAAAAGTGAAAGAGTCTGAGAAAAAACATAATTAAGGAGAGAAAACAATAAAAGAACAAGAATTAAAAAGACAGACAATAATGATTGACATTGCATTTAAATTTTGAAGATCAGAGATGAATGGAAAGCAAGAAACTAGAAGAGAATTCCACAGTTGAGAAGTGTGATGTGTTGGTCTTAACTATTGGAGTAGATAAACTTTAATTGGAGTAGATAGACTAAACTGTCACCTGGTTCACACTCCACCCATGTCTATTGAACAAGTGAAGAGACTCATCCCTTGTTCCCTGTTTAGGATGTGGTTTCCGGCTTTCTCTTTTCTAATCTTTTCACTCTTATGTAGCCCCCTGCACTTCAGTGGCGTTACCGCCTTGCTCGGGGTGATATGATTAAAAAAAAAAAATCTGCATATTGGTTCATATATGTTTAGGGGATCATGTCTCTTTCTAACCATGAATGACTAGGCAGAAGATTTTTGCACAGTAGGTTATCATTTTTTTCTGAAGTAGATTGGTTGCCAACAAAGGCTATAGAACGCAATCTGCCCTGCTATTTAACCCTTAGAGAGAGAAGAGATGGAGTAATACCTTTTCCAAGGATATTTTTGTGTAAGTGAATGCAATGAATTCAACTGGAATTTGAAATAGGCTCTTCGATTTCAAATTCCAAGTCAATATCGATTACACCACAATATACACTGTTTAGAAGCAGGCATATCTACTCAAACACATGCATTCATTAAATATATTGTTTAAAATATTATATACGAGGTGCCTTCAATAAGTTTCCGGACCTTTTTTGTATGGTTACTTCTTTTCATTTGACACATTAAACTCTAGTCCCCATCAAAGTACTCTCCTCTGGCTGCAATGCACTTGTTGTACCGTTCCAACAACTTCTGGAAGGCCCCCTGGAAGCCCTCCAGTGTGAATGTGTTCATGACTCTTGTCACAGCCTCTTTCATCTCCTCAATTGTTTCAAAACGACTACCTCTGAGGTTTTCTTTGAGCTTAGGGAACAACGAAAAGTCACAGGGAGCAAGGTCTGGACTGTAGAAAGGGTGAGGAACTGTCTTGATGTCCATCTCAGTCAAATAGTTGGAAATACGGATGGAGTTGTGGACTGGTGCATTGTCCTGGTGGAAATGCCACTGACCAGATGTGAAGAGTGCTGGCCTCTTTCAACAGAATCACTTCCTGAACTCCCTTAAAACCTCAAGATAGTATTCTTTGTTGACTGTCTGTCCAGAGGGAACCCAGTGCAAGTAGACCATGCCTTTGCTGTCAAAAAAGGGATCATCATAAGTTTCTGGGTGGACTTGCTCTGTCTGGCCTTCTTGGGTCTGGGGAAGCCAGCATGCTTCCACTGGAAACTCTGTCTCTTGGTTTCTGGGTCATAGCAGTAGATCCAGCTTTCACCACAGGTCACCAGGGCCTCAAGAACTTCGGGATCTAAATCAGTAAGCTCGACCATCTCCCTGCTGTCGTTATGACGTCTTTCCTTCTGTTCTTCACTGAGCATCGTTGGGACAAACTTTGCAAAAATCTTCTGCAGCTTCAGTTGCTCATGAATGATTGTGCGTACAGTTCTCACACTGGCATCAAACTCTGTACTTATTGTCTCTATAGATACACAATGGTCCTCATCCATAAAATTACAGATTTGCTCCACCAACTCTATTGTTCTGACTTCCCTACTCCTCCCACACCTCTCATTGTCCCTCACAGACTCGCTGCCTTCCTTGAATCTTCTTGTGCCACTCAAAAACTGATGATCGGCCCATGCAGGAGGGTCAGTAAGCAGTCCAAAGCATTCCATACATTTCTGTGGCATTCTTTCCAAGTTTAACACAAAACTTTATTGCGTATCATTCTTCCAATGTGTCCTCTCGCCTGGAGTGCATTTTCAAAAGACGTCAGCTGTGACGACCAGGGTTTAGTAGGGTGTGTTCCAAGTCCTGTTGCAGCTGTCCCTTTCAACCGGAAATGATAAAAATGTGTCTGTCATCTCATCAGATGTATAGTAATAACGTAATACACTTTCAAGAGCTTATTATAATTTTAAATGCCGCTACAAAAAAAGTTCAGAAACTTATTAAAGGCCCCTTGTATGTATATAATATAATTTTATATTTTTAATCATATATAATTCAATATATTTAATTATATATATATACATATATATATATATGTGTGTGTGTGTGTGTGTGTGTGTGTGTGTGTGTGTGTGTGTGTGTGTGTGTGTGTTAGAAAAATTAATGACAAATTAAAAATTATTTTTGTGTGACAAATTTCCACCTTTAGGATATAATCAGATGAAAACAATTTCTGTTATATAAAATTTGTATTCTCATCTATGTTACTTCTCACACATGAAAACTTCACAACACTTTCTAAATATATATGGGAATTGAAAAGCAAAAAGTAAAAAACAACAAATATATCATGGAAAATAAAGAAAACAGCACCAGCCTTCAACAATAAATCCAAAAACTGTAAAATTTGTCTGGAGGATAAAATAGCTATAATCCCCTTCCAAGACCAACTTAATCACTAAATAAAATATCAAAACTTATCTCAAAATGCAGACACAAAAACAAGCTTTTACTGTGTTACATAAAAATTAAAAACTGAAAATGAATATATTGTAAAATATTAACAAGGTAAATGCAAATATATGCATTATATACAACAGAGATAATATAGTTTAAACAAAGTTAACACATTAAACAACAAAAGAAAATGAAATAAAATAATAAAATTAATTAAGAAACTGTACAAATGCACACATAACAACTAAATTTAATAATCAGCAGAAGTGAATAATAATGACAAATAGTGAGTGACAAAATAATAATAGTGATATTAATAATAATAATAATAATAATAATAACGAATGAAGAATAAACCCGAACAGACATGGTCTGGAATTACAGAAGATGATATTAAATTTGCACTAAAAAAAGCACACAATTGGAAAACTCCAGGTATAGATAAAATTCCTAACTTTTGGCTATATTATTTAAATGCAGCACATAAAAAAATAGCCAAAGAACTCCAAGAAATGGTTGACGATCCCACTAAAATTCCTGCATGGATGACAAAAGGAATTACATTTCTTCTACCCAAGAATGGTGACACAAACAACCCGAAAAACTACAGACCAATTACATGTCTTCCGACAACATATAAACTACTAACATCTATTTTAACAAAACAAACATATTTATTCTTAGAAAGAAATGACATGATACCGCTTGAACAAAAAGGGTGCAAACGTGGCTGTTATGGCTGTAAAGACCAATTGCTAATTAACAAAATGATCCTGGAAAACTGCTACAAGACAAAGAAAAATCTTAGTACTGCCTGGATAGACTACCGAAAGGCATTCGATAGTGTGCCACATGAATGGATTTTAAAGACTTTAAATATATACAAGATATCACCCGTCATCATCAATTTCATCAAACAGTGCATGTCTATATGGAAAACAACCCTTTACCTCAATCATATAAATGGAACCTATAAGTCTGATGAAATAAACATCAAAAGAGGTATATTTCAAGGTGATTCTTTATCTCCCTTACTATTCTGCATATCATTAATAGCACTAACCAGTCAACTTAATAAGACAGAATGTGGTTATAAAATAGGCCAAAAGAAAATAAGCCATCTATTTTACATGGATGACTTAAAGTTATATGCTAAGAATGATAATGAGCTGGAAGGTCTTCTGCAAACTGTAAAATGCTTCAGCGAAGACATTGGAATGAAATTTAATTTGAATAAATGTGCTAAAGCTACAGTTTTACGTGGATCAATACAAGAAACATCCTCAATTAGCCTAGACCCTGCTGTAACAATAAAAGAATTGAAACCAGAAGAAGCTTATAAATACCTAGGTGTAAATGAGAGCGAAAACATTCACCATAAAAAAATGAAAGAAATAGTGCATAAAGAGTACTATAGAAGGCTACGAATGATATTAAAAACTGAATTAAATTCACAGAATAGAGTTATGGCCATTAATAGCCTTGCAATCCCAGTTGTCCAATATAGCTTCAACATCTTAAACTGGACTCTAAACGACATCAGGCGAATGGATGCTAAAACAAGAAAGCTTCTTTCTAAGCATAGGATGCATCACCCAAAGGCTGATGTAGACCGTCTATACATACCCCGTAAAGAAGGTGGAAGGGGTCTTATTCAGCTGGAATTGTCATACAAGACAACAACTATTGGCTTACTAACATACATAGAAACAACAAAGGATTGGATGATACAATTAGTAAGGCAACATGAAGAAAGAAAGAAAAAATATTCAATAATAAAAGAAGGCAGTAAATACAAACAAGAATTACAGTTAGTAGATTCTGTAGAAAAGCAAAACAGTAGCCAAGAACCAACTATTGCGGCAAAAAATATGAAAATGAAAGCCAAAGATAAAGCTCTTGAAAAGATGAAACAGCGCTGGCAAGACAAACCTCTGCATGGCCAATATCCAGTACGTGCCAATAAATCCAATGTTGACAAAGTTAATACTCATCGATGGTTACGTGCATCTGGATTAAAGTCTGAAACTGAAGGATTTATACTTGCAGCACAAGACCAAAGTCTTTTCACGAGAAACTTTCAGGCAAATATTATGCATAATAATATGGATCCAAAATGCAGGTTTTGTGATAAACACCAAGAAACAATAGACCACCTAATCTCAGGCTGTTCTGTGCTTGCCCCAAACGAATATAAAAATCGCCACGATAGAGTTGGGCAATATTTACATTGGGAAATGTGCAAACATTATGGAAAAGCTGTAAACAAACACTGGTATGAACATCATCCAGCACCGGTTACAGAAATAGAAGATGTAACCATTCTATGGGATTACACCATCTACACAGACAGAAAAATTGAAGCAAACAGGCCAGACATTATTGTTAAAAACCAGAAGGAGAAAACTTGTCTATTAATTGATATGGCTTGTCCAGCGGATTGTAACATAGCAATCAAGGAATTTGAAAAACTGTCAAAATATAAAGACCTGGAAATTGAAATAGAAAAAATGTGGAAATTGAAAACAAGAGTTGTGCCAGTGATAGTAGGTGCACTTGGAATGATAAAAAATGGAACAAAACAACACATTGAAAGAATCCCTGGAAACCCCAGCTTAAGAGATATACAAAAAATTGTATTATTAAGTACAGCCCACACACTAAGGAAAACGTTATCTATGTAATGCTGAGGATGATAGGGAGGATAGAAAAACATGAAATGGAGTCATAACAACACGCCACTACCTGCCTTAGGTCTCCCCGCAGACTTGGTTGGTAGTGAGACCAATGCAGAAATCGAAATATGATGAAAAATGACATAATAATAATAATAATAATAATAATAATAATAAATTAATTATAAACAAATAATAATAATAATAATAATACAAAAATAATGAATAATAAAACAATAAAAAATAAATAATATAATAATAAAACTAAAATATTAATATAATAACAAAATATATAAATAAATAATAAAAGCTACAAAATATAAATAAATAATAATCATTTATCTTAAAAATTAAATAATAAAATAGTAAAGATGAAATAATAATAAATAATAAAATAATAAAAAACAATAAAATAAACAAATAAATATTAACTAAACAGATACTAATAAACAAATAGTGAGTGACAAAATAATAATAATAATAGTAACATAGCAACCAAGGAATTCGAAAAACTGTCAAAATATAAAAACCTGGAAATTGAAATAGAAAAAATGTAGAAATTGAAAACAAGAATCATGCCAGTGATAGTAGGTGCACTTGGAATGGTAAAAAATGGAACAAAACAACACATTGATAGAATCTCTGGAAATCCCCGCTTAAGAAATATACAAAAAATTGTCTTGTTAAGTAAAGCCCACACACTAAGGAGAACTTTGTCTATGTAACACTAGGGATGTTAGGAGATAAAAAAAGTCATGAAATGGAGCGATAACAACACACTACAACCTGCCTTAGGTCTTTCTGTAGACTTGGTAGGTAGTGTGACCATAGCAGAAATCAAATTATGATAAAAAAATGACACAAAAATAATAATAATAATAATGACAAATAGCAAGTGAGTGACAAAATGTAAAAACTTATCACCGACACAATTTGTTCCAAGGAAAGCTGATTAGTCTGAAAAAGTTCAATGAAATGTGTCACTTTTAGGTAATTTTTATTTTTTCAAACTCTTTAAATTTTTAAGTCTTGTTTTGTAAGTCTATAAATAGTGTCGACCTAATGCACTTCCTGAAAAGATTTGCTGTCCTCTGCTCTGAACCGCCACATCAATTTCATCTCAGTCCACAATTCCCATATGTGTTGTCCTGACCCACGCATCAGGTCTTTGCTGATATCAATGAGTTGTTATCCTAAGAAACCAAGACCATGAGAAAATGTTCCTTTTATTTTCAGTACTTTTCTGTTGAATAGCAGCCATAAACATATTTGTTACTAGCAGTATAGCCCGGTGTTGCTTGGGTGTAATGAAAGCTTTAAAACTAATCCATGGTCCTGGAGCTCAAACTCTTTGGACGTTGGCACAAAAGACTAAAAAGCAATAGTTGTTTCCAGTTAAAGCAAAACCGAAGACTGAAAGAAAAATGAATGAATGTAAGTCAAATTTTGATTTCCTGGTATCAATATCAAATAATTTGTTTTTGTCGTAAACTGAATTTTGAAGGCTAAAATAAGTCCTCTGAGTAAATGGTATCATGGCTGAGACTAAGAACTACAATTATGCCTACTTAGAGCCAAACCCGAAGCAAAAACTAAAATAAAAAGGCTGAAAAAAATACAGGCATACAAGCAGATAAACAGACACACACAAACATCTTGCCTTTTATATATATATATATATATATTATCGATTTCCTGCACTATTGCAAGAACAGCAACCTTGAAACTTCTGAATATTGTTTCTTATGTCTTAGTTTATTAGTGTATCAAATTTGATTAAAATCGGACCACTCCTTCTATAACCTGATTTTTTTGATTATCGATTTTCAATATTTATCAGGGGTACCTTGACACAAAACCTAGCTAAGAACACTCGCAGATACTTATAGTACAACTGTAAATTTTCAAGAAAATTGGTTCAGCCGTTTTGGTGTCTATAGGTAGCGAACACACACACACACACACACACACACACATACACATACACACACACAGACACACACACATTCCATTCATAAATAAGTTTAGATTTTCGTTTACTCTTGGTCTTTGCTACCAGTGACATAACTGGTAGCATATGACTTGAACAATAATTGAGAAAAGTCATCGGAAAAAGTCACACTTCAATTAATTTCTGTGAGGTATTTCACAAGCTTATGGGCTTACTCTGTTTGCTACAGAAATTAATAGTAAAAAATCTCAGGAAAAAGCAGTGTTGGCTAAGAATAAATTCATAATTTATGGTGGCTGGTCATAAAGTCATCAATTTTTGGTTGGTACTTCATGAATTTATGGGTTCACTCTATTTGCATCATAAATTTATAGTAAATCTCTTAAAAATCATTTTCTAACAAATATACAATTATATATTTGATTCCTATTTTCTTATATGACCCAATTTTATGAGAAGAAAGTTAATGGAAAAAGGGACAATTTTGTCCAGGAAAAAAGTCTCATATATCATATGATTAATAATTAGGGATCTTACTATCCTATAAGACTTGACTCTATTTTTAAGGCTTAAGGTCATATCATGTTGAATACACCGGTTCTCGCTCGATCACCGAAGTTAAGCAACGTTGAGCCTGGTCAGTACTTAGATGGGTGACTGCATGGTAATACCAGGAGCTGTAAGTGTTTAGTGACGGATGTACGTGCTTACGGCCATATCACGTTGAATACACCGGTTCTCGCTCGATCACCGAAGTTAAGCAACGTTGAGCCTGGTCAGTACTTAGATGGGTGACCGCATAGGAATACCAGGTGCTGTAAGCGTGTAGTGATGGATGTACATGCTTACGGCCATATCACATTGAATACACCGGTTCTCACTCGATCACCGAAGTTAAGCAACGTTGAGCCTGGTCAGTACTTAGATGGGTGAACGCATGGGAATACCAGGTGCTGTAAGTGTTTAGTGACGGATGTGTGTTGTAGTGGAGTGGATATCGGCTTGGAAAGAGAAATTGGTGAGTTGAATACCCTGCCTTCACTTAAGCACTGGTACCCTTGGGAAAGGTATTAATCCATCCATTCCCTGCAGTTATGGGTTAAATAACAATGGTAGGACTTGGGGACCCTGCGCTTAAAAACAAAAATCCCAATGAATCTTGATACTCGAAAAGAAAAAAGTATTACTAGACACAAAACTTATATAAAAAAAGCAACAATAAATTGTTGAAAGTAAAAGGTATTACCAGCAATAAATAAATAAAATTTAGTTGGCAATAAATGACCCGCCGAGGTTGATATGCCACAAAAACAAAACAACCAAACCAAACTATTTTTAAGAAAGATTTACGAAAGTTTGAATGTAAGTTTGCCGCAAAATTTAAGTTTTATACAAAGACAGATTCAGCTTTAAAATACATTTTTTAACAATGCTACAGTTACATATTTGTTGGGGGATTACCCTTTTTTACACATAAGAATGGACTCACCTGATGTGTACATATAATCCTGCCTATACAGAGAATGGCAGCAGTTGCCTCGCTGTAACTGCCATTGTCACTGTCAGCCCTCTGACTTCGGGTAGAGGGCACTCTCTGCTTCCGAGCAGAGAGCAATAACCCAGTTGTGGTTCCGCCGAAGGGTAGAAGCATGACTGGGCAAAAATAGACAGCCATTTTTTGGCCGGGCCATATAGCCCAGAAAACCCACTTATAACTGACCATGTGTCACATGTTGCCCTTACTGGGAGGGACAGCTAAATAATGTAGTTGCCTCGCTGTAACTGCCATTGTCACTGTCAGCACTCTGACTTCGGGTAGAGGGTGCTCTCTGCTTCCGAGCAGAGAGCAATAACCCAGTCATGGTTCCGCCGAAGGGTAGAAGCACAACTGGGGAAAAATAGACAGCCATTTTTTGGCCAGGCCATATAGCCCAGAAAACCCACTTATTATTGACCATGTGTCACATGTTGCCCTTAGTGGGAGGGCCAACTAAATATTGTAGTTGGAAAGTAGTTGTAGAGTTGCCTCTGCTTCTATGACACTGTCAGCTCTCTGCCTTTGGGTGGAGAGCGCTCTCTGCCTTTGGGGCAAGGAGCACTAGCCCAGTCATTGTTCCGCCGAAGGGTGGAATCATGACTGGGGAAAGATAGGCAGATATTTTTGGCCTGACTATATGGCTGGGAAGACCCACAATAAAAAGACCTTGTGTCACATCTAGCCTTGTGTGGGTAAGTTTGGTAAATACTGTTGTAGAGTTGTAAAGCAGTTCCTTCGTTGGTAAATAAGTTGGTGCAGAGTTAGTTGGAGTTGTTGGATATAGACTCATTACTCGGACATGCTATTTAACTTCAAGACCATATATAATTATTTCTACTAACAGTATTCCTGAATTGACTAACCCATGTTCCAGTTTGTATATCTTGTTCAATATAACTTACATTTTCTATCTCCATATCTGTTTTTGTTATTTATTATTTTGTGTGGTTTCTCGCTCAGAATCCACAACAATATTTGATATACTTAATAGTTAAGGAGTCCTAGTATTCTATAAAACCCAACTTATGTGAAGAAAATTTCAATTTGACATTCAAATTTAATTTAGAATTTTCTTGACTTTTCAATTTCTTTTTTTACAAGACCGGTATTTTGTCCTCTTTTGTGATCATAAGAGGCTGGAATTATGTCCTCTTTTGGAATGTTTGGCTGGGATTATATCAATTGGGTTTTGTCAACTAGGTACTAACTTTGTTCTGGTTCCTTTTTTTTACTGTGACTTTTTTGACTTTTTAATGCAACATCTTTGCTAAAACATATAAAAAACAACAAAGATAAAGATACTCATTTGGAAAATCTATGGAATCATGAAAGTACTTTATCACCGAACCGGAGAAAATTGTTTACTTAAAAGCAGTATGTCATTTTCTTGGAAAGGTCAGTGTTTTGCTACAACAGTCAATCCCATTGTTGGCTACAAAACACACTTGACCTTTATAGTTTGAGATAAGTTGTTATTGATATAGGAAAAAAACCAATGTCCGTTACTTTCTAAAGCACAAAACATGTCACTCTTTCATTTTATAGAAGGGTATCTTTTTTTTTTTAATTGTATCACCCCGAGCAAGGTAGCAACGCCACTGATGTGCAGGGGGCTACGTAATAGTGAAAAGATTGGAAAAAAGAGAAAGCCAGAAACCACATCCTAAACAGGGAACAAGGGAAATGCCTCTTAACCTGTTCAATAGACGTGGGTGGAGTGTGAACCGGGCGATAGATAGATAGGTATTGGAAAAAGGGTTGTTGTTAGCAGCGAAATGAGAAGGCAATATAAATAAGAATACATTTGAAGAAAGTGGACATAGATACATGCAAAAATGGGTATCATTTGCAAGTTTTGTGTTTCATTTAACTTTTTAAAAATCTAATTCCATCCAAGCGAGCCACTAAGAAAAACCCAAGGCAGTTACAGACTGTGAAAGAAAAAGCAAAATATTATTAAGGAGCGAGAACAATAAAAAAGAGGAATTAAGAAGATGAAAGAATAATGATTGACATCGTATTTGAATTTTTGAATATTAATGTTAGTAGGAAAGCATGAAGCTTGAAGAAAGTTCTACAAGTTCTACAAGTGATAAATGCAAGGAAAGAAATACTAAGCAGAGAAAACTTTTGGTTATATTTAGCCATTTCAACTGTAGAAGGATGGAACCTTGTTGCCAATCTAGTACAGCACTTAAATCCATAAAGTCTATTATTATATTTTATTTCAGAAAGTATATATCCTCATGACGTATGAGTGTCTAACTCAGACTGCAACACAAAGAATTGTTTAAAGTGGTGAAGGCTTGTGTAGCACCATCCACACTTTTTGGAACTGCTGATAACAAACAATCGATGCAGAAGTTCGTTACAGATTGCATGAACAGCAGACCTCAGTTATTTAACCCATAACTGGAGGGAAAGGACGGATTAATACATTTCCCAAAGGGTCTATTTACAGCTAGACTGCTTACCTCCAGCAAGATGTATGCATTTTAGTTATGAAGAAATACTCTTAGAGTTTGATGTATCTCTGCTCTTTTCTTAAAAAAAACAACTTTATTTTACATCTGTCTTAAAAAGGATTTTTGATATGATTAATATATATATATATTTCTAATTTAAATTTTAAAATCATTTGTTTCTGATGAAGGACTGAGGACGGTCTGAAATATAAAATATAATAAAAGAAATAAACAAATACTGTCAAAAAATACATTTTTAAACTTACAACTTTTTAGTAGTTTTTCCTATATATATTGTCATATATATATATATTTGTTTCATATCTTTCTTTATCAATCCATCATATATTCTTAAGTTCTATCAATCCTAAAATTTATTGAATTAATATTATTTATATCATAATACAAAATAAAGTAAAGAATATGTGTAAATTAATCATTATGCTTATATGAAGAATTATTAACTGAATATAGTTAATATATTATTAACTGAATATAGTTAAGGTGAACATTTTGCAATGTTTACATATGACAGTAATTTCATTACATTTATCTAATAGATCCTTATTCTTATATCATTCATTATACTGTTGTCATAACTGGTCGGGTGCTCCTGCTATCCACCTGGGTGTCCTTGACAAAATCCAATGGAGAATCTGTAATGTGATTGGTCCCGACTTGGCAGCTCAGATACAGTCACTTTCTCATCGGTGCAATGTTGCTTCCCTGTGTCTCTTCCACAAATACTTTCACGGCTTCTGCTCTGAAGAACTTAGCTCACTGGCGCCCCCTATATATAAATTTACTCAAGCCACAAGATTAGCAACTAGGTCCCACCCTTTTACTGTGAAACCAATAAATTGTAAACACAAATTCTACTCCATCAGCTTCTTTTCTCGCACTTCCCGCCTGTGGAATTCTCTTCCATTTACTTGCTTTCCCAACAGCTATAATCTCCAAGAATTTAAATCTAAAGTCAATAGTCATCTCCTATTTCACTAACCTGCATCCTCTCTCTCATACTACTTTCTCCGTCCACTACACTCTAATCAGTATTCTCGTCCTTCTCTTACCCACTTCCTGACACCCCCTATAATCTGTCACTCTTTCTCATAACTTTCCTTCTATGTAAATCCCTGCAAAACAGTGGCAGTAAACTGCCTTGCTTGGGACGATATGATTATAAAAAAAAAAGTCATCCCCTATCTCACTAACCTGCATTCTCTCTCTCATGCTCCTTCTCCATTCACTCCACTCTCATCAGTATTCTCATCCTTCTCTTACCCACTTCCTGACACCTCTTATAAACTGTCACTCTTTCTCATAACTTTCCTCGTATATAACCCGCTGCAAAACAGTGGCAATAAAATGCTTTGCTTAGGGCTATATGATTATTAAAAAAAAAAAAATGGTAAATGCTGCCCTAATCCTTGTTTTCAGTTCATCTTTGGTGCTACAAGGAGTTTTGTTTGAACTCTGGCTCAACTGCACCCCATACATAATAATCAAGCAATTATTAACAACCGAATTGAATTCACAAAACAGAATATCAGCCATAAACATTTGGGCTGCCATTTGGTGCAATATATTTTCAGCATCATTAAGTGACATTAAGTGAATAGATATAAAAATGAGCAAGCTTCTCACTTGGCACCCATTCATCATCCTAATGTTAATATTGATTGTCTGTAGGTGCCATGAACCAAAGGAGGCAGAGGATTACTTTAACTAGGACTGTCTTACAAAATCACATCAATTGGTCATCAAAGATCCCTGGAAACTACAGAAGACTGGATAATGATCTGTGTCAAAGAACATGAAAGAGATATGACTTTATTCAGTAATAAAGAAGTTCAACAAATTCAAAAGTGAATCTCGAGTGGGTGAAGAAGTACAAATCGACCCTAATACACCTGCTGCAGCATAACAAAGAACATAAGAGTAAATGCAATGGGCCAAATGCAGAAAACAAAGGCAAGATAAGCCTTTTCATGGTCAATACTTTGCCTGTACCATACAAACTGATGTAGACAAACCCTGTACTTATCAGTGGTTACATAGTGCAAGGTTAAAAGTTGAAACGGAAGGTTTTATTTTTTGCTGCACCGAGTCAATGCTTGCTAAATAGAAATTACTAAGCGCACATAATGAAAAATTGCATTAAACGAAAATGCAGATTCTGTTATAAATATTCAGAAACAATTGACCATCTGGTATCAGTTAGTACCAACTGAATATAAAACTTGGCATGATGGTCAATACTATGGTGATTAAATGAATGCAGTTTTGTTTTGGAGGTGTTAAAATATACAAGCCATTCCTTGCTCCATTTAGCCACTAATTAAAGATTATTTTCAAGAGCAGTTGCAAATTTACTCTACCCAATTTACTAAGACACGAGTAAATATTACTTTGACTAGAAAGTCCTGACTCACTTACAAAGTGGAAAGAAAACAACACAATTTGATGGAGCAACACAAATATTTATTTTTCAAAATAAAGTCCATCATTCTTAACAATGTTCTGCCATTCTTATGATCTTCCACATGATCTTGAAAAAATGCCACTTTTATGGGAAGGAATCTGCAAGAAACTGGTATGAACATCACCCAGACTCGGTTAGAGAGATAGAATCTGTAACAATTTTATCCGACTTTATAATACACACAGACAGAACAATCAAATCTAATCACCCAGACATTGTGATCAAAGACTATGAGAACAGATTGCATTTTCTTATCAACATGACAGTCACTGCAGATTGTAATGTATCCTTGAAACTTTTCAAAAAACTATTCAAATAATCTTGAAATAAAAATCTCAAAGATAGGACACATGCGGACATCAAGAATTCCAGTTGTGGTTGGAACCCTCGGATTGATTGGAAAAGGTTCTGATAGATTCATTGAAGGGATTCCTGGTAACCCATAACTTAAAAAAATACAAAATATTTGACACACAAGAAGGACTACAAATAAACTGCAAGAAAACCAAATGCATGGTCATCAGTAAAAAGGACAGCCCAATATGCCAAATACAGGTCGGAGATACTAGAATCAAGCAGGTACAAAAATTTAAATACCTGGGAAGTGTTATAACAGAAGACGGAAATTGTGACACTGAGATCCGAAGGCGAATTGGAATGGTGAAGGAAGCATTCCAGAAGTTGAGTAAAGTATTAAAGTTCTTAATACTTGAGTAAAGTATTAAGAAACAGGACAATTTCACTAAAAACAAAGAAGAGATTACTGGATTGCTATGTGATGTCAGTTCTTCAATATGGCAGTGAATGCTGGACAATATCATCGAAGATGAAGGAAAAACTTGAAACAACTGAAATGTGGTTATACAGAAGGATGCCGTGAATATCATGGATCGAGCATGTGAGCAATAATGAGGTCTTGGAAAGGATGGAGACGAAAAGGAAATTAATACTAAGCACCAGGAAGAGACAACTGAAGTTCCTGGGGCATGCAATGAGGAAGGGGGGTTGGAGAACCTGTTACTAACAGGCCAGATAGAAGGGAAAAGAGACAGGGGAATGCAGCAGATAACATATTTGAAGGACCTAATCAGGTGGATAATGGAACGAGGGTTGCATAATATAACAGGAGAAGGCATGCTAAGAGCCACCAGAAATAGGGAGATGTGGAAAGCCATGATCGCCTACGCCCTGAAGGGACAGGGCACATAGAAGAAAAAGAACAGGGCATACATTACAAAGAGCTTTGTGTGTGATCTTAAGTTTTTTTATTTTTATTTGATCAGTGAAGCCATTTCTGACATTAGGTCTCTGGTTGGAACCTAGAAAAAAAATATGTATACAACAGAAATCAAAGATAATAATAATAATAATAATAATAATAATAATAATAATAATAATAATAATAATAATTAGCCAAATCCCCATTTTACGGACATTTCGCTTAATAATAATTTTAAAATAATTCAGCAGATGATATTTTATTTCCAGTAACACGGTTTTTGGTGACGGCCTTACTCGATTATCGTCATTTGATACTGTGCATCTGGAAAATGTCATTTTTATCATGTTTTCTACAGTTATCGTTCTTTTAGCAAGAGTCGGGGCATCAATAATGTGCTCTGTGATGTAATGAATATCGACTTGGAATGAGAAATTGGAAAGCTGAGCTTGAATTCAAGTTGAATTTGTTTCATTCACTTATGCACTCCAAAAGCTTCTTTTCTCGCGCTTCCCACCTGTGGAATTCCCTTCCACGTGTCTGCTTTCCCAACGGCTACAATCTCCAGGTGTTTAAATATAAGGTCAATAGACACCTCCTATCACACTAACTTGCATCTATTCTCCCAACACTCTCACCATCTACCCCTCATTCTCGGTATCCTTAACCGTCTATCACCCTCCTTCTGACTTTTCTTACATCTAATCATCCATTCTCACCACTAACCATCCTTTCTCACCACTCTATGTAACCCCCTGCGAAATAGTGGCAGTGAAATGCCTTGGTGAAACGATTATAAAAAAAAAATAACCTTGGGAAAAGTATTAATCCATCTCGTCTCTCTCCAGCTATGGATTGAATAGCAGGACAAATTGGGTTCTGTAGCCTTGGTTGGCAAAAATGGTAACCTACTGTGGGATAATCCTCTGCCCAGTCAGTCATGTCTCTTTTGAGACATGATCACCTAAAGCGTGTATCACGTATGGCACTTAAACTGACTAACTACATTCGTATTTAGGTGTGCATTATGGTGTAATGAATATTAACTCTGAATAAGAAATCGGAGAACCAAGTTCAAATTCGTTTCATTCACTTATGCACAAATGCCCTTGGGAAAGGTATTAATCCATCTCTTCTGCCTCTTCTGCAGGACAGATTGGGTTCTATAGCCTTGGTTGGCAACCAGTCTACTGCAGAAAGCAATGGCAACCTACTGTGGGATAATCATCTGCCCAGTCAGCCATGTCTCTTTCGAGACATGATCGCCCAAAGCGTGTATCACGTATGGCACTTAACTGACTAACTAGATTGGTATTTAGGTGCGCATTATTGTTTAATGAATATCAACTCTGAATGAGAAATCAGAGAACCAAGTTCAAATTCGTTTCATTCACTTATGCACAAATCCCCTTGGGAAAGGTATCAATCCATCTCTTCTCCCTCCAGCTATGGATTGAATAGCAGGACAGATTGGGTTCTATAGCCTTGGTTGGCAACCAGTCTACTGCAGAAAGAAATGGCAACCTACTGTGGGATAATCTTCTACCTATTTCTTGCTAGAAATATGATTGCTCAAGTGTCTATCATATATAGCAATGAACTGACCAACTGAGGCAGCAAGAAAATGCAACCACTTCTTAGCCCTTTGGCTAAGATCACAGTGTAATATCTGTTCTTATCAGCTTAAACTGATTCTCTCTCTCCACTTTTACCTTCTCTCATTTTCTCAGTGAAACTAAGTTGTATCTTTTCCCTTCTTTGCACACAATCAAAACATGGAATATATCATTATTTATGAGGTATTGGCAAGGTGTAATGGTCGTGCAAACTAACAAGAGCAGTGACAAGCACAATTATAATAATAGTTTGGGAGGAGGAAAGTGACACTGCTTTTTGGTTCAAATCCAGACAGACAGTTGTTTCCTGTTGAAGTTTGCATTTAGTGAATTATCAAGATGATTCCTTTTTTGTTTCCATTTATATAAACTATAATTATCAGCTATAATTTTAGAAGAGGAAAATTTCACTGAAATATGATGGAAAATCTCTATGTTCTCATCTGAAATCAAGAAGATATAAATTTAAAGAAAATGGTCTTAATATGTGGAAGAAAGAAGACATTAATTTAAACGTATATTAGAAGAATATGAATTGAAGATTAACCAGAAAAACTTGATAAACATATTACACATTGAAACATTTAGTGAAGAAGGAATAATTTGGAACTGTTTTAATTTATTCTCACTGTGCTATCTTTAGAAGTCTCCCCAGAAGGTAGCCATTGATTAACTTCATTTAACAGTGAACAAAGAAAAGTTGAAAATAGTTAGATCAGAAGTCTATAGGAGTTATTGAACACAGGCATTATCAAAAAGTAAAAATAATATTTTTGCATTGGCCAGATATGTGCTTTACAATGATGTTAACTTTCTTAACACCTGCCATCAAAAATGATAGCAAAATATTTTAGAGAATTTTTAACTCTTTTCTTACAAATTATCCCCCTCTGAGTGTGACAGAAGAGAATATATCTATACACCCGGATTGAGCACTCTGGAGGAATGGTGGACTTTGAAAAACAGTAGCTGCTCTGGCATCTACGCATCGTTCATTCAGCAATGAATAAGAACACTCTCAGCTATTGGGTGCATATAATGATAATATACATGCTAAAAAGTCTGCCTCCTTCTACCGAGCGCCTGTAGCTCAAAGGTAGAATTGCCGACTGATACCAATTTGGTTGAGTTTCAATCCTGAGTAAAAAGCAATCAGCTGTCTAAGAGTACTGATGAGCTGTAATACAGCAAAACAGATCTGTCTGCGGATGAATATATATATATATATATTTGAATTTTTATTTGTTTAACATTATTATTTTTAAAAGGATACTCCTATTTGAGTCAAAAGTCTGTTTTTATTTCTTATATATACATATATAAAGTTAAACAGTACATTATAATTTCTACTGGCCTTCATTGTTTAATAATTTTAAACTATTGTGGCAATAGAAGGCTGACAAGATAATTTGATACTTAAATTGTGGGTGGTGGTTGGCCAGGAGGAATGTTCATTTTGAACTTTCCGCAAAATATAAATGCGTTCGGCAGATTTGGGGTTTTTTGAATTAATGTGGTACTTGAATATGAGTACAACAGACTTTAAAATTTGTTTATGGCAATACTGTGCTGAAAGAGGATTAATGCTTAGGAATGTGGGGAGCATGTAAGTGAGAATGTCTTTGATGTAGTCGCTCCTTAGGTCAGTAAGTAGTTTTGAGACAAGGGGAGAAGGAAAGAGGTAAGCGTAGTAGGCGCTTGACTTAGGTCAAGGGGATATTGATTACACTCTTCTCCTCGAGGTCTGCCTGCTGGGGTCTGTCTGTGTTCGCTTTTTATATCTTCTTTTTGGATCACAACAGCTCGTTTGAGATTTCACACTTGTATTTGATTCTGGGCTTCCCATTGGCTGATAAATAAAATTCACATAGGCTCGCGAAATGGAAATTTAATATTTGATTAATTTTTATTTTTCAACCGCAACATCTGCGCGGATCCACCTGCGCACAGACGACTTTTGGTCATTTGCCCTTTTGCTGTGAGAGAGCAAACATCCGGTCCATTGCTTTTGCTCGGCATCACCACAAAACAAATAAAAGTTCAAATATGTTGACTAATGACAGTTTTGTGGATTTCTGTTAAATTCCATAATGTTGTCTTCAGTTGAGTTTCTTTACATTCAGATAGTCTGAGCTGATATTAATCGTTCAATGTAAATTAGGAGAATACCTATATAAAAGTGAAATTGAATTTTGTCTTCCATGAAATCTTTTGTGGGTCGATTGGTAAAAACACATCTGGTCAAAGATAGCATCTCTACAGTGTGGGAGTTTGCAGGTTCAATTCCTGCCAGAAGATAAATATTTTCCAAATGATTTCTCAAGTGATTAAGGCCAGTGGAAATTTTAATGTACAGTTTAACTATATATATGTATATGTAAAAAATAAAAACAGACTTTCCACTCAAATATGAGTACCATTAAAAAATAATTATGTTAAACAAATAAAAATTCAATTATGTCGCCTAATGCGAGTTTCGTAAATTTCAGTTAAATTCTGTAATATATATATATATTAGTCATCCACATACAAGCCTGTTTCACTGTATCCAAGCTCATCAGTGTGGCTAGACACATCCACTTGCTTCTGGCCGTGATTCAAAACTGGACTGATTTGGTGTCAGTCAGAGTCGCTACCCCCTAAGCCATAGGCGCATGGAATCAGGGAAGGGAAATTTTATATTTTATGTTGTATATAAACAGTGTATACACATGCCAATCACCGAAAGAACTCAATTCATTTCTGAAGAGTCACACATAAATATATATATATATATTAATAAATATACATATTGTCCTACAGCGATGACACAACTTGAAGTTTCATACATTACGCAATCATCAGACGTATTTTTCAAACTGACTAGTTTGAAAAAAGTACCTGATGATTGCATAATGTTTGAGCCTGAATTTGAAAATTGCAGTGATCAGGGGAAACATCCTCTCAGAAGTCTGTTCCACAAATCAACAGCTCTTGGGAAGATGTTGTCCCAATGAAACTTCCTCTTTACAGATGGAAGACAAAGATAATGGAAAAGATTTACTGCGATGTACATAACATGACAGATTTTCGTTGTAAAGCAAACACCTCATTAACAATGCATCATATTCACACCGAGAGTCGAAATGCCCCGAGGATAAAATGGATGCCGTCTGAGCGTTGCGTACAGGATACAATTTATGATGCATACACTTCCGGTGATAATTAGCCTATATCGACAGAGCGAGTAATGTGGAGTAAACTGGACAAGTTATAACACTAAAAATTACTTTTACAGTTTTAATTATACATTTGAATTTATACACACACACACACATACATACATACACACACAAGTATATATATATATATATATGAAATGATTTGTTTGAACATTATTTTTGATTGCTACTCATATTTAAGTAGATATTCTGTTTTTAATTAATCAGTATTATATATTTAAAAAAATTTATCATAAATAATCAGGCCAGTAGATATTATAGGGGATATCTTATCTATTCTTTTTCTAGTTGTAGTGGGAGTCCGTCCTAGTGAAGGGTAGGTTAACGGAATTTGGCCTTGTGGTAGATAGCCTACTATAAGTCATAAAATGATTATAAAATCAAGAAAAGCAATTTGAGCTGAAAAATAACCTTTTTATATATACACATATCAATTAATGCTTTCACAATTAAAGTAATAACTTGAAGTATAGGTCCAATGGAGGTTAAATGTTCATGGCAAATAATAAGCTGAAAGAGAATTAAGGCTTAGGAATGTGGGGAGCGTGTAATTGAGGAATGTCTTTGAAGTAGTCGCTCTTTAGGTCAGTAAGTAGTTTTGAGACAGGGGAGAAGGAAAGAGAGGTGAAGGGACAAGCATAGTAGCCACTTGATTTGGTCAAGGGAGATATTAATTACTCTCGCCTGTCACCATCGGTCTGTCTTTCTGTCTGTCTGTCGAAGCTTTCTGTTTTTGCTTTTTATATCTGCTTTTTGAATCACAGCAGCTCGTTTAGGATTTCACACTTGTATTTGATTCTAGGCTTCCCATTGGCTGATAAATAAAATTCACGTAGACTCGCGAAATGGAAATTTAATATTTGATTAATTTTTATTTTTCAACCAGAACATCTGCACGAACCCGAATGCGCACAGACGACTTTTAGTCATTTGCCTTTTTGTTGTGAGAGAGCAAACTTCCGGTCCATCGCTTTGCTCGGTTGGTATCACCACAGTATAAATATATAATACTGTTTAATTAAAAACAGAATATCTACTTAAATATGAGTATCAAGCAAAAATAATGTTCAAACAAATCATTTCAAATTGTCAGTTGTTTATAACCAAGTTTCGTTAAACTTCGTTAATATATATATATATGCAAAAATGCATATATAACAAATATATATATTTATTAAAAAACAAAATAAGAGTAACATTTATCTTAGCCAATGTGTTTTGTCCTCTGCTGAACTTTAACAAGGCAAATATAAGGACTTTATTTTTTTTTTTTTTTAATCATATCACCCCAAGCAAGGCGATAATGCCACTGATGTGCAGGGGACTATGTAAGAGTAAAAAGATTGGAAAAGAGAAAGCCAGAAACCACATCCTAAACAGGGAACAAGGGATGAGCCTCTGCACCTGTTCAATAGACGTGGGTGGAGTGTGAACCGGGCGATAGTTTAGTCTATCTACTCCAATTGAAAAAAATAAAAAAAGCGAAAAGAGTGAAAAGATTGGAAAAGAGAAAACCGGAAACCGCAGCCTAAACAGGAAACAAGGGATGAGCCTCTTCACCTGTTCAATAGATGTGGGTGGAGTGTGAACCGGGCGATAGTTTAGTCTATCTACTCCAATTGAAAAAAATAAAAAAAGCGAAAAGAGTGAAAAGATTGGAAAAGAGAAAACTGGAAACCGCAGCCTAAACAGGAAACAATGGATGAGCTTCTACACCTGTACAATAGACGTGGGTGGTTTTGCAACAAGTATTTAAGCACAGAAGTAAAAATGGCATTAGATTTACAGAACTTTTAAAATTAAGAACACTCATAAATAAAACAAACTGAAAGTCAAGGTAAATTATGGAGGACACTAAGTGATATAATTATATGGTAAATTATGGAGAATGCTAAGTGATATAATTTCATGTCTGATAAATAAAAGTGAGTAAATGTTGTAATTGAATTTTTTATTAAGTAATTATTATCTATATTATTTTAGTTTGAGAAATTAAGTTATGTATTATACTCGAAAGTGAGAAGAAAGGACTAAACATAAACTACAAGAAAACTGAATGCATGATAATCAGCAAAAAGAGGAGCCTAAAATGCCATCTACAGGTCAGGGATGCTGAAATCAACCAGCTACAGAAATTTAAATACCTGGGAAATGTTTTAACAGAAGACGGAATGAGTAACACTGAAATAGAGAAACAGGAAAATTTTGCTGGAAAGAAAGGCTTAGAGAAATTAATACTCATAGGTCAGATAAAGGGAAAGAGAGACAGGAAAAAGCAATGTGTAACATAATGGGTTTGAGCAAATGGATGGCAGAGTGGGGTTTGGGTGAGGTAACAGGAGAAAGCATGCTAAGAGCCACCACGGACAGGGAGATGAAGAAGGTAAATATCACCTACCTCCTGAAGGAACACGTCATATAGAAGAAGAAATGACATGGTGAGTTTTCGCTGTAAAGATCTGAACTGATAGAATTAGGTAATTATCTAGTCAGGACATTTAATGTTGGAAATAACAATAAGCTTGTGGGAAAGGGATTGTATTGTTGGAAATAACTCATCACCTACAAGGTTGCATAAACACTTTCGTACTCTTTCATGGATGAAAAGAGACCACAGCTCGATCTCAGATATGGTGGCAATATTCTGTTTTTGGCTTGATGTAAGTGATGGATGTGTGTTGTGGTGCAATGGGTATCAGCTTGGAATGAGAAACTGGAGAGCCAAGTTCAAATTCCAGTTGAATTTGTTGCATTCACTTATGCGTAAATACCTTGAGAAAGGTATGCATCCATCTCTCTCCCTCCAGTTATGGGTTCTATAGCCTAACTGACTGATATTTATAGATAGATAAGACCAACCAGTCCACTGCAGAAAGAAATGGCAATCTACTGCAGGAAAAGGATGTGCATTGTGGTGCAGTGGATATTGACTCAGAATGACTAATCGCGAAGCCGAATTCAAATTTCAGTTGAATTTCCTGCATTCACTGATGCACAAATATCCTTGGGAAAGGTATTAATCCATCTTTTCAATCCAGTTATAGGTTAAATAATAGGATGAATTGGGTTCTTTAGCCTTTGCTAGCAACCAGTCTACCACAGAAAGCAATAGCAACCTGCTGCGGGATAATCTTCTGCCCAGTCAGTCATGTCTCTTTCAAGATATGATCGTGCAAAGCATGTATGACATATAGCACTTAACTGACTAAATATAATAGTTGAAATAATGACTGAGGCTTCTACTGGTCATAAAGTGGGGGATCGGTTTTCTATTGTTATGAATAAACTGATCCCCCACTAATTACTGCTTAATAATATAATGTACATCTTCTCCCTCTAGCTATGAGTCAAATAAGAGAACAGATTGAGTTCTATAGCCTTGGCTGGCAACCAGTCTATTGCAGAAAGCAATGGCAATCTGCTGCAGGATAATCTTCTGCACAGTCATGTCTTTTTCAAGACATGATCGCCCAAAAGCGTGTATCACGTATGGCACTCGACTGACTGACTGATTGACTGACTGCAGGAAAATCTTCTGCCTAGAACCAAACATGGGAGCAATCAAAAGGTTTTAGAGAGGATGCAAATGAAAAGGAAGCCTATACTTAGCATCAGGAAGAGAAGCAGCTGAGGTTTTTTGGGACATGTAATGAGGAAGGAGGGCTTGGAGAGTCTAATACTCACAGGATGGATAGAGGGAAAGAGAGACAAGAGAAAGCAGCGTGATGGGCTTGTACAAGTGGATGGCAGAATGGAGTTTAGGAGAGATACCAAGAGGAAAAATGGTAAAAGTGAAAATTCAGAAAGAAGTCAGTTATGACTCAAAAGAGACATGATCAACCCAGTGTGTACACTTTGTGCAAATTAATTGAAACAACTGCTTTCGTTTCCTTTTTTTTTCACCATGCAGCCAGTTTTAGACCGACTGGAGTTACAGGGTATAATCGATCTCTATTTTTTCTTCAGACTCCATCACTTATAGTTGTGTGCAGTAATATGAATATATTTTTGTGGTGTATGATGAAATTTTTTGACCTTGAAAAATAGTGTCATCTGTGATTGTATCAAATTTTTATCAGCACCAGACACTATTGTCTCTGCTGTTGATTAGTTGTCCTACAGCCATTGTCTGTGATGGACGTTACTCCAAGGAAAGGTAAAAAAAATTGTAACGCTACATGAACACACTGGCAAGCCTTACATAGTGATTACAGGTGTTGTTGGAATCAGCCTTTCAGTTGTCGGTTAAGTCTTCAAGGCAAAAAAAAAAAAAAACATAATCTATGTCCAAAACATAAAGAAAAATGCATTTGGAAGAGAAAAACAACACCAAGAGATGATGTATATGTGATCAGGGAAAGTGTGAAAGATCCTAGGAAGACATTTGTTTTGTTTCAGTCAATTTGCACAAGGATGTATCTGTTCATATCTATCTATCTATCTATCTATCTATCTATCTATCTCATTCTTTGTACAATAGATATAGCCTTGTACAAATTAATCAAAACAACTGCTTTAGTTTCTTTTCTTTCACCATATGGTCAATTTTAGACCCACTGGAGTGACAGGGTGTAATTGATTTCAGTTTTTTCATCAGATTAGCTCATTTTCAGTGGTGTGTAGTAATATGAATCTATTTTCAGGGTGTATGATAAAATTTGTTTAGCCTTGAAAAATATTGCACCATCGATGATTGCATCAGATTTTTATCACACCCCAAACTCTATTATCTCAACTGTTCATTAGTTGTCCTACAGCCATTGTCTGTGATGGACATTACTCCAAGGAAGTGAATGAAAATTGTAATGCTGTACGAACTCACTGACAAGTCTTACAGAGAGATCGCAGATATTGTTGGTATCAGCCTTTCAATTGTCAGTCGTGTAATCAAGGCGAGAAACACACTGGATCCATTAGTCCAAAACGTAACGGAAAATGCAGTTAGAAGAGAAAAACAATACCAAAAGACAGTGTATACATGACATGAAAGAGTGAAAGATCCTAGGAAGACATTATTCATTTTGTTTCAATTAATTTGCACAAGGATGTATCACATATGGTCCTTAATTGATTGACTGTAAGTGGCGTTTATATAAAGATAGAAAATGTGATCTTTGATGGTTAATTTGCTTGGTTTTGTTTCAAATCAACCTCTATGGGTTATTTAATGCCAAAATTGAAATATCTTGAATGTAATTTTATGCCATATCATGTTAAAACAGCAGTCCTCACAAGATCACTGAATTTAAGCAATACTGGGCCTTGTCAGTACCTATATTGGTACATGCTTGGGAATACCAGGTATTGGATGTGTGGATGAAATACCAGGTATTGGATGTGTGGATAGAGTAATGGCTTGGAATTCAGAAAGCCTAGTTTCAATTCCAGCCAGATTTTTATATTCACTTGGGCATAAACTTGGCAAAGATATGAATCTACCTCTTCTCTCGTAGCTATGTGTTAATTAGTAGGACTTGTATCAGTCAACCATTATTATCTAAGCAAAAATATTACAATCTAACAATATTTTATGGTTTTAAATAGCCTGCAAAAGGTTGAAAAACCATAAAACATAAATCAATTAAAAAAAAAAAGTTAACAAATCACTCAATTTCACTTTTTTCTTATTTTCTTAGTGAATTCATTCTTGGGATGTTTTAGTTCTTTTAGAAAAAGATAAATGACTAATTACCACATCATTTACCATTTTTGTAAGAGATTGTTAAAAAAATTCATCTTTAAAAAATTGTAAATATAAAACTTTTAATTTTTAAGCATTGAATTTTTATATAATGCAGTTAGGAACAACTGTAAAATGTTACTTGCAATGTAGAATTTTATCTCTTACGATATCTTAGTATATCCTTCAGATACCTTATATTTCCTTAGCATAACTCTTACGATATTTTAGGATATCCTTCATATACCTGATATTTCCTTAGCATATCTCTTATAATATCTTTTATTTCCTTAGGGTATCCTTAGGATATTTTGGATATCCTTAGGATATCTCAGGATATTTATAGTTTTAAGGTATATAATATAATAACAATGCTAAACAGAAGTATGTATTCATTTTATTACCACAAGATATGCCATATTTATAGGTAATGGTGCTCAATATTAAAGATAGAGCTTGTGTAAATTTAAAAGTAGACACTGAAATCAGCACCAAGTGGCAACAAGTCTCTTTCAGGCTTCAACACAATTTTCAGGTGGTCTGAAGATTGTGTTGAAGCATGAAACATGGGTAAGTCAAAAATTATCCATTCTTTCACCATATCATATCTTTAGACAAGATTTCAGATAATTTTTGACTTGTTCTTGGATATATATATATATATATATATATATATATATATATATATATATAAATTAAAATAAATTTTCAAAATTCAAAAATGTTGAATGATTTATATTGGCTTTGTAATTTTAATTACATTGAACTCTCCTCCTGTATCATATTTTAATATAAAAATTTTTAATATTAATTAGGATCAGGTTCTTGGAATTTACCTCCTACTTTTCCATTTTGGATTAAAGCAATTTAATAAAATATATAAATATAAACATGCGGTGTAGGTATAGAAGAATCCAAAGAAGTATCCTGTACATAAACTGAATTCATGTTCATGAGCAAAAAGAGAAACCCAAAATGCCAAATACAGGTGGGGGATGCCAGAATCAAGCAAGTACAAGAACTTAAATACCTAGGAAGTGTTCTAACAGAAGACGAAAAGTGCGACACAGAGATCCGAAGGTGAACTGGCATGGTGAAGGACATGTTCCAGAAGCTGAGTAAAGTACTAGGACACAGGAAAATTTCCCTAGAAACAAAGAAGAGAGTGCTAGATTGCTATGTGATGTCAGTTCTTCAATATGGCAGTGAATGCTGGACAATATCATCAAAGATAAAGGAAAAACTTGAAGCAGCAGAAATGTGGTTCTACAGAAGGATGCTGCAGATATCGTGGACCAAGCATACGAGCAACGATGAGGTGTTGGAAAGAAGGGAAACGAAAAAAAATTAATAGTGAGCTTTAGGAAGAACAACTGAAATTCCTGGGACATGCAATGAGGAAGGAGGGTTAGGAGAACCTGATACTGACAGGCCAGATAGAAGGAATAAAAGACAAAGGAAAGCAGTAGATAACGTATTTGAAGGGCCTGATCAGGTGGATGACGGAACGGGGGTTGTGAGATGTAACAGGAGAAAACATACTAAGAGCCACCAGTGCTAGGGAGACGTGGAGAGCCATGATCGCCTACGTCCTGAAAGGACAGGGCATATAGAAGAAGAAACAGATAGAGCAAACATGTAAAAATTAAGACAGACACGTTATTCCATGGTTAAGCATGGAATAACGTGTCTGTCTTAATTTTTACATTTATATAGATAGATAGATAGATAGATAGATAGTGAGAGAGAGAGAAGAAAGAGAGAAAGTGCGTGAGAATAGTTAAGCTTATGAAATGGCTACAAAATTATTGATTTATTTCTCATGTAAATCTTTTAATAAATTAATAATAAAAGAATGAATACTAGTTCTCTGTCTAAATGACGGTTTGGAGCAGACGAGAAGCCTGAAATAAACAGGCCACCCAGCAACCAATCATTCTGGTATCCACACTCACAGTGCTAGAATAATCAATCTCATGAATTGCTATGATTTAAGAGAGTAGCACTCTAGGCATTTGCAAAAAAAGAAAACATTCGAAAATCTCTTTGCAAAATTGAATAGAAAAATACAACAAAATCCATTTTTCTCTGGTGGGAGGATTCTGGGGTCATTTTTCTTGATTGTGCAACTTTTAATCATAAAATCCATAAGAGCTAAGAGACACAAATATCAGCCAATGGAATTTGAAATAGTCACTGACCAAAAGAATTACAAATATCAACCAATGAATAAATGGAATTAGATGTTTAAATTAACCAATAAAATAAATCTTACAGTTTGCAAGCAAAATCTCATAAAAATATTTTACTTAAAGCAAAAATTGAAGTTTACCAAAACTAAGCTAATAATACACACAACTGACTTTTCTGAATTTAAAATATCGAGATGAGATCTCTTCTTTTATTTCTGCTCGAGTAACTTTTTTCAATAATCATCCATATCTTGTCTGTAACAGTGGCATTAATTTCTAACCACTTCTAGTCCCTCTTCCAGAATTTGCAATACATTTACATAGTAAATCATTAGCAATTTATTTACGGCAGGGGCAAATCAAGGATTTTGGGCAGGCTGAAGTCGAAAATGAAAATTCTTTACTGACATTTGAGTTGTAACTTTTAAAAATTTCAGTTGGCAAAAAGAGACAGAGTAAGCAAATTAATCAAAGAAATTTGAAACAAAATCAATAAATGATTTTGGCAGCCATCTTGATTCGATTGGATAAAAATTAAAATGACAAATTTTTAGTTTAAAAGTTAATTTATGATTATTTGGATTTATAATCTTATTTTTATATATAAAATTTCTTTACATATTTAAAAAATTGTAAATATCTATACTTTGCTTGGCACTTTCACTAGATCAGTGCATGTACCATGGGTATATGATAGCTTTGTTCAGTTCTTTTTGAATTTTGACAAAGTTTTTTCTTCTTGATTTTCAAGAATTCAAGTGTTGAAGTTCAATGAAATTTTTAAATAAAAATGAAATGATTTTTTTTAAAAATTATTTTTAAAAAATCACAAAATTCAGTGTTTATTAATCAAAATATTTCTATTTATCTTCGTTTGTTCCATAATCTTATAAGATTATAAATCCAATCCATATTGAACTGGGGTAAGAAATAGCTAGTAAATTTTAATGCTTCTAAAACAAAGCTACTCTCAATTAACCATCATCGACAATCTCACCTACCTCCCATTAGCATGGACCAGGCTTGCCTCCCAGAGAGTAAAGCACTACACCTCCTTGGTCTCACACTTTCAGCGGACCTGAAATGGAATGACTATATCAAATCCATTGCTAAATCCGCTGCTATGAAAGTCGGTTCTCTGTGTAGGGCCCGGAAGTTTTTTCCGTCTAAATCTATCCTGCACATTTATAAATCTACCATCCGCCTGTGCATTGAATACTGCTGCCATATCTGGTCGGGTGCCGCTGCTGTTCTCCTCGGGCTTCTCGATAAGGTTCAAAGGAGGGTCTGTAATGTGATAGATACCGACTTGGCAGACCGCCTGCAGTCTCTCTCCCACCGGCGCGACATGGCTTCCCTGTGTCTCTTCTATAAATACTTTCATGGCTTCTGCTCTGATGAACTTAGATCACTGGTGCCCCCTAAATACGAATTTGAATGAGATACTAGATTAGCAACTAGATCCCACCCTTTTACAGTGAAACTGATAAAATGCAGCCATAACTTCTACTCCAACAGTTTCTTTCCTCACACTTCTTGACTGTGGAATTCTCTTCCACACGATTGCTTCCCCGACGGCTACAATCTCCAGGAGTTTAAATGTAAGGTCAATAGACACCTCCTAACACACTAATCTGCTCCCATTCTATCAAACACTCTTCCCATCTGCCCAACCCTCATCCTCGCTATCCTTACTCATCTGTCACCTTCCTCCTGACATTCCTTATGTCTAACCACTCCTTCTCTTTACCTTCCCCTATGTAGCCCCATGCGCAATAGTGGCAGTGGAATGCCTTGCTTGGGGTGAGATGATTAAAAAAAAAATCAATCATCATTATAGGGTCACTGCACAACTGACCAGTTCCAACCGTATATATGGGGTGAAAGCCAGAAAAGTATTCATACTTAATGACAAGTAAACCTGGTAGAAGCCAACCCTCTTCAGATTAAACATCAGCCAATGTCTTCCAACTTGCTCACCTTTGTCACAGCCATGCTGCCATTATTTCCATTGAGAAAACTGTCTTGATTATTGACTTCAATCTAAGATGCCCTCATCCCATTGACATCATTTTTTTTTTAATCGCTTCACCCCGAGCAAGGTGGTAATGCCGCTGATGTGCAGGGGACTACATAAGTGTAAAAAGATTAATTAGAAGAGAGTGAAGAGGAAGACAAACAGTTAGAAAGGAACAATAGAAAGATGAGAATGCAGGTGTGATGACAGTTTCAAAGGTGGAGAGAAAGGAAAGGATATACAGGGTGGGGAAAGAACTAGAGTCAAGTGGTTAATGAGTATTGACATTGCATTTAAATTCCTGGAGGTTGTAGCCATCAAGAAAGCAAGAATATGGGAGCGAGTTCCACAGGCGGGAAGTGCGAGAGAAGAAGCTGCAGGAGTAGAATTGTCGTCTGCATTTGGCTAACCTAACTGTAAATGGGTGGGACCCAGTTGCCAATCTGGTTGCATGAGTAAACACCTGTTGAGGAGGCACCAGTGATTTAAGTTCATCCGAGCAGAAGCCATGAAAGTATTTATAGAACAGACAAAGGGAGGCCACATTTCGTCGGTGGGAGTGGCTGTAGTCGAGCCACCAAGTCAGTACCTATCGCATTACTGATTCTCCATTGGAGCCTGTTGAGAACACTGAGGTGAATGGCAGGGGTGCCTGACCATCATCACCATACTGGTTGCACACATAGCTGTGGATCACAGTGTACCCCACTGTGATAGTGATACCCTACAAAAAGATTCATCTGCCCTTTGACAGGTCTTGTTTTTAATCCTGCTGAGTGCCTCTCCTTACCAGAAAAGCCTGGTGAGGAAACCAGTTTAGTTGCTGACCATGCAGCCGGTAGTACTAGATTACATGGTACCAGTTGCCCTTGGAAAGTGACGTGATATAATTTTCCCTTTACTTTTATCAATAGTCCTGGGTCTGATGATAAACGACGTCCGACAGTATAGCCTGTGATTGAAAGATTGAAGTTTCTGAGGAGCATGAAACTATTGCTGGTGTTCACAGGTTCATCTGACCTGGTGTAGTAGCACCTGTTAGGGTCCCAGCTATGGACAAATGATGACCCCTAAAACAAAAACAAAACATTAAGAAAGTATAAAAGTACATTTTTATATAAACAAAAATTACCAACAATACCTATTTATAGTAACATTACCAACAATATTTATTTATAATATATACTTAGTTGAAGCCATAAAATTGTGTTCACAACATTTAGATTTCGTCACTAAATAACCCATAGAGGTGTTCATATGCTGCTAAACAAAATCAACCAACTAACCAACATGAAAGAACTCTTTCATGACAATAATCCATATAATATCCTAAAATTTCGAAAAGAAATCAAACTGTATTCCAAAATATAACTTCAACAAAACTACAACATAAAAGAACTCTTTTATGACAATAATCCATACAATATCCTAAAATTTCTTAAAGAAATCAAACTGTATTCCAAAATAAAACTTCAACAATACTACAACATAAAACACACATATCACCGCCTCTAGGAGTTATGTCTGTGCAAGCATACAGTACTGTGCAAAAGTATTAGGACAAGAACTATTTTATCTTCTATGAGGCATATTGACAGAAAATAAACAATTTAATTAAAGTAATTTTATTTGATTTACTCAACAAATGCTTTAACAAGAAAAAATACTTATTACAAAATAAATTTAATATTTAGTATAATAGCCTTTTGCTTTGAAATAATAAAATAATTGTGACAATTTACCAATTGCACCTAGTATATACATATATTCTAAACATCTAAACATATACTGTTAAATATAAGAGACAATGATTGTCTGCTATGTTTAATCACGAGCTGTATTTTGGCTTTAATTTCAGTTGAAAATAAAGACAAAAATTCTCCAACATTTGGATAATTTTTTATTAAGTTGGTTCTAAGCTTTCGGCTCACATGAGCCATCTTCAGAGAGGTTATAAGGATGGTAACACAAAAACATCCACCATCAGCGATGATTTCATCTTGTGTTGACACAGAACTCCGCTACGCAATGGCAATAGTTACCAAAAATAACAAACGCAATTTGCAAATTTTCAATGCGGTTCTATGATGTCACACCACGTGATAGTGCGAAATGATAACAGAACCATATATTTAAATGCAATGTAATATGTTATGACAAGATTTAAACGTGATTTTATTAAGTGTGGGTTGTTTGGATTTAATGTAGATGGCCTCCAATATCTGAAGGTTCTTTTTGCTGCGTGTATGAGTGAGGATTATTGTATTGTTGACTAAAATCTGTCTGATATTACCTACATGGTTATGTTTTTCTGAGAAATGTTGTTTAATTGTACTCTGATCAGAAAGGTGACAGGTAAGTCTATGGGAGAGCGTGGTTGTAGTAAAACCAATATATGTAGTGGGTTTATTATTAGTACCAGAGATACAATTTCTGAACGGGCATGTAAATTGACACACTACATTGGTTTTTTGTAGAGAATTTAGTTTAGTGCTGTAGGGTTATTAGAGACTATGAGGTCAATTGTTTTGAATTTTTTATAATATATGATGAGTTTAATTTGATTATTAACATTTCTACGTATTATGTTTTTGAGAGTTTTTTCATCTTGTTTGTAATTATTATGTATTTGGTTGCAATAGTGTTATGTTTATTTTGATGTACACCACCCAAACCCCGTTCTGTCATTCACCTGCTCAGGCCTTTCAAATATGTTATCCGCTGCCTTCCTCTGTCTCTTTTTCCTTCTATCTGGCCTGTCAGTATCAGGTTCTCCAAGTCCTCCTTCCTCATTGTGTGTCCCAGAAACTTCAGTTGTCTCTTCCTGATGCTCACTATTATTTTTTTTTGTTGCCATTCTTTCCAACACCTCATCATTGCTCACATGCTTGATCCATGATATTTGCAGCATCCTTCTGTAGAACCACATTTCTGCTGCTTCAAGTTTTTTCTTAAGGGCTCAAAATGAAACATTTGATAGTACCAATTGATACATTTTGGATTTCAATTCAAAAGGAATATTTTTTTTTTTAATCATATCACCCCAAGCAAGGCGAAAACGCCACTGATGTGCAGGGAGCTACGTAAGAGTGAAAAGACTGGAAAAGAGAAAAACCGGAAACCACATCCTAAACAGGAAACAAGGGATGAGCCTCTTCACCTGTTCAATAGACATGGGTGGAGTGTGAACCGGGCGATAGTTTAGTCTATCTACTCCAATTGAAAAAAAATAAATAAATAAAATAAAAAAAAGAGTGAAAAGATTGGAAAAGAGAAAAACTGGAAACCACAACCTAAACAGGAAGCAAGGGATGAGCCTCTTCACCTGTTCAATAGACGTAGGTGGAGTGTGAACCGGGCGATAGTTTAGACTATCTGCTCCAACTGAAAAAAAATAAAAATAAAAAAAAGAGTGAAAAGATTGGAAAAGAGAAAAACCGGAAACCACAACCTAAACAGGAAACAAGGGATGAACCTCTTCACCTGTTCAATAGACGTGCGTGTGTAATATAACAATCTGGCCCCACCCGAGGAAGGCTGATGCAAGCGAGGGTGTTTCCGGTCGTTGAAAGGAACGGATGTCGTTTGACCTTATTTCCGGCAGCAGCGGAAATAACTACAGAGGCAAACAGAACAGGTGTCTCTGAGAATTACGTGGGCGTGCGTGGGCGAGGCAAAACCGGAAGAAAAAGTCCCGGTTCTGGAAGATTATAAAAAGACCTCGGCACACGGATTCGCCAGTAGAGGAGCAACAGAGATCGGCCGGTGAAGAGAGAGACACAACAGATAAGACTACACTCCCGTCAACCCATTAGAAGCGCGCTCTCTCAATTCTCTGTTCCCTATGCTACACGGTTCATCGTCATTAATAAAAATATAACTTTTATTTTTATATATATGCGTGTTTGCTGTTTTGAGACGCATAATTGGTGCCTAGTGACTTGCTGTTTTGAGACAACAAAACAGTTAGATGCGAGCTGGTTGCCACGGCGACGATTGAAATTCAACGGACTTAAAACTACCAGATAGAAAGAAAAAAGAAGACGAAAATAGAAGCAGCCGCACGACTATAGACATCAGCCAAGGTAGGTGACTCTTTGATTTGATAGTGTGTGTGTTCTGCTCTTGTTTATAAGTCTAGTTAGAAAAAAAAATCGAACAGCATACTTTTGCCGATCTGACCCTAGAATTGAGAAATGTGGATTGTTCGGTGTCGAACACATTAAGGGTATAACGGAGGGGGTGCAGGACTACATGCAGAGAGTAGTACGCCTAGCGGAGAGCGCATAGGTTGGGGTTGACGGGAGGAATAAAGTTGAGATATTTACCTATCTGTAAGTATAAAACATCTGAGTTAATGATTTTTTTTTTTTTGTTAATATTTTACCATATATGTGAAGTGAGTTTACTGGTATGCTGCTTAATTAATCTTACTTTTATTGAGTAAGTGAAATGTAAAATCATGTAAAGGAAGTTTCTTCTACTCTTTAAAGTGGATAATTGGATTAACTTGTTGATAACAATGTTTTCTTTGGTTTGTGCAGTGTTAGGTTTTCTTTTTTTTTATTTCTTTTCAATGACTGTACACTACAAAATGATTTACATTTCTATGTTTGTGAATTATGCTTTTGTGCAGGTTCCCATCAATTCAACATCCTCTGTGAATTTTCATTTATGTGACTTGGGAAATATCTTTTGAAGATATATTAATTTCTGAAAACTTTATATTGACACGGATAGACCTGCAGATTCCACAGTTGATCGGAACAAAAAGAAAGAACAACTGAAAAGTCTTGTAGACTTATTGGCTGATATGCTATAGGATTGGGAAAGAAGCAGTGGGAGGATTAACGATAGGAGTCATTGCTGGCATAGTCGGCGTTATGATAATCCTTGGAATAATAGCTAGGAAGCGGATTTTTAAGTGTGAAAGAAGCAACAGTGCTTCGGGAAAGTAAAGGGAGTTATCCGTTGTGAATAGTACTCCGGGGTCAACGGGTGTTCAACACTCAAATGTCTCTGCGTTAAACAGAGAGATGTCAACAAATCAGATATGCTTGGATTCGAATCCAGAGGAAGTAGTTCAAGGAATAGAAGACATTGTACAAACTAAGGAACTACGAGTCACGGGTCCATTTTTTTAGACTAAATTAATATAGATGAAACCTCTAATCCTCCACAAGTAAATTGCATGCGGATTAACGTTGGAATCAGGGTAATTTTCTTCATTTTCTATTGAACATTTCTCGGTCAGACTATGAATGATATGTACTGCAGATAATGGCCATTTTTCTGTGTTCAAACATAGTATGTTTGAAATTAAATTAAATGAAGTTACATGTGTAACAATAAACTCGAGCAGAAGCACGCATGGTGTTGGTCAAAGGTCATTTACTCGATGTCAGTTTAGAAACTGGGGCGCGGTTACCGCCTATGATCATGTGGTCGTGCATCGAGGCGTCTACGCTTATGGACAGAGTCGAGAAAGAAAATGAACATTTTTAAGAACTTTGCCCAATTCTGTGAAAATGGATATAAAAAAAAAAAAAAAAAAAGAACAATGAAACATCGAGCTGGTAGAACAATTTTCACGATGGACACGAACATTGTTGGGTTGCCGATGTAGGCTTCCCTATATATTTTTTGTTGTTTTTTTTGTTTCGGCATGCACATGTTTTGTTGTTTTGGCGTGCACATGTTTTATACAATTGTCGGGCTTGTGTGGCATGGGGAGGAGTGTGGGGGTGTTGCGCTTAAAATGTTCTTAGGTGAACATTTTGGAAAATGGGAGGGCGAGGAGTGTAATATAACAATCTGGCCCCACCCGAGGAAGGCTGATGCAAGCGAGGGTGTTTCCGGTCGTTGAAAGGAACGGATGTCGTTTGACCTTATTTCCGGCAGCAGCGGAAATAACTACAGAGGCAAACAGAACAGGTGTCTCTGAGAATTACGTGGGCGTGCGTGGGCGAGGCAAAACCGGAAGAAAAAGTCCCGGTTCTGGAAGATTATAAAAAGACCTCGGCACACGGATTCGCCAGTAGAGGAGCAACAGAGATCGGCCGGTGAAGAGAGAGACACAACAGATAAGACTACACTCCCGTCAACCCATTAGAAGCGCGCTCTCTCAATTCTCTGTTCCCTATGCTACACGGTTCATCGTCATTAATAAAAATATAACTTTATATTTTTATATATATGCGTGTTTGTTGTTTGTCGATATATAACACGTGGAGTCTGAACCGGGCAATAGTTTAGACTATCTACTCCAATTGAAAAAAAAAATTGAAAAAAAAAAAAGTACATTAGCTAAAAAGGCTTTATCAGTTTTAATGCAATTTTATTTATGTGAATTAGGCCCCTTAACCCTAAATAACATAAAAAATAAGAAGTGAGAAAAACCACACCCAACTGAAGAAGATATTAGGATCTGCTTATCGCACATTCAACCAAACATTGACGAAATCGTGAAAAGACGTCAGACACAGGTTTCACACTAAATTAGTCGGACAAATAGTTGAATAGAAATATTAAAATAAGGTAACTTCATATTTGCGTGTGTATTTTGAAAAAATCTATGGTTTTGTTTTATAACATTTAAAAATGATGCTGTGATATTTTCATTTGCTCCTAGGTGTGCCATTGCTATCAATAGTCATTATCAGTAGTCCTGGGTCTGATGATAAACGACATCCGACAGTATGGCCTGTGATTGAAAGATTGAAGTTTCTGAGGAGCATGGAACTATTGCTGGTGTTCACAAGTTTACCTGACCTGAAGTGGTAGCACCTGTTAGGGTCCCAGCTATGGGGAAATAGTTAACCCCAAAACTGGGGTCAAAACATTATGAAAGTATAAAAATAGACTTGTATAGAAAAATATACATTTTTGAAAGAAAAATATTGCCAACAATACATTTTTGAAAGAAAAAAATTATTCTCAGTAATACATTTTTGAATACAAAACTAGAAGATATTTTCAGTTTTCTAAAATTAAAAAAAGATTAAAAAAAAAAAACTTTTCATCAAACTCTGACTAAATCAACCTTCTCACTATAACCAAACATTAAAAGAATACCTTAAAACCCTACCTTTTTGGCATTAAATAACCCACAGAGATTGATATGCCATTAAACAAAATTCAAACTTATTTCATAAATTTAAATAAATGCCCTTTAAAAATTTGGTTAAGTGTGCCATGATATTTTCATTTGCACTGAGGTGTGCCATTGCTTAAAAGGATTGAGAAACACTGCAGTAGAGTGACTGCTCGCTTTTATGTATTTGTATAATAAATCCCACTCATAATATCACTCATCAACCGTATTTGATAACTTTTGTTACCAAATCAGAGGAGATAAATTATCATTATTCTATGCCTTGTTATAGAAAAAAGTCTATACTTCTAACAAATCTAGTTAAACTCTGAAATTTTGTTTACTATTTATTAGATTTAATTTTATTGCCGTTTCTTTTATTCTTTTCTCACAATATTTCAACCATTGTACTCTTGGGGCTTCTTCAGGCGTCAGATTTTTTTATTTGGTAACCTATTTAGTGCATTGTCATGTGATGGATATTAGCTTGGAATGAGAGACTAGAGAGCCAAGTTTAAATTCATGTTGAATTCATTGCATTCACCTATGCACAAATAACCTTGGGAAAGGTAAGGTAAGAATTCGTCTCTTTTTCCCTCGAGCTATGGATTAAATATAAGGACAGATTGGGTTCTATAGCCTTGATTGCCAATCAGTCTACTGCAGAAAGTAAATGCAAACTACTGCAGGAAAATCTTCTGCATAGTCAGTCATGTCTCTTTTGCAAGATGATTGCGTGTATCATGTATGGCACTTCACTGACTGACTAAACCATTTTAGAATTTAAAAGCAAATCCTTTATTCAACCTATGCTCTCATTCGGATTGCCTTAATATTAGGATGTGTGGGTGGTGCAATGAATAGTGGTTCAGGATGAGAAATTAGAAAGTTCTAATTCTAATCAGGTTCGCTATATTCACATACATGCAAATATCCTTGAGAAAGGTATAAACCCATCTCTTTTCACATCTATGGGTTAAATAGTAGGAGTTGTGTATTGGAAAACAATTGTTATTTTCAAAAAATTGTTAAGGCAATATTCAGTTGCACAAAAAGAAAAAAATGAATTATTTTTACAATTCCTTTTGAACAGAAGCAGAAGTTTATCCCTTGTTTCTTGTTTAGGATTGAATTTCTAGTTCCTTTTAAAGTCTACTTTAACTCTATACTTCTAACGTCTCCTCCCCTGTCTTTTGGACAGGAGTAAAGGTTTATCCCTTGTTTCTTGTTTAGGATTGAATTTCTAGTTCCTTTTAAAGTCTACTTTAACTCTATACTTCCAACGTCTCCTCCCCTGTCTTTTGGACAGGAGTAAAGGTTTATCCCTTGTTTCTTGTTTAGGATTGGATTTCTGGTTCCTTTTAAAGTCTACTTAAATTCTATACTTCTAACGTCTCCTCCCCTGTCTTTTGGACAGGAGTAAAGGTTTATCCCTTGTTTCTTGTTTAGGATTGGATTTCTGGTTCCTTTTAAAATCTACTTTAACTTTATACTGATAACGTCTCTTCCTAAACAATGAAATATTATTTTATATTTTGTTCCTTTTGCTGAAAGAGAAGTAGATAGGTGTGCCTATTATCCGGTTTACACACCTATCCGGTCTCTGGAACAGCAGTATATGTTTATCCCTTGCTTCCTGTTTAGGATTCGGCTTCCAGTTCCTCTCTAAAATCTTTCCATTCTCTTTCACTCGGAGTAGCCCCTGGAATCTTAGTGGCATTATCAGCTTGCTTGGGAGTAATTGATTAAAAAATAAAATAAAAATAACCTGCAAATAATTAATGAGACATAAAAAAAAATATTTAGGGAGTATTTCAAATCAATTAATACTGACTAGTCTTTTGTTTGGCATTATGAATTTGCTTAATAAATCGTCATCTTCTGTCTCCTTGAATCCTGTTCTTTTTATTGTCCTTTCTCCTCAGTAACATTTTCTCAGTTTCCTTCTTGCTTTTCTGTCAACTACGATCTTCAAAAGTTTAAATGCAACATCAATTGTCATCTTCTGTCTCCTTGAATCCTGTTCATTTTATTGTCCTTTCTCCTCAGTAACGTTTTCTCAGTTTCCTTCTTGCTTTCCTGCCAACCACGATCTTCAAAACATTATTTGCAACAGCGATTGTCTTCTTCTGTCTTACTGAATGATGTTTTTTTATTGTTCTGTCTCCTCAATAATGTTTTTTCATATTCTTTCATTCCCTGCAACACCCTGTGTTCTAGAGACCATTTTTTAAATATATGTTTGTTAAACTTTGCAATATTGCCCTTAAAATGTTGCATGCATTTTATTTGCAGCTATTGTACTTTTCGAAAAAAATGAGCTTGTTTGTATTATTAGTAGTATTATGTAATGATATTATTTGTAGTATTATGTAATGATATTATTAGTAGTATTATGTAATGATATGTCGCCTGCCTCTCACTTCTTTATCGTTTCTTCGATGCTGAATGTTCTAATGAGGTACTTTCATTAGTTCCACCAATTCAGCTCCCATTCTTTCCCGTAAAATCCCGATTTTGTTCTCTTCTTCCGCTTTTGTCCTAAAGAGAATAACAAAATATCTGATGATGATACCAAAAACAGAAAAGTGGAAAGGATGCTGACGTAACCGTGTGAGCTCCCCAAGACGGGTAGTTTGAAGGGACTAAGTTACCACTGCTTTAGATAAGCTCTTTTTTCTTATCTAAACTTATTTATAAATGGAACTTTGTCTGTGTGTGTGTGTTTATGCGCGTGTGTGTGTCCGTTACCTATAGACTCCGAAACGGCTGAACATATTTTTGAAGATTTACACAGTTATACTATAAGTGTCTGCGAGTGTTCTTAGCTAGGTTTTGTATCGAGATACCCGCGATAAATATTGTAAATCGATAATCGAAAAAAATCGGGTTATAGAAGTTAATCAAATTTGATATACTCATAGACAAAGACATAAGAAACGATATTCAGAAGTTTCAGGGTTGCAGTTCTTACAATAGTGCAGAAAATCGATTATATATATATATATATATATATATATATATATATATATATATATATAAGGCAAGATGGTTGTGTGTGTATGTCTGTTTATCTGTCTGTATGTCCTTTATACAAATCCACAATTTTTATCCGATTCTCACCAAACTTCACGCAAATATTCTTTACGCTGAGTCTGAGCTCCAGGACCATGGATTAGTTTTAAAGCTTTCATTAAACCCGAGCAACGCCGGGCTATACTGCTAGTTAATGAATAATAGATAGTTACCTAAAAACCATGTAACTTGCAAATACAGGGAGTTTATAAAGTCTGTGTGCAATTCTAAATACTTAGAATTTCGTACCTATACATGCTAGAATTCATTTGTAAAAAGCACAAGGAAAAAGAATATTTAAAGTTTATTATTGGGATTGTCAATTTTCAACATGCTCGCCATGAATTTGTCTATAGGTTAATAATAGGATTGTGTAGCTTTCGAAAAATATTTTGCAACTTATCTTCAATATTTACAATTGTTCAAAGACTTTATTAATTCCTTGTAAGAATATAAATAAGTTATGAACTCGTAGAAAAAAGTGCCTTTAATTTAACATATTTAGAATGACTATATTGAATCCATTGCCAAATCTGCTGCTATGAAAGTGGGCTCCCTGTGCACAGCCCGGAAATTTTTCCCACCTGAATCTATTCTGCACATATACAAATCTACCATCCGCCCATGTATTGAATATTGCTGCCATATCTGGTCGGGTGCCCCTGCTGCTCTCCTTGGGCTTCTTGACAAAATACAAAGGAGGATCTGTAACGTGGTTGATACTGATTTGGCAGACCGGCTGCAGCCGCTCTCACACCGGCGTGATGTGGCTTCCCTGTGCCTCTTCTACAAGTACTTTCATGGCTTCTGCTCCGATGAGCTTAGATCACTGGTGCCGCCTAAGCAGGAATTTACACGAGATACTAGATTAGCAACTAGGTCCCACCCTTTTACATTTAAACAAATAAGATGTAACCGTAAATTCTACTCCAACAGCTTCTTTTCTCGCGCTTCCCGCCTGTGGAACTCCCTTCCACAAGTCTGCTTTCCCGACAGTTACAATCTCCAGGTGTTTAAATGTAGGGTCAATAGACACCTCCTATCACACTAACTCTCAACTATTCTCACAACACTCTCATCTACCCAACCCTCATTCTCGGTATCCTTACCCGCCTATCACCCACCCTCTGTCATTTCCTATATTTAATCAGCCTTTCTCCACTCTACGTAGCCCCCTGCACAGTAGTGGCAGTGACATGCCTTGCTCGGGGTGAAACGCTTATAAAAAAAAAAAAAAAATTATAAACTTCTTCAGAAATTTGTTAAGGTAATTTTCTAAGGCCGAAAGTAATGCACTCCCAGTTCGGATCGAACTCACTTCTCAATTTTAATGATTCTAGTTAAACAAGTTTGCTAACTATTACACCAGCTCCAGGTGCCCAAGAGAGTTTTTAAGACGAATGATTCAATTATTTTTAAATCGAAAGAGACAGTATGTTGATTAAGGTTGGATTTCATTGGTCAGATATGTGTCACGTGTAATAAAGCAATGGATGAACATTTTTAAATGTAGAAAAAACCTTATGCCAGTTTATGTGTGTGCCACGTGTAATAAAAACAATAGACGTTTATTTCAAATATAAATGTATATGTGCGAAAATAATGTATGTGTCAAGTGCATTTAAACTATAGACGAATGAAATGTGCTTATATGTCGGTAACATTAGGATATGTGTGAATGACAATATGTTAGGTACCTTCACTCATTTTGGACAACTAACTTTTAAATTAAATTTTTAAAAATAAAAGTTTTTCCGAAACTTTTATTTTAGTTTTAATTCAAAGCTAAATGATTAAATTTACTATTTCCAGTAAGCAATATTCTCTGGTGTATTTCAAACTCAAATTATGTTGACTGGCGACTAAAATGTTTCAATTTTTATTTAATCTTTCAATTTTTCGGCCATTTTTGATCGATCGACATATTTGTAAACAAAAGTTAATTCTCAGTTTTAAAAATCATGCAAAAATAAAATATGCATCTGTGACACATTATTTTTTTAAAATTCGAAAATTTAATGTTAAATTAATCTGATTTACGCAAGTATTACTTATTTATAGCATGGCATTTAGAATAGAACTATTTTCTAAACTAAACAACTTTCTAATCTTTCCACCTTATGTGTTGACAGATTTGACAGATGCGAAATGCGAGATAATGTAAGTGTATGGCGATCACAAGTGACATAACTGTACAAATTTTTTCTGTGAAGGGAAGAAACCTTGAAACACATGATTTTTAATTTACACATAGAAATTACCATACAAAACAGCTTCAAATACACAAAAAATTTTATTTTAAAAATAACGACGATTTTTCGATTAGTAAATATCATCTTCGCTTAATAAGCTTATAAAATAACCCCAACAAATCTTTGAAGTATTTTAAAAACATTTATGAAAATTTATAAATTATTATAATTAAATAAATGAAAACAATTCTTTTAAAATTTCATTATTAATTGAAATGTTTTTTTCTTCAGACTATGAAGTCCTTAATTTATATTATTTATTCAAGCAATTAAAAGCTTATCAAATTAAATAATGTCATAGTTATATTGTTGTTGTTTTTTTAATTTTATTATTGAGAGTAGATTTTGGGAAATAAAGGCAAATTTTTTCAAAAAAATGATAGATAATTTACATTTCCCAATGAGTTTCCTAAAATTTCATGCATTAATGAGGAGGTGGGGTAACAAATGTAAAACAAAATATTTTTACCAAGATTTTTCAAAAATAATAATTTAAGAAATAATTTCATTCATTTGCGAATAAGTCCTGAAAGTTTCGTTAAAATCTGACAATTATTTGATTTTTATAAGAATTTCCAAATGAAACTGTTTGTCACCGAAATTAAAAACTGAGTTTTGTAATGTTACGTTTCCCATTGTAAACTCTTGTAACGAAAACCAAAACAAGATTTTTTAGCGAAATTTCGAACGTGTTACAAGGGTTTAATTTTTTTTTATATAATAATCAAAACATACTTTGATCTTTCCTTTTAATAATAACATAAACATTTTGATGGGGAAAATTCCTTCTTATTAGGATTAGGGCCTTTTTTATTCATACTATGGTGTTTTTTCAGCGATTTAGAGGTACCTACAATATATATATATATACACACTGTTTACACATAATGATGTGGTTTCAAAAGAATGTCTGTTTTGCCTCTAATCATTCATCATCAGGTGATACCGGTTTACTCTTGGCAGAAGCTGTTCACAAGCCTCAGTTAATGATCTGTTTCATAGTATATATATATATATATATATATATATATATATATATATATATAAACGGTAGGGTGATTGATGACATCTGTTGGTTGTTCCGATCCGTCAGTTCGCCCCGATTTGTTATTTTGATTGTCTTTTCCACACTGGTTGTGACCACATGGGAGTTGAATGTCTTCACCTGATGGACAATCTGTTAGAGAAAACGTGAAAAAGTGAAAGGTCAGCAAAGGAAAGAAAAAGTTAAGAAAGAAGTTTATCACAGAATCACTAGAAAACGGGATTTTCAAAATGAAATTTCGCTGGAGCCATGTGAAAAATTAGTTGTTTTTTTTTCTATGGATCAACACACATACACGTAAGTTTGATTCTCAGGACTACTGTCGTCTCTGTAATAACGTCTTATATAATAGTAAGTCTTCTATCTACCCGCTCTCTATACTCAAGTTTTACTTCAAAGTAAATACAGGATTCTATTCTTGACTCATTATGTGAATTTCCACTCGTAATAATTGTAAACATTTCTTCTTATTCTTAAATTGATATAAGGAATATTTTTGACTATTACACACCTTTCCTTCCAAAATATCCTCACTATTATCTGCTGCTTTAATACACGTGACACGTATGTGACCAATAAGAACTAACCCCAAACCATGACATATCAATATTGTGTGTCTCTTTGTTTGTTTTTGTTTTATTGGGAATTTCCCAGTTCTAATTGGTAACAATATTGTTACGCCGGCGAGAAAAAAGGAACACAAACACAGATGAAAATGTTATAAACTTGTATTTACAGGAAAAGAGAGAAAAGAAGAAAGGATAGTCGGGTTTGCGGAACTTATCTGAAAGATGCGTCATTTTAACAGTTTATATTTCCTGTGTCGTTATGGCTGGGTTGAAGAAATAGAACCTTGAATTCTGTGCTTCAGTTTCTGTCAATCCTCTCACGTATCCGGGGTCTAGATGACGGAGAGCAGACGGGGACGTCTTGTCTGTAAGGTCCCAACAAGCAAAAGAGAGGGAGTTTGTAAAACCCGCTCACGTGGGGAGTTTGTTGAAAATCTAAAAAGGCAGCCCGTGATTGGTTGTTTTTTTATCCAATCACGAGGCACCCAGTTGGCAACTCCGTAATAATTTCTATAGATTTTTTTTATTTCTCTCTCAATCTCTGAAGAAGATTAAATAAAAGTGAAACATGGTAGATTGAGATACGTTTCCTATTTGTTCTTTAATTTAATCTTGTCGGATTCCGATATATATATATATATATATATATATATATATATATATATATATATATATTCAACTCTTATATATCTTAGAAGGTTCACACTCCACCCACGTCTATTGAACAGGTTAAGAGACTCATCCCTTGTTCCCTGTTTAGGATGTGGTTTCCGGCTTTCTCTTTTACAATCTTTTCACTATTACGTAGCCCCCTGCACATCAGTGGCGTTACCGCCTTGTTCGGGGTGATACGATTAAAAAAAAAAGAAGTAGTACAAACTAATGGGTTGATAGTCCACTGTTTGCAATGATTTACTTTATTAAGAGTGCTCGATACTTAGTAGAAACTTCTATATGGTAATATTTTTATAAGTTTATTATAAAAACATAGTTTACTGCAACACAAGAGCCGTTGCGTTTCAATACTATCTTATTAGCACCTCGTCAGGTAGTGATATATGTTTTCTGTTAAGAATCATTATATATAAAAGTTTAAAAACAACACAATCTTTTACCAAATTCAGACAATTAAAGTGAGGGTATTTTCTGGGGGTTTGTCTCAGCTAACCAATAGAAAATCAGGTCACGATGTATAGAAGAAATTTGATTGTAAGAATAAAAGAGATTTAAAATGACTTAAGACCCAGACATTTTCCACGCCAGTGATGAAGTGATTTGAGAGATACATATGTTTCAATTTTGATTTTGCAAGTCGGAAAAATTATCGAATGCTATCATAAAAAGATTATTGGATTTAAGTTATTATTCAACTTAAAGTAGTGGAAAAGATAGAAAGTCAGGCAAGTTTTTTTTCTATTTAAATACACTGCATGTCAAAAATATGCAGTCGACTTAGTAAGTGATCTATCCGTTAAGCCATAACAAATTAATTATCAGAAGATGGGAGAATCAATCAATATATGCTAGATGATAGATTATAGATATCAAGTTATATTATATTAAGAAAAATTAACTATACTTTAGGGTATATTTTAAACGATGATGACAAATGAAAGTAAGTTCGTTACGTTTATTGAGTAAGTTTAGTTTTGGGAATTTGATAATTTGTCATTTTCTTGTAAAGATAGAAAACATGGCTCCCTTACAAGTTCTCGTTTATTGTAATATTTTCCATTTTGCGGTTGGGGTTTTTATTGGTATCTTTTAATTGCCAATAATAAGTAGAAAGTGGCGTGTTATTGCGGTAAGTTTTATTATTAAAAGATAAGGTGTGAAAGTAATGGTAGGTTTTAAATGTATTCTTGGTACAACCAATATAATATTTTATTACTGTGGGATTTTCTATGGGGGAAATAGAGCATAGGTAGACTATAGAGTCAGCTAGACGTTTATTTGCTAATGGACATTCAACAATATTTCGGCAATTGCAATTATTGTTATGTTGATCGTTATTTTGTTTTTAGGATGTTGTTGATTGTTTAGGTTATTATATCTTATTGGGAATTCTATTATTATGTTTTTTGATGATCTTTTGAAGGTTATCACTAGAACTATAGCTTAATTTCAGAGATTTCTGTTAAAATTTTTGCTGAGAGGTTTATTTTTAGAGAAGTGTTTTTCTACTAATTTTAGGAATTTATACCCTAACTTAGTACTTATCATTTGGCTAAATAGGGGTGTGTACCAAATAATATTTCTCTTTCTATTTTGTTGTTATTATTTTATTGTATTTCAGGTTAGGGTATTTAAAATCGCTGTTTTTAAATGATGTATCACAGAATTTGCTATGTTTGTAAAAGGTGTCTTCATTAGAAGAATTGCTACTAATTTTGTTTTCAATAGAGAAGGGTATATGCTTGATGAGTGATCGAGGTGGGTTAGATCTAGGGTGGATGTATATAGGATTATATAGTTAGTTTTTAAGTAGGGAGAGTAAGTGTAATCGACTAGATCAAGTGTTACATCGAGGAAGTCTCCCTTTTAGATTAGTTTTGATAGTCATCTTAAAGTAAAGCCTTTTCAGTTTTTTATGTATTAATTTTCTTATTCTGTTGGTTTTAACATTAGTAGAATTTTTTACCACTATAAGACCATCATCCTTGTACAACCCTATATCCTCAATATTTATATCGTTATACGCTGTCAGGTTATACAGAATAAATAGGCCAACAAGATTTGAGGACTCAGCGGAGTCTAGAGATCCCATATTGATGTCAAATAGGTCATCACATTTGTTTTTTGTTATTTCCAATGTTCAGTGTTGTGGATGAGTACGGATCATTTTGCACTTGTGATTATTATCCGTTCCTGGTTAGTTAGATCGGAAAAGTTAATTACGAATTCTAATTACAAAGTGAATAAGTCTTTGGAAATAGAAGGGTAATAATCAACGATGTCAAACTGGATAACCAAACAATTGGTCTTACTATTGATTCGGGTAAACCAGTAGGTAACATTATTGGTTTTGATCCATTGAGTTAATGGTCGAGTCGACTACATATGTTTGACTCGAAGTGTATTTAAAAAAATTTCTGTATTTGTCTCTTGTCCACTACTTTAAGTTTAATAATAACTTAAAGAAAATCCAGTAATCTTTTCATGATGACACGCGATAATTTTTCAAACTTCCAAAATCGCAACATATGTATCTCTCAATTCATTTCATCACTGGCGTGGAAAATGTCTGGGTCTTAAGTCATTTTAAGTCTCTATCCTCCTTTTACTTTTACAATCAAATTTCTCCTATACATCATTACCTGATTTTGTATTGGTTAGATGAGACAAACTCCCAGAAAAACCCCAGCTTAATTGTCTGCATGTGGTAAAGAAATTATGCTGTTTTTAAGCTTGTATATATAATGGTTCTTAACAGAAACAAATATTTTACTGTCTGACAAGGTGCTAATGAAGCAGTATTGGCACATTACGACTCTTGTGTTGCATTAAATTATGTTTTATGATAAAATTATTGCCATATATATATATATATATATATATATATATATATATAGTTATGAATTTACATTTAAATGTAGATTATCTGTACAACCAACATTGACTGATGAGGAGAATCTATCTCGAAACATAAAAATTTCCGTGTCGCAATGTACAATTAATTCATAACTATATATATATATATATATATATAGAGAGAGAGAGAGAGAGACGGCCTAATATCTTACTTGATTTAAATTTATGGATAAGGTAAATAACAACGAACACACAGACAAATAATAAATGAAGAAAATTTTGTTTTTTGGTACCTACAAAACAAACAATATTTATACTCATAAGTTGTACAAAATATGAAGCTGAAAATTTATTCTGAGTGATGAGAGAATGTAATTGTAAATTTAAAATTAATTGTTCATGAATTGGTGTAAGAATAAATTCTCTCTCTTTTAAGGTCAATAAAAAAAAGCATGTACACAAAACATTTGTTGAAAAAAGGTCGCTTGAAAGTGAGTTAAAAGGTATAAGTAGAAAATGTTAAGTGTTTGTTCCTTTGAGAAAATTAATATAAATGTGTGAGCGAGAGAGTAAATATATTGTTGTGGGGTTCTCCCTTTTCATAAAGATGGACTCGACCAGAGCATACGTATACTACTGCTATAGAAGCGAGACGGGAAATACCGCGTTTTCTCGCGGTAATGCCTTTGACTGTCAACCTCTCTGCCTCCAAGCGGAGAGTAGTAACCCAGTCGTGGCTCCGCCGAAGGGTGGAGTCACGACTGGGCGAAATTAAACAGAAATTTTTGACTGGGCCATATAGCCCAGACGACCCACATTTAAAAAAGCCTTGTGCTGCATTTTGTCCTAGTGCGAGGGCAAAAATTACCAGAACGTCGCGTTTTCACGCGGTATTTCCATTGACACTGTCAGCTCTCTGCCTTCGGGCGGAGAGCATTAACCCAGCCGTGGCTCCGTCGAAGGGTAATGTCACGACTGGGCAAAATTAGACAGATATTTTTGGCTGGGCTATCTGGCCCGGAGAACCCACGTTAAAAAGGCCTTGTGCCACATTTTGCTTGGGGGTGGGTGTAAATAAATACAGACTACCGAGTTTTTCACAGAGAGTTAACCGGAGAATAAGAGAGTTCAGAGAGAGATTAGCAGTCAGTACATAGTAGTTTATAGTAGCTCTGTGCTCCACTCATCGAGAAGATTATTACGCAGTACCCGTCAGCTTCCGACGCGGACATGCCCAATATACTACGGCTTCACTTCCAGAGACTTGTACATATACTTTTTAGTAACCCGCATTTCTGGACTACTAATCTTCATTCAAGTCTGTTTCCTTACGTTAATACAATAATACACTTATTTACTATCTCAGTTACTGGTCGTTGTTCATTTATTTGAGCGGGTTCCATTTCCGGGATCCACAACAATATATTAATTGTGTGAGTGAGTACGTTGCAATTTTGGTATCTGTGTTAATTGATTGACGTTCGAATTCTCACTGAGGATTAATATTGAATGAGTAAATTAGAATTAAAATTGAAGTGAGGAGAAAAGTGAGTTAAAAGTAAGTGATTCGAAAAGTAAATTTCTCACTTGGATTCGCACCTGTGGAGTTTCATACATTGACACCCCCCCACACACACACACACGCATGGTCACTCGGCGTCCACGTGATGACTTGTTCCCGCCTAAACGATGCCAATAAAAGCGAAGAACATCACGTGGTACGCCAGTTAGGATTTCGTCCCGGGACAAGAGCAGACATGTCTCCCTAACTCACACAAACACACGCGCACTAATTGCGAGTAGCAATTAGTGGCGCAAATATTTTTTATTTTTCTTCTCACCGACATTAACACTATGCACATTAACTTTCATTCAAACAGGACTTTACATAAAATAACTTTCTACACATAAATTCACATTTTTCCAACCTTCGTCAGTAGAAATCCACAGACTGACTAAGACTGCTACATTCGCATGTAAGTCTATCTATCTCTCTACTCAACGCACACACAGACACAGAACTTTGTCTTCTGTCTGACTTTCTTCATCAAGGATTTGAACTTTGAACTCTTTACGAAAATCTTAACAATTGTTACAAACCTTTCTTTCAGCTAGAGTAAAAACTTCATACATCTTATTTTGTTTCTACGAACAGACGAAGGGGAATGACTCTTTCCTTTTCACTTTCTTATGCATGCTCTCTCAACCCCATGTAACCTTTGTCAATACATTGTTTTTCTGGTTACTTTCGCCTTTTTGTTCTTTCTTAAATCCTGCTTTAAATCATGACCCCATGTTACGTCGAGTCGACTCGTTAAACATAAATTAGTAAGTGGACGCTTCGTCCACTACACACCTCATTGTGAAAGAATTTGGCGATTGTTCTTCTGTTGACTTTCATGGACGTTTTGCATGGACGTCTGCTTCCTGCCCGAAGTGAAGGTTCTCGCTGGGTTTCTGCCTTAAATACTGGCAAAGTGGATCAAAATTACTTGTTCAAATTTTGCACACTAAACTTGTTCTAACGCGTTCTCACGTGCCTTCGATTTATTGGCCAATCAGCGGAGATTTATGCAAGCTTCAAGCATTACGTTTTTCAATCCAGCGTCTGTGCTAAACAAATACGAGTTATCGTTCAGAAGTAAGCTTTGTGCTAATATATATATATATATATATATATATATATATATATATATATAAGAAAGATTAAGGTAGACACGTTATTTCATGGTAAATCGGAAATATGGCCTATTTCAGGCGAACCGTCATCAGCTTCCGTCTTTATTTTACAATGGATTTTACACGAATCCTTTGTAAAATAAAGACGGAAGCTGATGATGGTTCGCCTAAAATAGGCCCATACTTCCAATTTAGCATAAAATAACGTGTCTGCCTTAATTTTTCTTATATTTGCTCTATATGTATTTATATACATGTATATTTAAAGCTCTCTTAGAAAGTTATCCTACCACTGTATGTAGAGGATACTCCTTTGGCTCCTTCTATATCTACACCGCATGTTTATATATATATATATATATATATATATATATATATATATATATATATATATATATATATTGTGAGAAAGTGACAGACAGAACATGTAGATTTTAAACCCGCTGTGCAAGCATTTACTGTTATAAAGAGTGCTCGATACAAAGTAGAGCTTTATATTGTAATAGTTGTTACAATGGTTTATAAAAGCATAGTATCACTACACAAAGATTCTCGTGTTTCGGAGCACAACTGCTCCTCTAGGTCGTTTTCCCTCTAAGATGTTCCTTTCAAAACATTACTTTCTCAAAAGTCAACATAAATAAAAATGGTTGAATCAAAAGTCAACACCTATTAGAGGAGCAGTTGTGCTCCGAAACACGAGAATCTTTGTGTAGTCATGCTATGCTTTTATAAACCATGGTAACTACTATTACAATATATATATATATATATATATATATATATATATATATATATATTGGAGTAGATAGACTAAATTATCGCCCGGTTCACACTCCATCCACGTCTATTGAACAGGTGAAGAGGCTCATCCCTTGTTCCCTGTTTAGGATGCGGTTTCCGGTTTTCTTTTTTCTAATCTTCTCACTTTGTTTTTTCTTCTTTCAATTGGAGTAGATAGACTAAACTATCGCCCGGTTCACACTCCACCCACACCTATTGAACAGGTGAAGAGGCTCATCCCTTGTTTCCTGTTTAGAATGCGCTTTCCGGTTTTCTCTTTTCCAATCTTTTCACTCCTATGTCGCCCCCTGCACATCAGTGGCGTTACCGCCTTGCTCGGGGTGATATGATTAATATATATATATATATATATATATATATATATATATATATATATATACTTTCAGGTTTTGTGGAATCTATTTTTTGTCTTGTGATTGGAAATTCGTTTCACCATATTGCCATTTATTAAATTGCACTTTCAGGGGAACCTCGGCCTTTTTAGACAACACGTTCTTGCTCTTCCAACAGATGATCTGAAAAAAGCTACTGTATGTTATCCTCTTGGGATTTTTTGGAACAAAAGAAATTTGTTGTTGAATTCTGTCTATCATTTCTGACTCTGTGAGCTCGTCTACTGAGAAAAACTGTAAACGCTGTAAAGGTTTAGAGAGAGAAGCTTTTTATAGCCACCAATAAGTGAGCAATAATTTTATTTTATCATCAGCTTCTTGCACAATCACCAAGTTATTTGCCAGGGAAATCTATCCAATGTTTGGATTATTAATGGCCGAGTTTATAGATGGAGAGTAGTAGATAATTTAATTAGTTTCATTACAAGCTAATCAGTCTAGAATCTTGGGGAAATGTGTAAATGGTATTCGTTTATGTCATTATTTTTCGAAGTCAATTGCACGGTTTCATAATTTGTTCTCAGAATTGACTTTTGTAATATATTAACTCATCCATACAGCAAGTAAGAAATATCTCAAATAAACGAACTCAAACGAAGTCAAATTAAAAGATTCTTCCTATCTCGACTTCCCCCGCGTTAACGTAAATAAACTAACAAAAGTATTAGCCACTATTGTCCTTTTTACTCAGGGGCTTTTTCACTCACTCTCAGTAACCTTCTAATGTCATATGGGCTTTATTTCCTTACTTTGGGCGAAATGACTAAAAAATCAGTGTGGGCGGTCTAGCGATTCTGTTCTAAAACAGAACTGTTAGGCTCGCACGTCGAAATCGAGAGGCGAGTCCACTACACACACACACACACACACACACACACACAAACACGAAGAAACGCACACAGTCATTGCCATTTCCGTTATACATCATTTCTATGAGTTATCAACGTGTAAAATGTGTATATTTATTGTTCACAAACATACATACACACATGTTGATCAACTTTTTCATGCTTTTCTCAATGTCTCTGAAATCTTCACAGGCTAGCTAGTTTAATTAATAAATCTGAATATTCTCACATTATGACTAATGTTACGAGGATGCATATATATATATATATAAATAATATTAATAATGTATAAAAAGTTGTAGTAAGGGATTCTATTGAGTCCTACTTGTTATCATAAAAAAGTTTTAATTCAGGAAGTAGTCGAAAAAATAAGGAAATTAGAAATAGAACGTTTTGGAACATTGTAGAAACTTCCAGTAGATTAGAGAGAATTCTAAAAGTTCTAGAAATATGCAAATTAGGTGTTAGTCCCTATAAAAATAGGTTTTGGGCAGAGAGTAGTCAGTTGTTACCAATGCTTGCTGACGTTTTCAACTCCGGCTTTGATTCAAGGATTTATATCCAGCCGAAAGAATCTCATAGAAAGTCGTCGACAAACTAAAACCTGAAAGAGTTGTCAACAGGATGTGTTGATATTATAAACTCCTGTTTTGATCCAAGGATTTCCAAAAAGTATAGCACTTAACTTCTTTGCCAATTTAACTGGGTAAAGATACGTGACATTCTACCTTACCCTTCTCTCCTCGTAACATTTGCCAGTAGTAAACTCTGTGTTTCTTGTTTTGAATGCAACAAAAATTGTATATTTGTAAATATTTTATTTGGTGTGTTATGTAAATTAAATATTTGTATGTGATTTTTTACTCTGAGTTTTGGTTAATCAATTTTTTTCTTTTGTTACACTTAACACATAACAACTAAGTACTATTGTATTTTTCTTTATACTGTGAAGGGTTGTATTTGAATTCGTGTTTTTGACCGCAATATACAAAATGAAGGATTGTGAATAGAAAATGAATCGTCAATGTTTATTGAAGCACGTGGGTACAAAGACGCGAAGGTATAGAAAATAATAAGAGAATGGTCGATTTCAAGTCAGTTTGACGTTGAGTGAGGGTGGCCGAGTCTACCTTTCGTTTGGAATGCTACTAAACACACCTGAACTCAGTTGTTGGGAAGTGAGAAGAGAACGATCATCTCGGATAATTTTTTGCGTATTATAATTGAAAGATGTAAGAAATGTGCTGTAACGTTGACAGATGATTTTATTATTAATTTCTCGATGTTCCCAAGTACTTTCAATCTCCTTCCGAGATCATCTTCAGGAGTGTGAGTTGTAACAAAAAATAACCGCAAAACTGTGTTGCTAAATATTACTGTAAATTTTCTTCTTGTTTCAAATATAACAACTGATAAATTGCTTAGTGTTCATTAGAACGTGAAAATGATCCAAAATTGAATTTTTTATGTTGTAATGTCATGGTGATACATGTGTTAAAGCATAAAGAAAATATTTTTTACGGACATTTGTAGAACATTACTACAATATTCTTAGCTGATACTAATAGATTCAATCAAATTATCCGAAATTGAATTTTTTACGTTGTAATATGGTGATACATGTGTTAAAGCATAAAAAACTGTTTTTACACACATTTTAGAACATTACTACAGTATTCATAGCTGATTCTAATAGAATATATATATATATATATATATATATATATATATATATATATATATAAATTCAATCATAGGCTTGAATAATACCACTGAACTATCTTTTTCTGGTGAGTAACCTTTGATCTGTTGGTAATATTGGCAAGGCATCTAACCAGCTTCGTTTTTTGACATTATGGCAGTTTTAATTGTCCTATGTTGCCTTTCCATAATTCTAGTGGATTGTGAATCGTATACTGTGGTTATTTGTCTGTGGATTCCTCTCAGTTTTAATAAATCACTAAAGATCTCACTTTTAAACTGATTTCTATCGATGACAACATACAGGGGTGCTCCAAATCGAAATATACGCACATTTGCATATGACATGGTCACATAGTGCCTTGCATGGGTTTAGCTTCAATCCATCAGGTCGCTCTGTTTATGCATATCAAGACATGAATATGTGCTGTTGCGATAATAGCCTTACAATGTCTATAGGGGCGGTTTCGAATCGTGTAGAGGATAGTATGAAAGGAACTTTGGTCCATGAGCGTGTGTTCTTATCTTAAAAGTAACAGGAATTGGTTAGTTTTACTGTGAATGTGGATCCTGGATGTGACATAATGTGAAAAGTGTCTTAGATTGCCCTGCGCGATGATTGTGGATTAAATTGTCTTGGTAAAGGTGTGAAAATGTCACATAAAATAGTTTTGCTACTGACAGTGTAAACCTTCAGCTTGTCAATGTAAACCTTTATTTCTGTGTCAAACTCTTGCTGTTCAACGAGGTTTGGTAAGTCACAAAGTTCAACTATCACTGTATTTGCTGGTTTGGAGAAGCCGTCTGCAACAATGTTTTCTTCCCCACAAATATATAAAATATCAGAACGTAGGCGATCATGGTCCTCCACATCTTCCTGTCCCTTGTAACTCTTGAAGTTTGGTCTTTCTGATATTTCTACCAAACCCTGTTCTGCCATCAAAACCTTTAAGTATGGCACGTGCTGCTTTCCCCTGTTCCATTTTCCCTCTATCCGCCTTGTGAGTATCGGATTTCCCAAGCCCTTCTCATATTTCCCAGAAATGTCAACTGCCTCTTCCTGATGTTAAGTAGAAGTTTCTATTTGTTTCTATCTCGCCAAAACTCTTTAAGTCTACAAAAAGGCATTCGTATTCTTTCTCTGTCTCTTTTTAACTGATGCTTCAAGGCGTAGTCGAACGAAGAATAAGAATGCTGCTGACGAGGTGTGTTCGCTTCCTTGGTCCTCTGTTGACTTTTGAACTCTCTTACACATGCACATAAACACACGCGTCTTCACAAACGTTTGTTACACACACAAACATGCACACTATAACTACTTTTAATGTTTTTTCTTTCGCTATAATTGTGCAATTATTGTGTTAATAGCATGCATTGTGGTTTGTTTTAAGCTCATTGTTTTGTTTTTATTATTTTTATCCGGACTCACATGAGTCCGCCAATATTACTTGCGAAATAAATATTCCAGCAGCCTATAAATATTTAATATAAAATGTCTATACACACCTGAACCAAAGAGGTGATACCTACAAAATCAATCAGTTAAGTGGCATACGTGATGCACGCCTGAGTGATCATGTCTCTTTCGAGACATGACTGACTAGGCAGAAGATTTTCCCGCGGTAGGTTGCCATTACGTCTCAACTAAGGCTATAGAACCTAATCTGTCCTGTTATTTTGCCCATAGCTTGAGAGAAGAGACGGATTAAAACTTTTCCAAGGGTATTTGCGTGGAAATGAATGTAACGAATTCAACTGGAATTCGAAACCGGCTCTCTGATTTCTCGTTCTGGGCTGATATTCACTGCACTAAGATGCACATCGCACCAGCAACATATAGTGTTAGAAGCGGCGTGGCTCTTTGACACTCGTATCTCGAAGTTGTTTTATTTAGAGCGTCAAACAGTCAATAACTGAAAAAAAAAAAGATTACAATATGCCATTTACATCATAAGATATCGGCGAACGAGTTGGCCTCAGTGTGATGTTTTTCATAACAACAAAGATAAAGATCCTAGTTCGAATCACACGTGAAATAACAATGTTTTGTTTTTCTAATTTCAGACAATTCGGGGTAAGGTCTGAAAACATATTGCATGAAATAGTGAATTAGGTTGTTGCAAAAACAATATCCGCTGAAGTGTTGTATTTTAAAAAAGACATTTGAAAATAGTATTCACGGTACATATTAGGTGTATTTAGGTACACATAATAATTAATGTGTGCTCTTTAATAATTCTGAACTTATTTTCAGACATAACTATTCTTGAAGCATAGAATCCCTTGATTATGAACATGTCGCGGAACTCTGGATCCTGATTATTCATCAAATCGCAAAATTCAAAATACGTCAGAGAAACGATTTTTCCATAGCTAAAGAAAATATCGTTTCTGAGCCACGTCCATGACTGGAATGAATATTTAAGGATGGTCACTAACCGGTCACGTTCAGTCAGAGGAGTCGGGTTGCTGACGAACAATTAACATGTAACGGCAATTTCAAATCAACCCGGAGATAAGGTCAGGTCGCACCTTGTTCTTTTTCTCCTTATCTCTCTCAACAATTACTCAGACTGCTACAAACATTTTGTAAAAACTCTTAATACCTCAACCTTATCATTGAACACGAACTCTACTCATAACTTTCTCAATGAACATTAATTTTTACAACTTATGTTAGTCTTTTCTTTTAATAAATTTCTATTTTGCATTCAAAATGTATATTTTATTATTTCACTCTTCTGCACTAATTCTACATATTCCAACCTACTGACAACCAACCTTCTGATGAAAACCCTTCTCATGAATATTATTCAACATAAATCCTGTAAGCTGTGGGGGCTTCGGTTAAGTCTGACACAAGGCCGAACAAAAGAAGCATTAACCAGCTCCCGATACACTTCAAACATGATAAAATATAAAGTTTGTTTATTTTTCTTGTATGAGTTCAAACTTGAACACAGTGTCTCCCAAACTTCTACCAATATCAACAGAGCATGGGTGAAGGGTTCACAAGTTATTGGACAGAACGAAGGTGGTTCTAGAAATTCTGAACTGGTGATGAGAGCCTTGAAGATGAAGAATGTTGGGAATGGTCATGTAGTCTTGAAAAAGTACAATCGCAAGCAGTTGTTGAGCAAATCCCACGTCAAAGTGTCAAAGTGTCAGAGAAATGTTTCAGACGTTTGATGTCAGCATTGCAACTGTCAAGGTGAAAAAGCCCGCTAAATGGGTTCCTCAGGATCTCAATGAAAATCAAAAACTTATTTTGAAGTGTGCTCGATGCTCTTTTTGCGTAGCACCAATGATCCCTTTCTGGACCGAATAGTCACTTGTGATGAAAAGTGGATCCTTTATGATAACCGTAAACGATCAGGTCAATAGCTTGATCGTGATGAGTCCTCCAAAAAAAGTCAAAGTTGTATCAGCAAAAAATTATGGTGGCTGTCTGGTGGTCTGCAATTGGTGTTATCCATTACAGCTTTCTAGAAGCCACTCAGAGCATTACTGCAGATCTTTTCTGAAATCAATTTGCTGAAATGCATGCATATCTGCAAAAAAATGGGACCTGCATGGGTTAACCTACGTGGCCCAATTCTGCTCCATGATAATGCGCGGCCATGTGTTGCAAAAAAGACGTTACAACTCACGGACTTGAGATACAAGAATTTACCACATCCTCCATATTCTCCTGATCTTTCACCCACTGATTGTCATTTTTTTAAACTGTTAGATACATTTTTAAAAGGTAAGACTTCTCCAAAGCAGAGGTGGTGTGGCGAAACTCTGGATCCTGATTGGTCATCAAATCGCAAAATTCAAAATACGTCAGAGAAACGGTTTTTCCACAGTTAAAGAAAAAATTCCTTGTCGGAGCCACCCCACGGGTCAATATTTAAGGATGGTCTCTAACCGGTCACAGTGGTCAGTCAGTAGAGGCGGGTTGCTGACACGCATCTAAAATGTAACGGCAACTTCAAATAAACCCGGAGATAATGTCAGGTCGCACCTTGTTCTCTTTCTCCTAATCTCTCTCAACAATTACTGCTAGAACACTTTGTACGAACTCTTGATACCTTAACTTTCTCAGTGAACATTAATTTCTACAAATTCTGGTTATTCTTTTTTCTTAATAAATTTCTATTTTTACATCCAAAAAAAAGGTGTATTTTATTATTCCACTCTTCTGCACTAATTCTACATACTTCTCACAATAATTCTGACGAATATTATTCTACATAAGCTGTAGGGAGTTCGGTTAAGTCTGACACAAGGCCGAACAAAAGAAACATTAACCAGCTCCCTACAACACTTCAGTGGAATCAGCTTTTAATGGTTTCATTGCATTACAGCCAATAACTTTTTATCTACTACGAATAAATCATCTCGTCGATCGATGGCAGAGGTGCATAGACGCGCAAGGATTGTATTTTGACTTCTGACTTATTTCAACATTTCTACAGTTAACTGTTCAAGAATAAAATTATGTTTCTGAAATCGTCTATTATTTTTGTATAAACCTTACAGCAAAAACAACAAATTATACTTGTTTGAATAACTCCTTCGTTACTGCATTGTTATACTATGCTGGCTCGCTTTGGAAAAAATAGTAAATTGCCGTAAATAAATGTGTATATATTCTTATGGGTGTCGCCATTTTGGTTTGCAGTATAAACCGAGCTAAACCACATTCCCAACACAAATTAAAAATAAGGCGGACGAAGAAGAAGAAGACTACCGCCACCTTTAAATTTACTTTTTTCAGTGCAATCTTATCGATTACATCCTAAAGTTTCCGAATGACAAAAAAATTTGAAAAAATTTCAATATTTAAACAATTTTAGAGGTGGGGGCTCAGTTTTTCATACAGTTTTATAGTAAATCGATCCTCCATTTTGGTTCCACTTGCCGGTAAGGCATTACCGACACCTGAAAATTGGTTGATTATCAATGTTTTTTTTTTACTTTTTTCAGTGCAATCTTATGGATTAAACCCTAAACTTTCCGATTGACAAACAATTTTGTAAAAATTTCAACATTTAAACAATTTTAGAGGGGGGCTCAGTTTTTCATACAACCATATAGTAAATCGATCCTGTGTAATTAACTTTTTTGCTTGCACATATTCAACAACTGACTCCTTTGCGAAATTTTTGAAAAAAGCCATTCTTGGAGTTTCCTAGGAAGATGCCATCGTAAGAGCTAAAGAAAACTTGAAAAAGACAAAAACAAGAACAACAACTCGCCCCCCCCCCCAAAAAAAAAAACGAAAAACAATGCGACCCCAATGAGAGTGATTCCAAAATGGAGGATCGGTTAACTTTAACATTGTATGAGAAACTGAGCCCACTTCTAAAATTGTATAAATATTGAAATTTTTCCAAATCTGTTTTGATAATCGGAAACTTTATGTAATAACCAATAAGACTGCGTTGAAAAAAATTAAAAAAACACTGAAAAACAACAAATTTAAAGGTGGCGGTAGTCTCCTCCAGGCCCACCAAAAATAAAACACAAAAAACAGATTTTATTGTATGCTGCTATATATCTATACTGGTTTGAAAATAGTACTAAACTCATACAAACGCTAGCGACATGTATTTCTTTGACTTAAAACATATACATACGTCGATCATTTCGTAAAATGCGTTCACCGCAGTTTGAGTATTAATGGAATAATAACAGTACTTCAGTTCAGAATTTCAGATGATATTAAAGAAACGAGAGAGAGAGAAAGAGAGAGGGGGGGGAGAGAGAGAGTTATTGACTCTACAAAATATTGGTTTGAATAATACATAGAATAATGATAAGGCTTCATGAGAGATTTACATAATGGTAATAGTTCTTGGAAGACTATCAGACAAAACTGATTTATTATTTGATATAACGAACAGAAATTTGATCCTTCCACAGTGAAATGATCAACGAGTCAAACAAACAACTCATTAACAATGCATCGTATTCACACCGAGAGTCGAAATGCCCCGAGGATAAAATGGATGCCGTCTGAGCGTTGCGTACAGGATACAATTTATGATGCATACACTTCCGGTGATAATTAGCCTATATCGACAGAGCGAGTAATGTGGAGTAAACTGGACAAGTTATAACACTAAAAACTACTTTTACAGTTTTAATTATACATTTGAATTTATACACACACACATACATATATATGTATATATGCATACGTACACACACACACACACACGCATATATATATATATATATATATATATATATATATATATATATATGCAAAAATGCATATATAACAAAAATATATATTTCTAAAAAGACAAAAGAAAAGTAACATTTACCTTAACCAACGCGTTTCGTCCTCTGCTGAACTTTATCTAGGCAAATATAAGGACTTTATTTTGCAACAAATATTTTTAAGCACAGAAATAAAAATGGCGTTAGATTTACAGAATTTTAAAAATTAAGGACGCTCATAAATAAGACAATCTGAAAGTCAAGGTAAATTACATAGGATGCTAAGTGATATAATTATATGATAAATTACGGAGGATGCTAAGTGATATAATTTAATGTCTAATAAACAACTGAGCTGAAGTTTTGTAGCATGCAACGATGAATGAAGGCTTGGAAAACCTAATGCTCACAAGGCGGATAGAGTGAAAGAGAGACAGGGAAAGCAACGCATGACATACTTGATATACTTGAGCAGGAATTGAGTGGGATAATAGGAGAAGAGGCGACAAGTGATAGGGAGTTGTGGAGGACCGTGATCGCCTACGTCCTGAAAGAACACGGTACATAGATGAAGAAGAGTAAATTATGTTATTAAATTTTTATATGATGTAATTATTATTTATATTATTTGGATCTGTTCAACTTGTACAGCGAGAATACAAGATAATATGTCAGGATTTGTAATCGGGGGACACAATTACGACAACATAAGATACGCAGATGATACAATGCTGATTGCAGACACGGAAAGGAAACTACAAGACCCTCTACAGAAGGTAGCTAAAGAGAGTGACAAAAAAGGACTACAGATAAAGTGAAAAAAAAACCGACTGCATGGTCATCAGCAAAAAGAGCAATCCAAAATGTCAAATACAAGGTGGGGGTGGGGATACTAGAATCAAGCAAGTACAAAAATCTAAATACCTAGGAAGCGTTCTAACAGGAGATGGAAAGTGCGACACAACAGAGATCCGAAGGCGAATTGGCATGGCGAAGGACGCATTCCAGAAGCTGAGTAAAATACTAAGACACAGGAAAATTTCACTAGAAAGAAAGAAGAGAATGCTAGATTGCTATGTGATTTCAGTTCTTCAATATGGCAGTGAATGCTGGACAATATCATCGAAGATGAGGAAAAAACTTGAAGCAACTGAAATGTGGTTCTACAGAAGGATGCTGCGGATATCATGGATCGAGCATGCGAGCAATGATGAGGTGTTGGACAAAATGGCAACCAAAAGAAAATTAATTCTGAGCACCAGGAAGAGACAACTGAAGTTTCTGGGACATGCAATGAGGAAGGAGGGCTTGGAGAACCTGATACTAACAGGCCAGATAGAGGAAAAAAGAGACAGAAGAAAGCAGCGGATGAGATATTTGATGAGCCTGAGCAGGTCGATGACAGAGCGGGGTTTGGGTGGTGTAACAGGAGAAGGCGTGCTAAAAGCCACCAGGGATAGGGAGACGTGGAAGGCCATGATCGCCTACGTCCTGAAGGGACAGGGCACATAGAAGAAGAATATATATTCTAACTGTTTATAAGAAATTATAATGTGGATATAAAGTGGTGGATCAATTCTATATTATAATTAATATTTAAATTGATCCCTCATTTTGTGGCCATGCTAGTTTCTATACATTTATATTCTAGATTTATGGGCTTCAGCTAGTGGATGGCAGAGCGGGGTTTGGGTGGTGTAATAGGAGAGGTCGTGCTAAGAGCCACCAGGGATAGGGTGACGTGGAAAGCCATGATCGCTTACGTCCTGAAAGGACAGGGCACATAGAAGAAGAACCATACTCGAAAGCAAGAAGAAAAAACGAAACTACGAAAAAAAAAAAAAATAAATAAATGCATGCTCACCAGCAAAAAGAAGACCCCCAAGATGCCAACCCTAGGTAGGGGATATTAAAATCAAGCGGGTGCAGAAATTAAAATACCTGGGAAGTGTTCTAACAGAGGATGGAAAGTGTGACACTGAGATCCGAAGACGTAATAGGATTGCCAAGGACGCATTTCAAAAGCTAAGCAGAGTATTGAAAGACAGGAAGGTTTCGTTGAAAACAAAAAACAAAAAAAAAAAAGAGTACTGGACTGTTATATGATAACAGTTCTCTTATATGGCCACGAATGATGGACAATCTCCATAAAGATGAAAGAGAAACCCGAAGCAACAGAAATGTGGTTCTACAAAAGGACGCTGTGGATACCATGGACTGAACATGTAAGCAGCGATAAGGTTTTGGAAAAGATGCAAACGAAAAGGAAATTTATACTTAACATGAAGAAGAAACAACTGATGTTTTTGGGACACGTAACGAGGAAGGACAGCTTAGAGAATCTGATACTCTCGGGAAAGATAAAGAGAAACAGAGACAAGAGAAAGCAACCCGAGACATACTTGATGGACTTGAGCAATTGGTTGTCGGGAGAGGGGTTTCGGAGAGATATCAAGAGGAAAAGTGTTGAGAGCGACAAGATATAGAGGTAAGTAGAGATCCATGATCACCTACGCTCTGAAGAGACACGACATATAAAAGAAAAAAGGTTATATTCGTATATCTTAAATAACAGGTTTTGAATTTAAACGTTTTCTTTTAATTTTTGGTTTCTTTATAGTCATGTACGTTGGCTTGAGAAAAGAGTATTTCTTTCAGGAAAGGAGATATTTGAAAAAACCTGGCTCGCAGGTTTGTTTTGGTAAGATTCAATAGTGACACTCTCAAGAACTTTCCATTTAAGTTACTTTCTCCGTTAATAAGTGCGGCATTCTTTTGATCATAGTTGTAGATGAACTTATTTATACATATTACTAGCATCATAACCCGGCGTTGCCCGTGCAACTCAGAACATTTTAGTAGTAGAACTCGGTTATATAAAAAAAATTATTATATAAAAGATTGTTGTTTAAAAATTGTTCAAAAATTCCATTAAAAAACTGTATTTTCCTTTGTTTTGCGTAAACGTGATTTGATGTTTTGTGTGACATTGTAAACAACATTGCGTTTGTTTTTGTTTCAAAATTACGGAGGAAAATATTAACATTTTTTGTTGACTAAATGAATTTAACATAAAAATAAAAATTAATTATTTTGCTTTACTGAAATTAGAAAAATAAAAACTATTACGCTCTCAGTTCAGAAATTTTCGAATAATATTTAAAAATGTAGACATTTAATTTTCGAGGAAAAAGTTACATTAATGCCACACGAATTACAGACAGTTGATTTCCTGCATGAAATATTTAGCGAAAAAATAGCTTAATTTTTTATTTATTTTATTTTCTGAAGTATGAAATATTAAATCTGAAAAAAAAAAAAACAGGACTTAAATAATTAAATTAACCATTGGCACTTATTTTTTACCTATTTTGTTTTTGTCTGAAAAAACACTTTTATAAAAATATTTCTTTTGTTTCAAAATTACGGGGAAAAATATTCACATTTTTTGTTGACCAAATTTATTTTTAAAATGTCGGAATAAAAATTAAATATAAAGGCTCATTTTTTTTTTTTTATTCAAATGTTGGAGAATTTTTGTCTTTATTTTCAACTGGAATTAAAGCCAAAATACGATGTTTAGAACGGCTCATTATTAAACATAATAGACATTCATTGTCTCATATATTTAACAGTATATGTTTAGAATATATATATATATATATATATATATATATATATATATATATATATATATATAGTTTAGAACATGTACAAATTATCATTGACTGCAAAGTGTACATTTTGTTTCGACATTGAAAGGATAATGCCTCATCAGATAATATCTCATCAGGTACATTGATAGTTTCAAATAGTGATCCATGTTTATAAACATCCTTTGCCATCCATCACCAAACATTCTCGATTGGATTTAAATCTGGAGAACGCGGTTATCCATTTAAGTGTAATTCGTGATACACGCTTTGTCTCGAAAGAGACATGACTGACTGGGCAGAAGATTATCCCGCAGTAGGTTGCCATTGCTTTCTACGGCAGACTGGTTGCCAACCAAGACTATAGAATTCAATCTGTCCTGTTATTTGACTCAAAGCTAGGGGGTGAAAGACTTATTATATTATTAAGTAGTGATTAGTGGGGATCAGTTTATTACTTCATAACAATAGGAAACCGATCCCCCACTTTATGCCCAGTAGAAGTCTTAATCATTATTCCAGCTATTATATTCAGTCAGTCATTTAAGTGCCATACGTGATACTCGCTTGGGCGATCATGTCTCGAAAGAGACATGACTGACTGGGCAGATTATCCCGCAGTAGGTTGCCATTGCTTTCTACGGCAGACTGGTTGCCAGCCAAGCCTATAGAACCCAATCTGTCTTATTATTTAACCCATAACTGGAAGGAAGAGACGGATTAATGCCTATCCCAAGTGAATGCAAGAAATTCAACTGGAATTCGAACTCGGCTCCCCAATTTCTCGTTCCGTGCCGATATCCACTGCACCACAACGCACATCCATAGAACACGGTGAATTACTCAAAAGCTGAATATAGTTTTCCATAAAAAAAAACTCCTTTGATCTCCGAACGTTTTAGATTTTTAATTATAATAACAGAATTTTATATTTGTTAACCCTTTTGTGTTTGATCTTAAGATTCTGACCAGGGGGGTATAAGAATGATCCCCAAAATATTTTTTATGAGTACCGTGGAATCTAATTTTTGTCAATTTCTGACAAACTTTTACAAGGAAACTTCCCAAACGATTGCTGTACAATGTGGCTTTATGCCTAATCAGGGTGCAACAGTTATTATTTTTACGGACCTACAATTTCAAAGTGCTGAGGGCAACAACTTGATGTTTCTACAGTGCTTTATCAATCTCACTAAGAACTTTGACACTTTAGATAGGCCAATGCTTTGGCGTATCATTGTCAAATGTGTGTATATTTAAATTTAATTCCAATTGTAGTGTTCTTCAAAAATGTCAGGATGTCAGTCAGTCAGTTAAGTGCCATACGTGGTAATCTCTTGGGCGATCATGTCTCGAAAGAGACATGACTGACTAGGCAGAAAATTATCCCACAGTAGGTTGCCATTGCTTTTTGCGATATATTGGTTGCCAGCAAAGGCTATACAATCCAATCTGTCCTGTTATTTAACCCATAACTGGAAGGAAGAGACGGATTAATACCTTTCCCAAGGGTATTTGCGCGTAAGTGAATGCAATGAATTCAACTGGAATTTGAACTCGGCTCCCCGATTTCTCGTTCCGAGCCGATATCCACTGTACCACAAGTCAGCAAAATCTACCATATGGACACCACTGAATTATTCATAATCAGTAAGACGGTCTTTGAACAGAACGAAAATATTATCTTTGGACCATTTTAGCCACAGATTCCTCCTTATTTTTTGTTACTATTCATTTTTAATTATCAAACATAATAAATGTTTTGTATGGAAGGCAGATAAATTTTATGTTTTTGGATTTAAATTTACCGTGGTAGTTTCTGAGATTAGCTTACTTTCAATATATTTTAACCTTAATAAATTATTTTTCCTAATTAAGACTGTATTCTTTAAATTCAGATTATGGTTAAACCTCTTAATGAAAAACGACTAATGCACTGAGTCCATTTTTGTTTGTAAAATATCACTTTTGGGTTCGTATAATGTTTTATTTAAACGTATACATGCTTGACTTACGTATTTTGGGATTATTTTTCCTTGCCTATTTGTAAATCTCTTTCACTTCTTTATATATATACTTGCTGGATATATATATATATATATATATATATATATATCCAGCAAGTAGATGTGTCTAACCATGAGCTGATGAGCTGTGATACAGCGAAACAGGCTTGTATGTGGATGACTAATATATTATGCTCTCATTACGATTGAGCTCTCTAGACAAGAAAATTTTAAAAACATTTTTCACTTCTGTGATATATGCATTACTGTTAAGAAATGAATTGAGTTCTTTCGGTGACTGGCGTGTTTGTATACAGTGCATATATACAACACGTTAAAATTTCTATTCTCTTATTCCATGCGCCTATGGCTTAAGGGGGTAGCGGCTCCGACTGACACCAAATCGGTCGAGTTTTGATCCCGGCCAGAAGCAAGTGGATGTGTCTAGCCATACTGATGACCTGTGATACAGCAAAGCAGGCTTGTATGTGGATGACTTATATGTATATATAATTCGTTTTCTAAAAATCCCTGAAGACGCTTATTAAAGTGAAATATGTTAGATTAAAGACACTTTTCCTACCTGTTCTTTACTTATTCTATTCATTGGAGTAGATAGACTAAACTATCGCCCGGTTCACACTCCACCCACGTCTATTGAACAGGTGAAGAGGCTCATCCCTTGTTTCCTGTTTAGGATGTGGTTTCCGGCTTTTCTCTTTTCCAATCTTTTCACTCTTTTTTAAATTTTTTTTTCCAATTGGAGTAGATAGACTAAACTATCGCCCGGATCACACTCCACCCACGTCTATTGAACAGGTGAAGAGGCTCATCCCTTGTTTTCTGTTTAGGATGTGGTTTCCGGTTTTTCTCTTTTCCAATCTCTTCACTCTTACGTAGCTCCCTGCGCATCAGTGGCGTTTTCGCCTTGCTTGGGGTGATATGATTAATATATATATATATATATATATATATATATATATATATATATATATGTGTGTGTGTGTGTGTGTGTGTGTGTGTGTGTGTGTACTATTTATGAAATTCGTTACGAAATCGATTAACTCCGACATATTTTCAAGTTATTTGTTTAAACATTATCTTTAATGGATATTATATTAGTATTTGAGTAAATTCTCCATTTGAACACCATATTTATTTATTGATATAATCGGTAAGTCTTGTTAGCAAAAAAAAAAAAAATGCTTCCTCTGGCAGGATTCGAACCTGCGCCCTGTAACAACATTTTTCTTTTATCCAGGCCAATAGATGTAAATAAATATACTTTTTAATTACTCAAATACGAGTATCCCTTAAAAATAAGGCTTAAAGAAATGTATGTATATTAAGACTTTGAATAAGTCCTCACTGTTTTCCAACAGATGGCGTTCCCAGAACTGCGTGTAATTTCAGATGGTAACGTATCTATAAAGAAGTACTATAAGCAAGCTTGAAATTCAGTGTATGTCATTTTGCCGAAGTGCAAACAAGTTTGGTTTTCATAGCGATAAACATGTCAAATGTTGTGCCATAGAAAGTGTATTTGTGGGGAATTTTGCTGCACTACTTTATTCAAAAGAATATTGCAACTAAAGCACACAGAATTCTTCTTACGGCGATCATGTTGGAAACAGAGATTGGATTAGACGCTTTAAAAATGATAATTTTTATGTTGAAGACAAAGAATGCTCTGGCGGAGGGAAAATGTTTGAAGACGAAGAATTAGAAAAAGAAAAAGAAAGAATTTTAGGATTTTTTATAATCATATCACCCCAAGTTAGGCATTATACTGCCACTGTTGTGCAGAGGGTTACATAGGAGGAAAGTTATGAGAAAGAGTGACAGGTTATAGGGGATGTCAGGAAATTGGTAAGAGAAGGATGAGAATACTGATGAGAGTGGATAGGACGGAGAAAGGAGCATGAGAAAGAAAGAAAGAAAGAATTTTAGGATTTTTTATAATCATATCGCCTAAAGTAAGGTATTTTACTGCCACTGTTTTGCAGGGGGTTACATAGGCGGAAAGTTATGAAAAATAGTGACAGGTTATAGAGGTGTCAGAAGTGGGTAAGAGAAGGATGAGAATACTGATGAGAGTGGAGTGGACGGAGAAAGAAGCATGAGAAAAAGGATGTAGGTTAGTAAGATAGGAGATGACTATTGACTTTACATTTACATTCTTGGAGATTGTAACTGCCGGGGAAGCAAGTCAATGGAAGGGAATTCCTGAGGCGGGAAGTGCGAGAAAAGAAGCTACTGGAGTAGAATTTGCTTTTACAACTTATTGGCTTCACAGTAAAAGGGTGGGACCTAGTTGCTAATCTTGTGGCTTGAGTAAATTCATATAAAGAGGGCACCAGTGATCTAAGTTCATCGGAGCAAATTCCATGAAAGTATTTGTAGAAGAGACGCAGAGAAGCCATACTGAGCCGATGAGAAAGTGACTGTATCTGAGTTGCCAAGTCGGGACCAATCACATAACAGTCTCTCCGTTGGATTTTGTCAAGGACACCCAGGTGGATAGCAGGATCACCCGACCAGATATGGCAGCAGTATTCAATGCATGGGCGGATGGAAGATTGTTTCAGACGGGAAAAATCTTCCTGGCTCTACACAGAGAACCGACCTTCTTAGCAGCGGATTTAGCTATGGATTCTATATAGTCATTCTACTTGAGGTCTTTTGCATCAATTTGCAGCTGAGCTAGTTACATATAACCGTAATACTAACAGTTCCTTTCTCGCACTTCTTGGTTGTGGAACTCCCTTCCGGATCCATGCTTTCTAGCCAACTTTGATCTGTAAATTTAAATGCATTGTCATTCGTTGTGTACTGTCCTCCTGATTATTCTTTGTGTTCCTGCTCATTAGTAATGTTTCTATTTCTAATTCTTCCGCACCAAGTACCACCCTGTGTCCTAGTGGCTTTATTACCTTGCATAGAGTAAAACTGATTATATATATATATATATATATATATATATGGATTTCTTGTCGTCTTTCCATGACAACACTATCAAGCTAATCAGATCATACGAACAGATCTTACACAAAATAAATAGACAGAACTTGTCTATATTATTCAATGAAACCTGTATTAATATATATATATATATATATGATAAATGTGTCTGTGCGTACACAATGTCATGATCGGTTGTAAATTTGCACTATGCGGTTGAATATATGTTGCCACCTGTTAAACTAAAAAACGCTTTTGTCCGTTACTTTGAGATGTTCATTTTGCCTCACCTGTACATGATTACAGTTATACTATAAATGTTGAGTAAAGGTGGAAGCAGGTACGATTCGCAAATTGCATTGGAAATCCTTTTTGTCTAATAACAGGGAAATTGGCTTGTACGAGCTGCCATCGCGGAAAAACACCTCCATGAATAAAATTAGCAACATAGGTAATTAAAATAAAGAAGAAAGAGAAAAAAGAAAGGAAAAAATCAACTTGCGAAAAAGTTTTCTTTCTGTTTCTTTTCTTTTCGTCAGCGTTGACCAAAAAGAAGAAAGAAAAATCGAAAGAAGAACAAACCAATGGAGAAGAAAGAAAGAAAGAAAGAAAGAAAGAAAGAAAGAAAGAAAGAAAGAGGATAAAAAGTGAAGGTAAGGTGAACAAGTGCAATGTCAAAGAACAAAAGAAATTTAAAAACAAAGAAAAAAGACTGTAATAAAACTGTCGTATATATTTGTGTATCAGTCAGTTGTTTAAGTGCCATACGTCATACACACTTTGGGCGATCATGTCTCTTTCGAGACATGACTCAAGATTTATTTTCAATTCATTTTATGTTTTATTCCATCCTAAATCTCTCATCCTCAACAAGTCTTGTGTACGTAGTTATTCACAAAAGTTTGATTCCATTCTCATTTTCAGTTTTTATACATGTTAACAGACATGTTTCAACCATGTCCACTCTGGCCATCTTCAGATATCCATTATTTCTCAGTAGTAGGGCAGAATGTTGACTCTTATATAAAACAATTATGTTGTAGAAGTAACTTAAAATTTTGATGTGTAATCAGTCAGTTAAGTGCTATACGTGAAACACGCTTGGGCGATCATGTCTCGAAAGAGACATGACCGATTGAGCAAAAGATTATCCCACAGTAGGTTCCCATTGTTTTTTGCGGTAGACTGGTTGCCAGCCAAGACTATAGAACCCAATCTCTCCTATTATTTAATCCATGACTTGAGGGAAGAGACGGATTAATACCTTTCCCAAGGGTATTTGTGCGTAAGTGAATGCAAGGAATTCAACTGGAATTCGAACTCGGCACTCCGATTTATCGTTTCGAGTCGATATGCAAGTCGAGAATTTAAGACTCAAAACTAGAAATCGATTTATACATGGATAAAAGTTTTATTAGATTGAAATTTGTACATGATTAGAACGATTAAGAAGAGTAACTTTTAGCGTCGGACGTAGAAAAAAAACAACTCTTCATTTGTTTCCTAAAAGAATTATAATCTTTTACTCTAATTGATTTGAAGAAATACTTGTAGGCAAAATGATTCAAACGTTCATTTCCGTCCATGAGATCCGGGTTCGAATCATGGTCGATTTGTCAGAAAGATGTGACTTCTTAATGCTACTGACCTTGAGAGGCGATCCCAGGGTTAGAAAGTACCTGAAAACTATACCTTGTGAGTGAAAATTAGGTAAACGGAACTATTCTGGGGCCTTCGATGGTTGTATAAACGCGAAGCCACAAGTCATCGTGACCGAGGGTTTTACTGATTTTGTTCAGACTGTTGATCACACCAGATAAGGCACTCTTCCGTAGAGAACTGTAAATAACGTTTGCTCGGCATGGTTGCAATATAAAGCACAGGTGGACTCTGTGGGTATTAAACAAACACAAATATGCCTGAGCAAGGGTCTGCAGTAGGGACTGGCTAACCAACCTAGTAGACAGACATACTCACAAACGATATGACCATTATTATTATTATAAACTAGCTGTACCCGGCCACGCGTTGCTGTGGCTCAGTTTGGTTAAATTGAAAACTTTATTTACTAAACCAACGAAATGAATGGGATAGCGATAATAATTCTTTGAAAAAAAAAGAAAACTTTATATAGATGACAATGAACAAGTTTTATTGAAACTTGTGGTGATTCAACATAAGGTGGTGTGATTCACTGATGACAATGTGCAGATTGCGAACTTGGAAGGAAAACAGAAAGAAAAACCCTAGACAAACAGGTGTTGTAACCCTAAAATGTTACTGCGTAAATAATCACCAAAACGGAGTTTGGGAATAATAGTATATCAACAAGTACAAGACTTGCACGCTGCGTGACTTATATACACCGCTACCCTTCGGCGGGGCCCTGTCTGGGTTCCTCTCTGCCCGAAAGCGACTAAGAAAGATTTTTGATCAGTATGATCACCCGGTATTTACCATTTCCTTGCCAAGGTCAATTAATGTGAGGATTCCGAGCCCTTAAACACAGCCGAAAATATTCTGTAGACCCAGCTTAACATTAGGTCGGGCTTTTGTCTATTCTCCCCAGACGAGACTCTACCCTTCGGCGAAACCCCGTCTAGGGTCCTCTCCGCCCAAAAGTAGAGAGTCGACCAAGAGAAAGTTTGGATCAGTATGATCACTCTCTTTTACCCCAATAGTATCCATGTATTTAAGAGGATAAGAATATACCCTTATAGGTAGGTATGTAACAAGATAGCAAAGTAAAGCAAGAAGAACGGAATAAAGGATACAATTGTAGGTACCTCCATTAAATCGCTAAAAAAAGCATAGTATAAATAAAAAAAGGTCCCAAACTTAATAAAACAAACTTTTTCCATCAAGATGATTATCATTTAGAGGAAATATTAAAGTAATTTTTAAGTATTTTTAAAAAATTGTTCATCCCTTCTAATATTTTCGAAATTTTGGCAGAAAATCTTGTTTTGATTTGAGTTAGCGGGTAACCAAAACGTTATGACTGTTTACAATGGAAAACGTAATGATGACATCGCCCACTTTTTACGTTGACAAACATGAATTTTGAAATTCTCGCAAAAATCAAATAATAGTCGGATTTTAATGAAACTTTCAGTACTCATTCACAAATGAATGAGATTATTTTTTAAATTTTTTTTTTAAATCTTGGTAAAAATATTTTTTTTACCTCTCTTACCCCATCTCTACGTAAATCCATGAAATTTTAATAGATTTTAGTGTTGTGGTCTATAATTTTGTTAGTTAACGCAGGACTCATTGGGGAATATAAATCATCTATTTTTTTATTTTAAATTTACGACTTCTATCCGAAAATCTGCTCCGAAGAGTAAAATAAAAAAATGCAATAAAACTCTAATATTATTTAATTTGATAAGCTTTTAATTGCTTGAATAAATAATGAAAATTAAGGACATTATAGTCTGAAGACGAAAAATAATTTCGATAACTAATGAAATTTAAAAAAAATTGTTTTCATTTTCTTTTTCTTTTTTTTTGATATTATAATAATTTATAAAGTTTTAAAAATATTTTTAAAATCTTTAAAGAACTGTTGCGGTTACATTTTTAGTTAAGAATTGATGATCATATTGCCTATCGAAAATTGAAAAGTTTAATACAAATCGTTTGGCCTTCATACTTTTAAAATAATTAGAAATTTCTTTTGTGTATTTGAAGTTTCTTTTTGTATGGTAATTTCTATGTGCAAATTACAGAATTTCCTCCCTTACTCGAAAGAAAATTGGTACAATTTTGTCACTTATAAACGTCATACATTTTTATCTCTAATCAAGAACCTGTCAACAAATTTTTAATTTACGACGCGGACAGGTCAAAAAGTTCATATCGGTGATTAAGAAATAGTTTTATTCTAAATTTCACGTTATAAATAAGTAATACTTGTGTAAATCAGATTAATTTAACATAAAATTTACTAATTTTTCAAAAATAATGTGTCACAGATGTGTATTTTATTTTTGCAAGATTTTTTAAAACCGAAAATTAACTTTTGTATACAAATGTGTCGATCGCTCAAAAATGGCGGCAAAATTCAAAAATTGAAAAAAAATCTGAAAGCTTTATATTCCAATCAATATAATTTCTGTTTGAAATACACCAGACTATTTTGCTTACTGGAAATAGTAAATTTAATCATTGCGCTTTCAATTAAAAATAAAATAAAGGTTTAAAGGAAACTTTTTTATTTTTAGAGATTCAGTTTAAAAGTAACTACGCATTTTTTTTTTTTCGCGATTTGGTTGAGGTACCGAAATTGTCACCAGCGGGAGAGATAGGCCAAGGTGTGAACTTCGAATTGAAGACATCAGAATCAAGCCAGTACAGAATTTTAATTATTTGGGTAGTGCTGTAACAAACGAAATACACAAAAATCTGAAGGCACATTGGAATAAAGAACTTTTCCTTACTTCAATTTGCCTTCGTGGAACTAAAATAAAAAACATTACGAGATGGAAAAATGTTCGTTACAAACAAAGAAAAGAGTGCCTGATATATTATTCTGCTTTCACAATTGAAGACAAGGATCGCTCGGTTCACACTCCACCCACGTCTATTGAACAGGTTAAGAGGCTCATCCCTTGTTCCCTGTTTAGGATGTGGTTTCCGGCTTTCTCTTTTCCAATCTTTTCACTATTACGTAGCCCCCTGCACATCAGTGACGTTACCGCCTTGCTCAGGGTGATACGATTAAAACAAAAAAAAAATGATACTCAGCTTTTCTGTATATAGCTGTTTGTGTGAACATAATTACAAGAGGCAGTGATATGCGTGTTTTGTGTTGAAGTTACATCATCCTGATTCCAAGAAGGTGTAATATGTCTGTGTTGGGGCAAGTGTGGTCTGAGTTAGAGATTTCAAACACACGGACGGACGAACAGAACTTGCCATTTAATTATTTAGATATCACTTCATCTTTATGCTATTATTTTAACCTCAAGGTTCTAGATTCTTTAGAATATCATATTTTCCTGGTAGATAATGCGCACATTTTCCCAAATACTTTTTGCTTAAAACATCACCTGCGCATTATATGACGGAAGTCATGATTTCGAGCAGACCTAGCGGCCAAAGTGATTAGTACCCAGCTACACCTAATTGTTCAATAAAATGTCCATTAGTGATTTCTTAATGAACTGTTATGCGCATTATATGGTGAAAAATACGATCTTTTTTATTCACTAGTATAATTTTATGCTTTCGTTCTTTCTTTTCCTATATCAAAAAATAAAAGCTTAGCCTTGATTCTGCGTTGTGGTGCAGGAATATAGGCTCGAAACGAGAAATCAGAGAACCGAGTTCGAATTCCAAGTGAATTCATTGCATTCACTTACGCGCAAATACTCTTGGGAAAAGTATTAATCCATCTCTTCCCTCCAGTTATGAGTTAAATAACAGAACTGAATATAATAGTTGGAATCATGATTAAGGCTTCTACTGGTCATATAGTGGGGGATCAGTTTTCTACTGTTATTAAGTAATAAACTGATCCCCCACTAATTACTACTTAATAATATAATAAATCTCTTCTCCCTCTAGATATGAGTCAAATAATAGGACAGACTGGGTTCTATAGCCTTGGCTGGCAACCAGTCTACCGCAAAAAGTAATGGCAATCTACTGTAGGATAATCTTCTGCCCAGTCAGTCATATCTCTAAAGAGACATGATCGCCCAAGCGTCTATCACGTATAGCACTTAACCGACTGACAATTTTATGTTAGCAGATTACTTGTTTAAAGTCTAGTGTTACTAAATTATGAGAGACTAGTGACATTTAGGGTTGCTTTCGGAAGCCGAACGCCATTAAATTTTGAAATTCTTTTCTTTGGGTTACATTTTAAAGTACATTAGGATAACTAATTACTGAAATGTCAACTGAAAACCATTGTCTAGTTCACTGCTCGTAGAACTGGGCTGGTAACACTAAGGGGGTTGGAAAGTGAATTTCAATAATTGCGTAATGGCGTCAAGTTACCAGTTTCAGTTTTGCGAACCGCTTAAGTGATTTCGTTGCTGCATTCATCACAATGTCGCCAATTAACTAAGACAACTCATCTAAAATCGCACAGGTGTACGATTTTGCTATCTCCGGCCCAGATAATAGACGGTTTTTATCAGTTGTTAGTCGTCGGAATGTCAGCCATAACTAAAAGACGTCTCTCGTCAGGTCACGTGATTCAAATTTCGGAAATACTTCAGTGTTAGACTCATTGGGCGAAGATCTGTTCCTTATTTTATAAATTGGGGAAATAATTACGTTAAGCGACGATTTCCCTATCTTATAAACAAGTATTATTTTGTGTTCAAAACTGAAGGGCTTCAGTGTTCTTTTTTATCTTTCAATCAATGACGCATCAATTTTACTAGTCTTAAAAAATTATTTTTAACAACAATAATATTAAGATTATATAAGTAAAATGATTAAAATGCTGAAATTGCGCAAAAAATAAATCTAGAAACCATTTTAATAAAAGAAGTTTATATAAAATTACATGAAAAACTAATTAACAATTAGAATGTTGCTAACAAAGTTTCTTTTTCAAAGAAGACACCGAAATAAAGCCAGACTGTTTATATATATATATATATATATATATATTTAATCGTATCACCCCGAGCAACGTCACTGATGTGCAGGGGGCTATGTAATAGTGAAAAGATTGGAAAAGAGAATGCCGGAAACCACATCCTAAACAGGGAACAAGGGATGAGCCTCTTAACTTGTTCAATAGACGTGGGTGGAGTGTGAACCAGGCGATAGATAGATCTATCTACTCCAATTAAATATATATATATATATATATATATATATATAGAGAGAGAGAGAGAGATATGTGTGTGTGTGTGTGTGTGTGTGTGTGTGTGTGTGTGTGTGTGTGTGTGTGTTTTATTAAGAATACACATTTAAGTGCCGAATCTAGGTACATCGTCAGTGTTGTTGCACCTATGTCACTAGAAGTTTCGGGTCTAAATAAACAACAGACTTCTTCAATGGGCGACATGACTAAAAATTACTATTTGCTTTAGGACGTGCAAGATATAAGCTCCCCTAGAAAATGGCAACCAATCAAGACTTCACTTGGGCTATTCGATGTTATAGATCGGGTATGCTCGGTTGTACTGACCTTCATACATACCATCATGACACAGTATTTTTGGAGGAAAAGAAGAAAACAAACCAATATATATATATATATATATATATATATAAATGGAACTTTGTCTATGTGTGTGTGTGTGTGTGTGTATCCGTTACCTATAGACTCCGAAACAGCTGAACCGATTTTCTTGAAAATTTACACTGTTGTACTATAAGCGTCTGCGAGTATTCTTAGCTAGGTTTTGTATCGAGGTACCCCCGATAAATATCGAAAATCAATAATCTAAAAAATCGGGTTATAGAAGTGGTCCGATTTTAATCAAATTTCATACACTCATAGACAAAGACATAAGAAACGATATTCAGAAGTTTCAAGGTTGCAGTTCTTACCATAGTGCAGAAAATCGATAATATATATATATTTACGCTCTCACACGTTGATTGAGCACTCTGGAAAAATAGTAGACTTTGATAAACAGTAGCTACTCTGGCATGTACGCATCGCTCATTCAGTGAAATGAATTAGAGCGCTCTAGCTATTGGGCGCGTATAATGATATGCGCTAAAAAGTCTGCCTACTTCCACCGAACGCCCATAGCCCAGGGGTAGAGTCGCCGACGCCATTTCGGTCGGGTTTCAATCCCGGTTAAGAAAGCAATCGGAGTCTAACCGTACTGATGAGCTGTGATACGGCGAAACAGATCTCTCTGCGGATGACAATATATATATATATATATATATATATATATATATATATATATATATATATATTGTCATACATATATATATATATATATATATATATATATATATATTATCGGGAATCTTTTTACAATAAAAAGACACGTCATTAGGGGTGTGAACACTGCAGACTCCGTATAGCAGTCTTTGCGGCTTGCCAACCGTCTTCCCAGTTGTTACCGAGTCTTTCCTCAGTCGTCATATATATATATATATATATATATATATATTAAAACAAATAAAGAAATAGGAAATAGCGCAAAACATCATACCCTTTCAGCACGTGCACGTTAAGAATAAATATAAAACCTTGTAATTTGAGAAACTAACCACAGGCTATTATGAGAATTCTGTTTTGCAATACTGTTTTACAAGTCAAAAACCACTCCCTTCTGGAAAAAAATTTCGTAAGTCGACGCAAAAATGATCGCTTGAAGATAGATTCATAGTAAAAACATGATTCCGAAACATTGGAAATTCTGTGTCGTGAAAATTTTAGAGTCATTCTATTACAATAAAATCAATTATATTACAATATATATATGAATAGAATAAGCAAAGAACAGATAGGAAAAAGTGTTTTTAATCTAACATGTTTTACTTGAATAAACTTCTTCAGAGATTTAAGACAAATGATTTAAAAATGTATTAAAAATACCAAAGAAAAAAAAATTTAAAAATTAAAATCATTTATTTTAACAAATCTCTAAAGAAGATTGTGGAAGAATAAAATATACATTTTGCATTTTAAAAGAGAATTTTATTAATAGAATAGATTAAGAAATAGTAGTTAAAAGTTCAATGAGAAAGTTTTAGGGTATCAAGAAATGTTCGCAGTAATAATTTGTTGGAAAGAGTTCATGCGTACATATATATGTATAAGTGTTTGTTTGGTAGGAATGCCTTTGGATGGAGAAGAAGAAGTAAAATGAATCAACACACGAGAAAGAAGGAGAAAGAGGACGATGTGCGACGCGATCTTATGTCCGGGTCGATTTGAACTTTCTGCCTTGTTACATCTTAGGTTGTCGTCTCACCTGCTTCCATGTGACTCTATGGCTGACGATGACCGAAGTATTTATAGCATTTAGATTTTTCGCACTGGATCGCTAAGTCCTCTGGGTCTTGTAAATAGCTCCCATTGGTCAGAAAATCAATTTAGCATCTACTTGCGAAATCCGGTTTCGACTTTTTCTTTAAGCACATGCTCAATCCTTTTTCTATTTCAGAAAAAACAGGAATTCACACGTCATTGCGAATTTTTGTAAAAGTGAAGAAGAAGGGTGTTGCTTTTAATTCTTAATTTCTTGTCCGACAAGCTTAAAGCGAAACATGACTTTTTCCTCCCAGCTCTTGATTTATTCTACTCATCTTGCCAGATTTCAATCTATATATTCAACTCATATATAAATCTATTTTCCTTCTAGTTCTATGGTGTTTTTTTTTGGGGGGGGGGGGGGGTTGTAATCATTTCACTCCAAGCAAGCTAGTTTTACTGCCACTGTTGCGCAGGGGGTTACATAAGGGAAAATGATGAGAAAGAGGGGTTAGTCATAGGAAATGCCTGAAGGAGGGTAATAGACGAATGAGAATACCGAGAAGGGGGATGGTGGAGATGGAGAAAAGAGCTTGAGAGAATGGATGAGAGTTAGTGAGATAGAAGATGTATATTGACCTTAGATTTAACTTCCTGGAGATTGTAGCAGTCGGGGAAGCAAGTTTATTGAAGGGAATTCCACAGGGGGGAAGTGCGAGAAAAGAAGCTGTTAGAGTAGAAATTGCGGTTACATTTTATTGGTTTCACTGTAAAAGAGTGGGACCTAATTGCTAGTCTAGTAGCTCGAGTAACTTCATACCTAGGGGGCACCAGTGAGCTATGTTCATTGGAGCAGAAGCCGCGAAAGTATTTGTAGAAGAGACACAGGGAAGCCACGTCACGCCAGTGAGAGAGCGACTGCAACTGAGCTGTCAAGTCGTTATCGATCAAATTACATATTCTCCGTTGGATTTATCAAGAACTTCGATGTGAATAGTAGAGGTACCCGACCAGATGTGGCAGCGGTATTCAATACACAAGCGGATGGTAGATTTATATATATGCAGGATGGATTCAGAAGAGAAAAACTTCCTGGCCCTGCACAGTGAACCGACCTTCTTAGCAGCGGATTTAGAACTTCTGTTTAACCAGTTTATATTATGTCGAAATAAAATGTACAATTTTGTAGTAGTTTGTAGTTTGTACATGCTCTAAAGTAATAATTAGTACTCATTTCTCTATTTTTATGTTGAGCACTGTTTTAAATTGATGTTTTGAACGTTGCAGTTATTTTCTTCGTTACTTATTCATTTGGATTATATATATATTGTCATCCGCAGACAGATCTGTTTCGCTGTATCACAGCTCATCAGTACGGTTAGACTCTGATTGCTACATAACCCAGGCTCGAAACCCGACCGATTTGGCATCAGTCGGCGACTCTATCCCTGGGCCACGGGGCGTTTGGTGGAAGAAGGCAGTCTTTTTAGCGCATATCATATTACGCGCCCAATAGCTAGAGTGCTCCAATTCATTTTACTGAATGAGCAATACGTACACGCTAGAGTGGCTACCTTTCTTCCAGAGTGCTCAGTCAGGGTGTGAGAGCGTATATATATATATATATATACGAATAAAAAATTATGTGTAAGGATTTGAAAAAATCTCTAAGAGATGCTATAAAAAACGCAAAAATAAAACCTGTTTATAAAAATCCATCAAAATGAAGCCAGACAGTTTAAGCATTTTGTGGCAATGATTTACAAGATGAGGCTCGGATTTAGTGTTGTCAAACCAGATAAATTTAAATTGCAAACGTACGCGATTTTGATTGGATAGCGATTCTTGAGTTTTAACCAATGGGAATAAGACAAATATACCCCCTAACGACTTTCGTTTTGATCTAATTGGAGTCGTTGTTTGTTATATAAGATGAAAATGCTTGACTGCAAAGTCAGTAATTCTTAGACCACTTCCGTGCGTATAGAAGCTGTGATCTTGGTAGAAATATATTGACCTGACCTCGGCAAGAAAAGCTGCGACATAGGATGATAAAATACTACTGCTACTACTACTGTTGTTACTACTTCTGTTGTTGGAGGATTAAGAACCCCTAAAAACCTACGAAAATTCTCTTTACTGAGAATGTCTTTTCTAAACCTGGGAGAGTTTAGCGCATATTTGAGAACGCCTGTTTCAAACATTTAACTATTTTGTCTAAAGGACCCAGAAAACCAGCTTCGCCTGAGGTAAACATGTTTTTCATTAAGTGTTGACTTTTAAGAGAAAAAATGTATTTGAAAGGGCTGTTAACTTGCCTTGATAGTTTGAATTGCATAAGGTAAGTTTTGTGCAAAGCTTATATTGTAATTTGTACAATTTGTATAGACTATACATACTCGTACATAGTGCGAATTTTTAAGATGATTTTTTGACGTCAGAAATAGGTGTTCGCACTATACACATGTTATTTTTAGAAGAGGTTTACAATGATGAGTTTTAGGTGACGAATTGAATACAGGTAAATTTGGAGGAGAGGGGCTAAATTTGTGCATTTCCAGTAACTGTAACTGTTACGTCGGGTAACAGAATTATGTGAAATAATACAAAACAACGTAATAGTATAAAAGTAGGCGTATTGACTGGAAAGAGAAGTATTTACAAGAGGTGAGGATTAGTAGAATACAGAACAAGGTAATTAGTATACAGTATCGTCGTAGAGACGTGATAGATTGACTAGTAGAACACTTCCAGTGAAATGCCGGAAATACCCGACTGACTCGCTCACTCGACTTCCTTACTCGACTTCCTTCCTCGAAGTATAATCACTACTATTTTATATAGGGATTCGAATAGTCCATTTCCCTGGAAAGGTGGAGAGCGCCCCAACAGTAACCTACCTGATAGGTCTACATTATCATGGCACTTTTGACTAATCTTAATCTGAGTACAGGTAAGCACTTTTAGCCAGCTTCCTCTAACCTAAGATCTTTCTTTTTGTTGTTAGAAGAACAGCGAGATGTCATTCACTGTGTGCCGCTTAAAATACACCAATACTTTATATAAATGAAGAATTAACAATATTTTTTTTCCTTTTCCCAATCTGCGTTCATCGTCGTTCCTGCATTTTTACATCACTGAGACATTGATTTTTCCAACGGCACCCGTTTTGTCTGATATGTATTCATACATTATGTTTCACTTGTGTTCTTTATTTTTTTCTGTTTAACCTGATGTTGACTGCTCGACGACCAAAGCAGAATGATAGATTTGAGTTCTGCGCATGGGATCGACGCATATCTTGCGATACCAAAACAATTATTTTTCATTACTCATTTAGCGAGCCGATGTTAAAAAATATGTTGACTATTAAAAAGAAATTGCCTACAGACTGCAGAGATAACCAGTGGATAAAGAGAAACCGAGAAAAAGTAACAAGTCTATGCGAACTTTATTCTTGTTATAAAAAAACACATTAAACAAACATCGGACAGAGGGGAAAGACAGTCATGCAGAGACATAGCTTCGTGGTCGAGCGACAAGCTTCCCCTTACCATCAACTCCGCCGTTGACATAGAATATCAACTGACAGCAACCGACACTCTTTCGTCTTCTCTTTCCTTTTCCTTTCTTCCTCTCTCTCTTCACGGCAGCAGCGGATATAAGTTTATGTTTTGTACATATGTAAATAAATTATGCATTTATATATCGGCTCGGAATGAGAAATTGTGGAGCCGAGTTCGAATTCCAGTTGAATTTCTTGCATTCACTTACGCGCAAATACCCTTGGGGAAGGTATTACTCCGTCTCTTCCCTCTAATTATGAGTTAAATAACAGGACAGATTGGGTTTTATAGCCTTGGCTGGCAACCAGTCTACCGCAGAAAGCAATGGCAACCTAGTGCAGGATAAGCTTCTTCCCAATCAGTAATGTCTCTTTCGAGACATGATTGCCCAAGCGTGTATCACGTATAGCACTTAACTGACTGAATATAATAGTTGGAATCATGATTAAGTCTTCTACTGGTCATAATTTTGGGGATCGGTTTTCTATTTTTATGAAGCAATAAACTGATCACCTACTAATTACTACTTAATAGTATAATACATCTCTTCCTCCTCTAGCTATGGGTTAAATAATTGGACAGATTGTGTTCTGGCAACCAGTCTACCGTAGAAAGTAATGGCAATCTACTGCGAGATAATCTTCTGCCCAGTTAGTCATGTCTCTTTCGAGACATGATCGCCCAAGCGTGTTTCACGTATGGCACTTAACTGACTGACTGAGGCGAAGTAGTGGTTGACAGCTGCAGTTCTGCCTTCCAGGTCACCCAGTCCTTCGCTTATGCAAAAATATTTATATTTCTTTTTTTTTTATTTAATGTTCATCTAATAATTATTTGTTAAATAAAGATGCACCCCCAATATACGGCATGTGATGATTGCACAGGCTGAAATATCAAATGAATTTTAATTCTAGTAGCTTTATTTCCTGTATACAGTAATATCAACAGGAATCTACAAATACTTTCACGGCTTCTGCTCCGATGAACTTAGCTCACTGGTTCCCTCTATATATGAATTTACTCGAGCAACAAGATTAGCAATTAGGTCCCACCCTTTTTACTGTGAAACCAATAAAATGTAAATGCAAATTCTACTCTAACAGCTTCTGTTCTGGAATTCCCTTCCGTTTACTTGCTTTCTCGACAGCTACAATCTTCAAGAATTCAAATGTAAAGTCAATAGTCATCTCCTATCTCACTAACCTGGATCCTCTCTCTCATGCTCCTTTCTCCGTCCACTCCACTCCACTCTCATCAGTATTCTCATCCTTCTCTTACCCTTTTCCTGACACCCCCTATAACCTGTCACTCTTTCTCATAACTTTCTTCTTTTATCTGTGTCTCGTCTACAAATACTTTCACGGCTTTTGCTCAGATGATCTTAGCTCACTGGTGCCCCCTGTATATGAATTTACTCGAGTCACAAGATTAGCAACTAGGTCCCACCCTTTTACTGTGAAACTAATAAATTGTAAACGTAAATTCTACTCTAGTAGCTTCTTTTTTAGCACTTCCCGCCTGTGGAATTCCTTTCCATTTACTTGCTTCCCCGACAGCTACAGTCTCCAAGAATTTATATTTAGTCATCTCCTATCTCACTAACCTGCATCCTGTCTCTCGTGCTCCTTTCTCCGTTCACTCCACTCTTATTAGTATTCTCATCCTTCTCCTACCCACTTCCTGACACCTCTTATAACCTGTCACTCTTTCTCATAACTTTTCCTCTTATGTAACCCCCTGCAAAACAGTGTCAGTAAAATGCCTTGCTTGGGGCGATATGATTATAAAAAAAAAAAGTCATCTCCTATCTCACTAACCTGCATCCTCTCTCTCATTCTCCTTTCTCCGTTCACTCTACTCTCATCAGTATTCTCATCCTTCTCTTACTCACTTCCTGACATCCCCTATAATCTGTCACTCTTTCTCATAACTTTTCTTCCTATGTAACCCCCTGCAAAACAGTAGCAGTAAATGCCTTGCTTGGGGCGATATGATTATAAAAACAATCAACAAAATCGATGATAAAATTCATGATAAAATTGATGATAATATCTTATTATTATTCTTATAGAAGCTAAACAAAGCATTACGATACGTGCTCAGAAGCTGTGTCGGATTATACACGAACTATACAAAAAATCAGGTTTATTAACAAAAAAACTTTCGCACTATAAATTAAATCATCTTTTACAGGAGTACATCCGCTGGTAAAAAATATTTTGTCCATTTAATATATTTTCCTTTCAAATTTCACTTGGCGTGTGAAACGAAGATGGAAATATAAACAGTCAAACACCAAATGAAAAAAAAAATGGTTTCTGAGTCGGAAAAGTTGCGCATCCTTCCGCTTAATAAATTACCGCTTCGAAAATAAATATTTTATATTTTTCAACTAACAGGGCGCGTTCCAGTCGACAATAAAAAAAACTAAAAACATAACTTCGTGATCTCTTTGAAGGGTATATGAATCAAGTTTCTAGACCAGAAAGAATAGTAACGAGTAGGAACGGCAGCAATTCGCGACACGCACGGCTTGAAGAAATTTCCTTACTCATTCAACCTTCTCCCTCACCAAGCAGCGTGATACTTTCCTCCTTACTCTCTCACTTGCCTCTTTTTTTTCTCGCTCATACACGCAAAGGATTTTTATCTTAAGAACTGTGAGAACTTTGACACTCATAGTTGTAAAACATGCGAAACTATAGATACTTGATATATTTATATTTAAACACCATTTACGGCCTTTTCTTTGTTGTAGGTTGATTCAGATCCACAACAGGTGTAAGAAATTTCTTAACATTCTCTTTAGCACCTTCACAAGTACTTCAAAATGTAAAATATCTAAACTTATTTATAAATGGAACTTTGTGTGTGTGTGTGTGTGTGTGTGTGTGTGTCCGTTACCTATAGACTCCGAAACGGCTGAACCGATTTTCTTGAAAATTTACACTGTTGTACTATAAGCGTCTGCGAGTGTTCTTATCTAGGTTTTGTGTCGAGGTACCCCTGATAAATATTGAAAATCGATAATAGTCAAATTTGATACACTCATAGACAAAGACATAAGAAACGATATTCAGAAGTTTCAAGGTTGCAGTTCTTACAATAATGCAGAAAATCGACAATATATATATATATATATATATATATATATATATATATATATAAGGCAAGATGTGTGTGTGTGTGTGTGTGTGTGTGTGTGTGTGTGTGTCTGTTTATCTGCCTGTATGTCTGTATTTTCAGCCCTTTTATTTTAGTTTTGCTTCGGGTTTGGCTCTAAGTAGGTATAATTGTAGTTCTTAGTCTCAGCCATGATACCATTTACTCAGAGGACTTATTTAGCCTTCAAAATTCAGTTTACGACGAAAAAAACTTATTTGATATCGATACCAGGAAATCAAAATTTGACTTACATCCATTCATTTTTCTTTCAGTCTATGGTTTCGCTTTAACTGGAAACAACTATTGCTTTTTAGTCTTTCGTGCCAACGTCCAAAGAGTCTGAACTCCAGGACCATGGATTAGTTTTAAAGCTTTCATTACACCTGAGCAACGCCGGGCTATACTGCTAGTTTATAATAAGATTGCCTTCAAAAGTAATTGTAAAAAGAGGTATAAGAGCGCCATTAAAAAGTATTTGTAAAGGGAGGTATAAGCGAGCCTTTAAAAGCACTTGTTAAGAGAGGTACAAAGACTAAAAGAGCGACTTAAAAAATACATGTTATTTATACATACCTCCACTAAATCTTTAAAAAACAGCATAACTCTTTCCATCAAAATGTTTATATTAAGAAGAAAGATCAAATTATTTTTTTAATTTTTCAATCCCTTCCAACATGTTTGAAACTTTGGCAGAAAATAATTGTTTTGATTTGAGTTAGCGGGTAACCAAAACGTTACGACTGTTACAATGGAAAACGTAATGATGACATCACCCACAATATTTTTCGGTGACAAACACATTAATTTGGAAATTCTCGCAAAAAATCAAATAATTGTCGGATATTAATGAAACTTTCAGTATTCTTTCACAACTAAGTGAAATTATTTTTTAAATTAATATTTTTTAAAAACCTTAGTAAATTTTGATTTTACCTCTGTTACCCCACTCCACGTAAATCCATGAAATTTTAATAAATTTTCCTTTGTTGAGGTCTATGGTTTTAAACGCAGGGCTCATTTGTTTTATTAGTTAAACGCAGGACTTTTTAAATTCGCCTCTGTATCCGAAAATCTACTCCGAAAAGTAAAATAAAATTGTAATAAAACTCTAATTTTATTTCATTTGATAAGCTTTTAATTGCTTGAATAAATAGTAAAAATTAAGGACATGAAAATCTGAAGAAAATTTTTTTCGATAACTAATGAAGTTTTATAAGAATTGTTTTCATTTTTTTTTTTATTATAACAATTTATGAAATTTCAAAAATATTTTTAAAATACTTCAAAGATTTGTTGCGGTTACATTTTTAAGTTAATAATTAAATATTATATTGCCTATCGAAAATTGAAAAGTTTAATACAAATCGTTAGGCCTTCATATTTTTAAAATAATTAAATTTTTTTTGTGTATTTGAAGTTTTTTTTTCGTATGATAATTTTTTATGTGCAAATTAAAAGGTCAGAGTTTCCTCCCTTACCCGAAAAAAATGTTATACAATTTTGTCACTTATGAACGCCGTACTCTTTTATCTTTAATCAAGAATCTATCAACACGTTCTTGATATATGGCGGACAGGTCAAAAAGTTCAAATCTGTGTTAATTTAACATAAAATTTGCTAATTTTCCAAAAATAATGTGTCACGGATGTATATTTTTTGCAAGATTTTTTAAAACCGAGAATTAACTTTTGTTTACAAATGTGTCGATCGCTCAAAAATGGCGGCAAAATTCAAAAACTGGGAAAAAATCTCAAACTTTTATATTCCAATCAATATAATTTCTGTTGGAAATACACCAGAGTATTTTGCTTACTGGAAATAGTAAATTTAATCATTTAGCTTTCAATTAAAACTAAAATAAAAGTTTAAAGAAAACATTTTCATTTTTAAAAATTCAGTTTCAAAGTTAGAAATCGAAAATGACTGGACTCCACTAAAGGTATCTAAATTGTGCAATGAGGTAAAAAAGCACCTTTATAAGTAACTGTAAACAGAAAGATGAGAATCTTTAAAATTACTAGTAAAGAGAGGTTACGAACACCTTTAAAAGTACTTATAAAGAAAGATATGAGAGCACCTTTAAAAGTATTTGCATAGCGGAGTATAAGAGTACCATTAAAAGTACTTGTATAAAGAGGTATGAAAGAACCAGTAAAAGTTCTTGAAAAGAGAGATATAAGGGCACATTTAAAAGTACTTCCTAGGATGGGCATAAGAGTGCCTTTTAAAGAATTGCTAAAGAGAAGTATAAAAGCGATTTTAAAAGTACTTATAAAAAGAGATATAAGAACATCTTTAGAAGTACTTGAAAACTGAGGCACAACAGCCCGTTTAAATGAACTTCTAAAGCGAGGTATAAAAGCACCTTTGTACGTACCTGTAAAGAGAAGTATAAGAGTACCGTTAAAATTACTTGTAAGAGGGGGTATAATAGCATTTTAAAGTACTTGTAAAGAGCGGTATCAAAGCGCTTTTAAAAGTAATTATAAAGAAAGACATGAGAACACTGTTAAAAGTACTTATACAGATAGGTATAAAAGCGCTTGTAAAAGTTTTAGTATTAGGAAAAAACTTTTATAGTGAGGTTTAAGAGCACATTTAAAAGTAATTCTATAGAGAGGTATAAGGACATCATTAAAAGTACATTTATAATATCTCCTTTAAAAGTACATGTAAATAGAAGTATAATTGCACCATTAAAAGTACTTGTAAAAAGAGGTTCAAGAGTACCTTCAAAATTACTTTTAAAGAGAGGTATAAAAGCTCCTGGAAAAGTAATTGTAAAGAGAGTTATCAGAGCAGCTTTAAAAGTACTTGTATAGAGAGGTATGAGAGCTCTTTTAAAAATTCTTCTAAGCAGAGGTATAAGAGCAACTATGAAAGTAACTGTAAAAATAAATATAACAGCGCTATTAAAAGTATTTGTAAAAAGAGGTATAAGAAGCTCTTTAAAAGTAATTGTATAGTGAGGTATGTGAGCACCTTTAAAATACTTCTAAAGAGTTATAACAGCACATATAAAGTATTTGTAAAAAGAGGCATAATAGCACCGCTAAAAGCTTGTTTAAAGAGAGGTATAAAGGCATCTTTAAAAGTACCTGTAAAGAGAGGTATACCTTTAAAAGTAAAAAAATGTATACACCTTTAAAAGTAAGTATAAAGAGAGGTATAAGAGCATCTTTAAATGTACTTATATAGAGAGGTATAAGAGCGCCTTTAAAATTCTTGTAAAGAGATGTATAAGAGGTCTTTTTAAAGTACTTGTATAAAGAGGTTTAAGAACACCTTTAAATCCTTGTAAAGAGAGGTATGCGAGCACATTGAAAAGAAATTGTAAAGAGAAATATAAGAGCGACTTTAAATGTACTTGTAAAAAGAGCACCTTTAACAGTACTTGTAAAGAGATGTATCAAAGCACCTTTAAAAGTACATATATAGAGTTAAAAGGCCACCTTTAAATGTACTTGTAAAGAGAAGTAGAGTACGTTTAAAATTACTTGTAAAGTGAGGTATAAGAGCGCGTTTAAAAGTATTTGTATAGAGAAATATGAGATCAATTTTAAAAGTACTTGTAAACAGAGGTAAACCTTTAAAAGTACTTGTAAATGCTGTGGATACCGGGTGAGGAAGCGCACAAAATAATGACCAACAAACAGACATTTCAGATAGAAAAATAGGTTATATTAAACGTAAAGATCCAAACCGGAAAGCAGGTTAGTAATCCAGGAATACGATTAGTAGGAATATATATATATATATATATATAAGTCTTGAAGTGAAGCCGTGCTGGAATTAGTATATCCGTGTTATACTATTCTGTGTGAGTGGAGCTCAAAGCTACTATGACTATTGATGCCGTATTCTCTGTGTAACTTCGGTATTGTTCGGTATCTTACGGTTCTCTAACGGATCGATATCAATCCACCCCCCACTAGGGCAAAATGTGGCACAAGGCCTTTTTAGAGTGGGTGATCCGGGCCATAGAGCCCAGCCAAAAATACCTGTCTGACTTTGTCCAGTCGTGTCTCTACCCTTCAGCATAGCCACGACTGGGTTAATGCTCTCCGCCCAAAGGCAGAGAGCCGACAGTGTCATATCTGGATCTCTCCTGTTCTCATTATGGCAGGAGTATATGTATACTCAAGCCGACTCCATTATCATAGAAAAAGGGGAGATCCTATAACAGAAAAGAAGTGCATAAGAGCACCTATAGCATTACTTATAAAGAAATGTATAGGAGCATCTTTAAAAGCACTTTTAAAGAGAGGAATAAAAACACCTTTGTAAATCCTTGTAAAGAGAGGTATCAGAGTACTTTTAAAATTACGTGTAAAAAGAGGTATAAGAAAGCTTTTAAAAGTACTTGCAAAGAGAGGTGCGAGAACACCTTTAAAACTAATTGTTAGGAGAGGTATGAAAATACCTTTAAAGTACTTGCAAAGTGAGGTATAGAGGAAACATTATAAGTATTTGCATATGAAGTTATAAGAGCACATTTAAAATACTTGCATAGAGTGGTGTAAGAGCAGCTTTAAAAGTACTTGTAAATACAGGTATCAGTCAGTTAAGTGCCATACGTGTTACACTCTTGGATGATCATGTCTCGAAAGAGACATGACTGACTGGGCAGAATATTATCCGGCAGTAGGTTGCCATTGCTTTCTGCGGTAGACTGGTTGCCGACCAAGGCTATAGAACCCAATCTGTCCTGTTATTTAACCCATAACTGGGAGGAAGAGACGGATTAATACCTTTCCCAGGGGTATTTGCGCGTAAGTGAATGCAAAGAATTCAGGTGGAATTCGAACTCGGCTCCCCGATTTCTTGTTCCGAGCCGATATCCAATGCACCACAACGCACATCCTAAATACAGGTATAGGAGCGCTTTTAACAGCACTTGTAAAAAGAGCTAAACGAACAATTTAAAAGTACTTGTAAAGGAGGTACAAGAGCTAAATCCGCTGCTAAGAAGGTCGGTTCTCTGTGCAGAGCCGGGAAGTTTTTCCCTTCTGAATCCATCCTGCACATATATAAATCTACCATCCGCCCGTGCATTGAATACTGCTGCCATATCTGGTCGGGTGCTCCTGCTATCCACCGAGGTGTCCTTGACAAAATCCAACGGAGAATATGTAATGTGATAGATCCTGACTTAGCAGCTCGGATACAGTCACTTTCTTATCAGTGCAATGTGGCTTCCCTGTGTCTCTTCTACAAATACTTTCACGGCTTCTGCTCCGATGAACTTAGCTCACTGGTGCCCCTTATACATGAATTTACTCGTGCCACAAGATTAGCAACTAGGTCCCACCTTTTTACTGTGAAGCCAATAAACTGTAAACGCAAATTCTACTCCGTCAGCTTCTTTTTAAATCCGCTGCTAAGAAGGTCGATTCACTGTGCAGGGCCAGGAAGTTTTTCCCTTCTGAATCCATCCTGCACATATATAAATCTACCATCCGCTCGTGTAGTGAATACTGCTGCCACATCTGGCCGGGTGCTCCTGCTATCCACCTAGGTGTCCTTGACAAAATCCAACGGAGAATATGTAATGTGATCGATACCGACTTGGCAGCTCGGCTGCAGTCGCTCTCTCACCGGAGCAATGTGGGTTCCCTGTGTTCTACAAATACTTTCACGGCTTCTGCTATAACGAACTTAGCTCACAGGTACCCCCTATATATGAATTTACTCGAGCTACTAGACTAGCAACTAGGTCCCACCCTTTTACTGTGAAACCAATAAAGTGTAAACACAAATTTTACTCCAGTAGCTTCTTTTCTCGCACTTCCCCCCTGTGGAATTCCCTTCTGTTTACTTGCTTTCCCGACAGCTATAATCTCCAAGAATTCAAATGTAAAGTCGTCATCTTCTATCTCACTAACTTGCATCCTCTCTCTCATGCTCCTTTCTCCATCCATTCCACTCTCATCAGTATTCGCATCCTTCTCTTACCCACTTCCTGACACCCCCTATAACCTGTCACTGTTTCTCATAACTCTCCTCCTATGTAACCCCTTGCTCAACAGTGTCAGTAAAATGCCTTGCTTGGGGCGACATGATTATAAAAAAAACAATTGCTTTTCTTTAAAACACTTATCTGCTTATTTCTCTGTTTCTCTTTCTTGTTCTCTGTCTCTCTATACTTAGCTCTCTGTACTTATCTCTCTGTACTTATCTCTCTATACTTATCTCTCAAGAAAGCAACTCTCAAAGAGAAAGAGTAAAAGAAAAAAAAAATTAACCCGGTCGAAAATAACAAAATTTGCGGCGATAAATCTTATTTATTTGTAACTGAAAACTACTAAAACTCTACCGTTATATAACCTACCCATGAGAAATACGGGAAGAAATAGATAAGATGTTATATACTAATGATATTTCTACCATGCACAGAGCCGAAAAAACGCATTGACACTGAGCTATTTCTGATATTACTGATACTCTGAACAATGTAAAAACTACCACAACCTTACTTTCTCCAAACTACCATCAATATCCGCCTCATAAACGAACATTTTTGTGATACTATCAAAGGACTCACGCTAAAGCAAATAAAAATACTGATATCATCAGACCAGAAAAAGGTCCCAACTGTAAATCACACATATACCATAAACACACACACACACACACACACACACACACACACACATGCTCTAACACACTTACACACACAAACATACAGTAAAATTAATGACAGCAGCAACAGCAGCAGCCAGGAATGACTATTCCTTGAAAGGCACGGACTCACTCGGACAGACACACGCTCCTCTGCCATTCTGAAGATGAGATTTTGATCTCGAAATATTAATGTATAATAAATAGGTAATACCCAAAAACTTCTTTACCTTCCATTACTTTACTAAACTTCAAGACCTAACCATATACCAAATAAAAATATATTAAATTTTCCATGAACCCTTTTAGTACACTACGCTTTATGTCGTATGTTTCCGGTAAACATCCCCAAGAATAAGCTCCTACCACCTAACCACAATAGATTTATAAAAACAATTAAAAAAACTCCAGTATTCTAGGCTTATAAAAGAAAATCTAGTATTTATTACAGTATTAAATCCAATGTTAATGTAATTATATGTTTCTACCTATCCCCTATTAATGTCTGTTAGCCTAAAACGTGTTACAAGTCAGTCAGTCAGTCAGTCTGTCAGTCAGTCTGTCAGTTAAGTGCTATATGTGATACAAGCTTAGGCGATCATATCTCGAAAGAAACATGACTGAGTAGAAGATTTTCCCGCAGTAGGTTGCCAGTACTTTTTGCAGTAGGCCGGTTGCCAACCAAGGCTACAGTACCCGATCTGTCCTGTTATTTAACCCATAGCTGGAGGGAAAAGCGACGAGTACCGAAAAGCGATTTATTGGAGCTACCTACTCCCAAGTAGGTACCTCGAATAAATCGCTGAAAAAACAGCATAGTATGAAGGAAAAAGGTCCCAAACTAAATAAAAATAAAGTTTTATCGGAAAAATGTTTATGTGATTATTAAGAGGACAGATCAAAGTATTTTTTATTAATTTTTAAATTTTTTCTAACACGTTCAAAATTTTAGTAGAAAATCTTGTTTTTCTTTCGTCCGTGAGTGACGTAGTTTTTATTGCGCAAGTAACTTTTTTGCCGGTGAAAAACACATTAATTATGTGTTTTAATTAATTTGGAAATTCTTGTAAAAATCTGGAAAAATTTGGAAATTCTTGTAAAAATCAAATAATAGCCGGATTTTGATGAAAATGTTAGAACTTATTTATAATTGACTGAAATCATTTTTGAAATAATTATTTTTAGAAAATCTTGTTATTATATATATATATATATATATATATGTGTGTGTGTGTGTGTGTGTGTGTGTGTGTGTGTGTGTGTGTGCGCGTGTGCTACCAATTAATTCCGTTAATGGTGCAGTGAATATCGGCTTGGAAAGAGAAATCGGAGAGTCGAGTTCGAATTCCAATTGAATTCCTTGCATTCACCTTTCGCGCAAATACCCTTGGGAAAGGTATTAATCCGCCCTTTCCCCCCAGTTATGGATTAAATAACAGGACAGATTGGGTTTTATAGCCTTGGTCGGCAACTAGTCTACCACGGACAGTAATGGCAACCTACTCAGTCAGTCATGTTTCTTTCGAGACATGATCGTCTAAGCGTGTATCACGTATGGCACTTAACTGACTGACCAATTAATTTCCGGAAATGTATAGGAATTCGCGATCGTTTCCTTATAACCTAATATTAATTAAATTCAGGAGTCATTGGGGAATGCTAATCAACTGTTGTTTTTTCTTCTAAATTAGCCCATTTAAAAAAATCTGCTTTGAATTGCGAAAACAAAAATGCAGTAAAACTATTCCATTTTTTTATTTATTATAAACTTTTAATTGGTTTTATAAACAATATGTATTGAGGATATAATCTGAAAATTCTTTTTTCAATGAATAATGAATTTTTACAAGAATTGTTTTAATTTTTATTATTTTTTATTATAATAATTTACAAAGTTTCAAAAATCTTTTAAAATTTCCTCCTTCATCGTTAACGCTGGGTTGTTAAAATAATGCGTGACGACTATATTTACTAATCGAAAATTAAAAAGCTTAATACAAATAATTTAACCAATGAATTTTTTTAAATAATTAAAACCTTTTTGTGCGCATGCTGTTACCCGTATTTTATTTATATGGGTGGCCGTACGTGATATTTATCATTAAAAGTTCACGCGATTCAAGGGTTGCCCCCCACTTACAGGAAAAAAATTCCTTATAATGAACATTTGTATTCAGTGCCCAATTCTTTTTATTTTCACGTGTTTCTGAATCACCCAACAACAGGCTTTCCAAATCCCGCTTTCAAAACTTAAAGTAATTTACTTCCTAGTTTCATCATCTTTTACATTAATTCTGAATGTAAGTACCTTACAGAAATTGAAAAGGCTTTCCTTTTTCTATTTTTTATAACCCGTGTTTGGTCTGTTTTTGTTGTACATTTCAATAGCCTTTTTGCTAATCCTACCATTGAAATTATAAATTTTTTATTCTGTTAAATTCCTACTTATCATGACATTTTAGAAAATGAGTTAGTTTCATTTTTTCTTATTAAATTATAAAATCATTTTAAAAGTAAGTTTTATATCATTTTAATTGTTATTCTTTCTTCATAAAGCATATTTAAACGCATGGCTATAAAACTAAACTAACTAAAATTCTATAAAATATCATATAATTGCTGAAAATATGTTAAATTTTTAATTTTTCTATGTAGTTAAAAACCAAAAATCGAAACGTACGATTACGATTACATACAATTATGTTTTGTTTGGTCGCTATACTTAGTGCTTATTGACGGCTTCTGGTTGTCATTACATAATTCGTCACCTCAGATGGCCCTGATAAGAGGACTACCGTGATTAAAAAACGGTTTTGTCGTACATTTCAAACAGTAAGCAAGTAATACTTGTTTCAAATCAGATAAGGTAAGTTTATATTTGCTAATTTTAATAAAATGATGTTTCAGCGAGGTATATTTTATTTTTACAAGATTTTTAAAAACCGAGAATTGGCTACTGTTTACAAAATGTGTCGATCGATGAAAAATGGCCGAAAAATTGAATTTTTAAAAAAATAATATATATATATATATATATATATATATATATATATATATATATATATCCCAATCAATATAATTTGGGTTTGAAATACACCTGAGTATTTTGCTTACTAGAATTAATAAATTTAATCTCTTAGCTTTCAATTAAAGCAAAAAATTAAAACTTAAAAGAAATTCTTTATTTTTAAAACTTCAATTTAAGTATCGAAAATGAGTGGAAGTACCTGCCCAAGGGTATTTGTGCGTATGTGAATGCAACGAATTCATTTGAAATTCAAACTCGTCTCCCCGATTTCTCGTTCCGAAATTGTATCTACTGCAGGATGTAGCCAAAGGAAAAGAAGGCGAGTCTTTAAAAAGTCGCATCACCTGTAATTGTAAACCAGAGGTGGTAAATCTTCACAGTTAATAGTTTAATAAACTGAAACACAAAAGCGAAAAGCACACAGAGAATGATAATATTGAGATTAGAAATGACAGGAATTATCTTGTGTTTCTCATAGAAAACAATTTTTCAAAGTAATCATAATTGAGAAAAGAACGTAAAAAAGACCCCAAGTTTATTTGATCGGTTTAAAATTCCTAACCACTTAGAAATGTAATCGTTCCTCGAGGGATAACGACAATGACTCATCTAAAGCGTTTAGCCAATATTTATCAAATCAGTAGGAAGTGTCATTTTCATGAGCGACGCCATTTGCACGTTGTTGAGAAAACCTGACAAGATATATTAAATTCTTTGTATGGTGCCTGCTTGCTTTCTCTTTCAATTTTGTCAAAAAGCAAAGGCGGGATTCGTTAACAAGTAATCTATGATTTCGGAGGAAGCCGACATTGTTGCATTGTCAGTTCTGAATTCAATGGATTTGGCGACGTTGCTTGGCAGATAAAGAGACGTAGTTGTAAGTTAATCAAAAACTGCAAGGCATTAAAGAACGAAATCAATTGCGGGATTCGTTAGGAAACGAAACAATCTTTTCTAGCGTTTTGAAAAGAAATCTCCATTCCTTTTCAAATAAATGAATATCTGCAATTTAGTTCACACGAACGTAGCAGAGAAGTTATATTTAATTTGATTACTGCCAAATGATAATCACAAGTAGTACGATATTTACGGGGCTTTGTCTCTTTTTTTCCTTTAATTTTTGGAGCGGTAACACGCGTTTCTTTTCACTCTGATAGTCTCGAGATATGTAAGTACTTCAGTGATACACACTTCATGAAGAATCTGAGATAGATAGATAGATAGATAGATAGATAGATAGATAGATAGATAGATAGAATGAAGAATGCATCTATTTCAGATGCCTCTGTTGTAAGCGTAAGTTTTGTGTCCTCACTGTCCCTTATGTAGTTTAGTTTTGTAAAGTTGGCCAAAGCAGTTTTAGCTTGTTTGAAGGATTCTAAGGTAGGTCCTTCTAACTTTAACTGTTGGTTCTTTGTTTTGTTTTTTAACAAATCTGTTAACGGTGCAAGTAATGTAGAACAGTTAGGTAAAAATCGTCTGTAGTAGTTAATTACGCCTATGAATCTGCGTACTTGTCTGACTGATGTTGGTTGTGGGAAATTTGAAATTGCACTTACTTTCTCGGGTAGTGAAGATATTCCGTCCTTGTCGATTAAGTGTCCGAGGAAATTAACCTTTGGTTGGCTGAAAATACGTTTCTCTGTATTTATTTTCAGACCGTAATCTTTCAAAGGTTTGCTCTAAGTGCTGTCTGTGCTCGTCGAGGTTTCTGCTGGCAATTAAAACGTCATCCACATATGCAAATATAAATGGCAGAACTCTAAAAACCTTTGGAAGGTTTGACAGGCGTTCCTAAGCCCAAAAGGCATCCATACGAACTCGTAAAGGCCAAATGGTGTAGTCAGTGCAGTTTTATGAATGTCTTCTTCTGCCACTGGAAGTTGGTAGTACGCCTTTACGAGATCCAATTTGGAAAATATGGTGGCGCCTTGCAGACCGATGGCGAAATCGTAGATATGTGGAATAGAGTATCTATCCGGGACCGTTTTGACGTTTAACCTTCTAAAATCGCCACAAGGGCGCCATGTTGTAGCGTCAGACTTTTGCACCATGTGTAGCGGTGAAGACCTAGCACTTTTCGAGGGTCGGATGATCCCTTGCTGTAATAAATGTTGAAACTCGTTTTTTGCAATTTTGTATTTGTCCGGTTTCAATCGTCTGGAGGTGGCATCGACAGGTTGTCCAGTTGTTTTGATGTAGTGCTTGGCATTATGTTTTATGGTGTCTGTGTTTTTAAATGGCTGGGAGAGTTGTGGATATTTTTGTAGTAGCTGACGGATGTACTGGTCCTCGGGTAAGGCAGAGCTGATTCCAGTAGATTGGTATTTCGAGGTGATTCCAGTAGATTGGTATTTCGAGGTGATTCATCTTACTGAAATCTTGGTTTGATTATCCACAAGTGTGCGATTAGTCATGTCGACAGACAGGTTGAATCTGGCTAAAAAAAATCCGCCCCCAATATAGGTGTTGTTACACTGGCTATGGTAAAATTTCAGAAAAAATTCCGTTGCATGCCGAGATTGATATTAAGTGATTTCTCTCCGTAAGTTGGTATTTTGGTACCGTTAGCTGCTTGTTTTGGTACCGTTAGCTGCTTGAAGATGATAAGACTGTGGTATAGTCTCCTGCTTTTGTGTTGGTGGTATCACGCTTATTTCAGCTCCGGTGTCTTTTAAAAAGTTGTATCCATGAATTTTATCACGGATATAAAACAGACGACCTTTTGTTAAAAATCCAGCAACAGCCGTCGTCTCTATTGGCTGGAATTTCCGTTTACCGCATTCGCGTTGTTGAAAGAACAAGGGCGTGTACAGCGTCTCGCCTCAGTACCGAACCTTCTGTGATAGTAACAAAGTTCATCTTTTCTATCGCGGTTGTCAGTCCGGCTTCTGCTGAAACTTCGCTTTCTGTAGCCTGGTCGTTTATCGCGGGGGTACCGTCGGTCTGTTTGTAGTAAGTCTCGTAATTGTGTAGACAACCTTTCTACAGTAGATTTGAGGTCGTTAAATTCCCTGTCTCTTTGTTGGGCTGGTTGTAGTTGAATAGAGTTTACCCTGCGGCTTCGAAAACTTTCATGGATCCGATCTGCAATGTCCGCGAGTTTTTCTGTCTTCGTTTCCTCCGTCATGGGTGCGAGGATTTGTGTTGTTGTAGTGGGTAACTTGTCCAGTCATAAGATCCGCATAATGTTCTCGGACATTTTGTTGTCACCCAGCAAGGTTCGCATGTGCCTTAATAACTGCGATAGAGTGCAGTCTCCTAATTCAACCTGAGTGAAAAGGTTGCGTAGCATGGTTTCGTTCGAGACACCGGTCCGTTTTAAAATTGCTTCCTTGACCCTATCGTACGGGTTGTCATCCGGGACATTTTCCAGTAAATCCATTACTTCCTCGACGATGTCCGCTGGCAGTTTTTCTACTAAGTAACAATACCGAGTTCTCTGGGAGGTGATTCGCTTCACATCGAATAATGCCTGGATTTGAACGAACCAGGAGTTAGTGTTAGTCGGTTTGAAAGCCGGGATATTTTTTTTTTAATCATATCACCCCGAGCAATGTGGTAACGCCACTGACGTGCAGGGGGCTACATAGGAGTGAAAAGATTGGAAAAGAGAAAGCCGGAAACCACATCCTAAACAGGGAACAAGGGATGAGCCTCTTCACCTGTTCAATAGATGTTATTACGCAACCTAGGTTTCTACCATGTGGTGTCAACGCTCACGTAACATTTATGAAATAACCCAAAGGAATATTTAAAAAAAAATGAAGAAATCACAAGATCTGTAAAAAAAAAGTCCCGGATTTCTATATTGAAAATATTAACAAGGAAGCTAAAATTATTACAGATAGATTAAATTTAAGCCTAAAAATACAAATTTTAACCGGCAGACAAGCTTTCTTCACAATCAAAGACCAAAATGATTTTTTTTCCCAATAACCCCTCGTACGACTTATAATCCAACAAAAACAGAAGTCGGCAAAATAAGCCATCAAATATTAAAAAATATTTGTGACTTTCTAAGAATTGCCACTCAGGTTAACCAGTGGAAGAACACAAGTGATTGCATTTCCGGTTCCAAAAAATCCAAAGCAAATAAATATACGTTCATTAAACATGATAAAAAGAAACTTTTACCGATCAATTTCTGAAAAAGGTTTGATGGAAGCATTTAATTTCGCTAAAAGGTACATAAACATACCATCTGAGCACACTGATATAATCCAACATTGCCGCAAATCAATACTTTTAAAAAATAAAACAGCGGCAACAGCAAGAATCATATGACGGGCCGAAATTTCAGAATTTTTATATTTCATTCAAAAATGAGTTATGTTTCGCAACCTAGGTTTCAACATTTCGGTATCTTCAGGCGATTTACAATAACTTACAATAGTTATTGTATATTACCTGGAGATACTAAAAAGTAGAATCCTGAGTCGCGAAATAACTCATTTCCAAAGGAAAAAATAATCAAAAGTTCTACAATATAAATGTATTGAATACTGTTTACTACAACTGTGTGCTGGTCTAATTTAATTATAAACAAAAACTAATTTAATATATATAGTCATCCGCAGACAGATCTGTTTCGCAGCTCATCAGTACGGTTAGACTCCGATTGCTTTTTAACCCAGGATCGAAACCCAACCGAAGTGGCATCAGTCGACGATTCTACCTCTGGGCCATGGGCGCACGGCTGAAGAAGACAGACTTTTTTTAGCATGTATATTATAATTATACACGCCCAATAGCCAGAGTGCTCTAATTCATTAGTGAATGAGCGATATATATATATATATATATATATATATAATTCCAGGTGAAGAGGACTCAAGGCTTTTTATTTATCAACATTGCCTGATGATGAGAATCTATCCCGAAACATAAAAATTTCCGTGTCGCAATGTACAATTGATACTTAACTATATATATATATATATATACGTTATTGTGTGTGTAATTGTCAATGTTAACTATAAGGGAAATAGCTTTTGGTGCTGTAAACTTGAAATATAAAAGTAGAGTCTTACGCCAGTTTCAGGACATTTGAACTAGTACGTGAATAGAGTGCAGGGGAAGGTGGATTCATGCTTTTTTCGAAGTACAGCGAAAACTCCAACTGCCTTAACTGATATTGTGCTTTCAAAGTACCGAGGCAAGTCCAGAGAAGCCAACTGCTGAAAAATATGTTTTCGACGTTCGTTTGAGAAGGAACGGGAGAAAATGGCATTTTTGCACTTGACTAACTCATTCGTGCTTCTGAAAGTGAAAAAGAAAAAAAAAATGAAACAGTAAATTTGCACTTAAGCGTGTTAAGACGAAGAGAGAAACAGCTGCAAATTTTGGATTCCGGCTCAGTGGGAAGAACACAGGAAAGAAGGTCATATATTCATAGTTTTGTTGATCCCGAAACTATCCTATATTTATAAGTCTACTCTTCATCTTTGCTTTCAATATTGCTGCCAAATGTGGTCTAGCGCTTCTTCTATATATTTAGAGAACCTTGATAAAATACAAAGAGGATTTTGCAATGTCAGTGGTCCTAATCCGCTTCATATATTTTCTCACTGCCCTAATAAAGTCACCTTGTGCTTTTCTATAAATACTTTTACGGTAATTGTTCTAGTTTTAGTTGACTTTCTTCTAATTGTATTCATTGTAAATATTCTTTGGGGTTTCATTTTTAAAAGCTGTTATTTTATACACCCCAGACAATTTGTACACATGCGAAGTAGTTAGGACTTTGAGGTATTATGTTGGCTGTAGTAAGAATGGTAGTTAAGAATGTGGTGTTTTGGTGAAAGGAATATTGAGGCTATGCTTGAGTCAGTAATCGTGGCTAGCTAAGTTAAGACAAATTCTAAATATGAGAACTAGTTAGGAGTTCATAGAGACTTGGAGGTATTATGTTGGCTGTAGTAAGAATCGTAGTTAAGAATGTGGTGTTTTGGTAAAAGGAATATTAAGGTATGTTTGGGTCAGTAAACGCGGCTAGCTAAGTTAAGACAATACAATAAGACCAGCCTTCCTCTATCCCCCCCCTGCTGGCCTTGTGCTACATTTTTGTTTTATACAATATATAACTTTCCTCTAGATACCTAAAAACGTTAAAACAATAGAACAGAATGAAAACTCTTAATAAATATTACAGGTTCTTATGTTTGAATTCAGTCAGTTAAGTGCCATACGTGATACACACTTTGAGCGATCATGTCTCGAAAGAGACATGACTGACTGGTCAGAAGATTATTCCACAGTAGGGTGTCATTGCTTTCTGTGGTAGACTGGTTGCCAGCCAGGGCTAAAAAACCCAATCTGTCTTATTATTTAGCCCATAACTGGAGAGGGAAGAGACGGATTAATACCTTTCCCAAGGATATTTGTATGTAAGTGAATGCAAGGAGTTCAACTGGAAAACGATCTCGGTACCCCGATAGCTCGTTCCGGGTCGATATCCACTGCACCACAACGCACATCATGTTTGAATTATCTCCCCTTAATAATACAGATATATTTATACTGCATCAACATTTGCTTAATTGCTACGCCATTTCAAATGACACAGATATTTGTTAACATTAGAAAATTATTAAAAAAATATTTTCTGCGCAGCTGCCTAATCAGGATATTTGATAACAAGGATTTATTAATTATATCTTTCTTCCATTTTTCTTTTCTTTCTTTCTTTCTTTCTTTCTTTCTTTCTTTCTTTCTTTCTTTATTTATTTATTTACTTATTTATTTATTTTTTGGCAGGGGTGTCAGTTAGTGCAGTACATTTTCTATTTTTTAATATGGATGGCTAGATTTGCCCGTTTCTGAACCGAGATGATAACTTTGCCAAAAAAAAAAAAAAAATAGACTATTTAAAGGTGATGGGTTGTGGAAGAGTGGATAGCGGCTCAGAACGAGAAATCAGAGAGCGGATTTTGAATTCCAGCTGAATTTGTTGCATTCACTTATGCACGAATACCCTTCGGGAAGATATTAATCTATCTCTTTCCCCTCCAGCTATGGGTTAAATAGCTGGACATATTGGATTCTGCCACAACCCACAGATCAGTAAACGAAATAATCTTGTCGAAAGAAGTTCTATCATATAGCTTTTATTAATTCTAGGCAGAAAAATGCAGAAATTCGTGTTTAGGAATTTGTCTTAATCTTTGCCCTTCTCGTGTATAAGACGACTTCGTGTATAGTTCGACTCTTGAATTTTTGCATGAATTTTAACCTCTTTTCATTTTGCTTATGCATAATGCAACTGGTTACCGAAAATATATAACTTTTAACGTTTAAAAAAAAAATGAAGTAAAATAAATTAAAATATTCATAAAAATTCGCACGATACGCGAATATATTTCTCGGAACGGGAAATCGGGGAGCCGAGTTCGAAATCCAGTTAAATTCTTTGTATTCACTTACGCACAAACACCATCGGGAAAGGTATTAATCCGTCTCTTTTCTGCAATTGTGGGTTAAATAACAGTACAGATTGGGTTCTATAGCCTTAGCTGGTAACTAACCTACCGCAGAAAATAATGGCAACCTACTGCGGGAAAATATGCCCAGTCAGTCATGTCTCTTTCGAGACATGATCGCCTAAGCGTGTATCACGTATGGCACTTAACTGACTGATTGCTAGGTATCTAATAAAAATGGGGAAGCGTTTATTAATTTTATTTCATTAAAATTTTATTTTTCAGTAAATATTTAATGACTCCTGGTCCCACAAACAATATTTGGCCGGCTCATGTAAACCCAAATGAAAAAATCGAACGCAAAAACATGAAATTTAAAAAAAAAAAACAAGTATCAATAAATATATTGAACGGTCTGTGGTACTTACAGTATGTGTCTCTGTGGTACTTTCAGTATGTGTCTCTGTGGTACTTACAGTATGTGTCTCTGTGGTACTTTCAGTATGTGTCTCTGTGGTACTTACAGTGTGTCTCTGTGGTACTTTCAGTATGTGTCTCTGTGGTACTTACAGTATGTGTCTCTGTGGTACTTTCAGTATGTGTCTCTGTGGTACTTTCAGTATGTGTCTCTGTGGTACTTACAGTATGTGTCTCTGTGGTACTTTCAGTATGTGTCTCTGTGGTACTTACAGTATGTGTCTCTGTGGTACTTTCAGTATGTGTCTCTGTGGTACTTACAGTATGTGTCTCTGTGGTACTTTCAGTATGTGTCTCTGTGGTACTTACAGTATGTGTCTCTGTGGTACTTACAGTGTGTCTCTGTGGTACTTTCAGTATGTGTCTCTGTGGTACTTTCAGTATGTGTCTCTGTGGTACTTTCAGTATGTGTCTCTGCGGTACTTACATACCGACAGAACGGGAGGAGAAACATCTTATCGCTGCCAACGTCAAAAAGGAAAGAGGAAAATACTTCCTGTTAAGTTTTTATCATGACAAAATAAAACGGTTATGGAAAAATGACACACTCGCCGAGTATTTTTATTTTTTTTGTTTTAATCATATCACCCCGAGCAAGGCGGTAACGCCACTGAAGCGCAGGGGGCCACGTAAGAGTGAAAAGATTGGAAAAGAGAAAGCCGGAAACCACATCCTAAACAGGGAACAAGGGATGAGCCTCTACACCTGTTCAATAGACGAGGGTGGAGTATGAACCGGGCGATAGTTTAGTCAATCTACTCCAATTGAAAAATAAAAAAATTTAAAAAAAGTAAGAATGGTGAGTTAAGTTTTAACTTAGTTAAAGTCCAGTCGCAGAAATTTCTTTGCAAAAAGACAGAACATTCATTCAAATAACCATGAAACTTTTTAAAATTAACCACAACAAAATAAAATCAAAGTAAAATCATAACTTACATTAAGAATATTTCAAAGCTGAACTCATCCCAAACGCGCGTGCATTAAAGCCAGTAGAGAAAAGAATTACTTTATCTGTTTGCCATGTGGTGGTGGGGTCATCTAACTAGAAAATGACCGGGCGAAAAGGGCGAAAAAGGAATTTAACAGAGGACTTTTCTTCATCCTCTAGTCGAAGAAAATAAGGAATTTATTATTGTAGAAACATGAGTACAGCCAACAGTTGTGAATGTTGAATAAGTCTGTGGTTATGGAAAACCTAGCAAAGTCCTGCACACCATGTTGCTGGCTCCTGTCGGGAGTTCCTTGTCCCCCAGCATGCAACTATTATCTCCGAGATCGACTCCTTTGAATGAATGGTCAAGGGGAGATAACTTTTGACCCTTTTTTTTACGGTGGTCCTAATACTTCCAAATCCCACAATACCAGTGATTTCCGTCATTAGCGGTAATTAAATATTTCACCGCCTGTAATTGTCGTCTGGAGGCGGTTATCCAACAATATACAAACTCAACGCGCACTTGATATACGCTCCTGAATTTTATCATCGGTCCATCAATAAGGTGAGAAAAGATTTTAAGTAAATTCTAACCCCTATTTTGATATGCTTCCAACATGAAAGTTTTAAAACTGAATCCCGATATTCTGAGACACGCTCTGCTGATTGATTCTTTATAACTCTATGACCGGGAAGTAAATAATTTCTTTCAAACTTATAAAATCCTATTTCATTTTCAAACACAAGACATCACGGCGAGGGTGCTGTTATACTGTTTCGAATTATACCTCTTTCTGGTTCACTCTACACCAAAACTTGCTGACCAGACGTTAACATTCAGTCAGTTAAGTGCCATATGTGATACACGCTTGGGCGACCATGTCTCGAAAGAGACATGACTGATTGGGCAGAAGATTATCCCGCAATAGGTTGTCATTGCTTTCTGTGGTAGACTGGTTGCCGACCAAGGCTATAGAACCCCAATCTGTCCTGTTATTTAACCCATAACTGGAAGGAAGAGACGGATTAATACCTTTCCCAAGGGTATTTGCGCGTAAGTGAATGTAATGAATTCGGCTGGAATTCGAACTCGGATCCCCGATTTCTCGTTCCGAGCCGATATCCAATGCACCATAACACACATCCGACGTTAAAAATATCGCTCTCTGCGCAAGAGCTCTGAGCATTGTATCTGGTTAAAAAACAAAAACAAAATAAAAATAAAACACCTAAACTATCAAATAATTTCAACGTCGAAACCAATGCTGAACGCAGCCGCTAGAGCAAACGCATGACAAAAATGATAAGTCATGTATCCACACTGACTGCTGAAAAGGACCCGCTTGGCGACAATTCAAGTCCTTACACAGGCGGTTTACCAGAGGCTTCTCGGTCAACCGACCCGACACAGGCTTCAACGCCAGGCCCGTATAAAACCAACTCTAATCTTCCTGGCCGACTCCCTACATCCAACCATATACGAAATATAACTGGGTTAACCGACACATTTAAAACATACAGACCTTCATTCTGCATCGTTATATATTGATAATGAGTTTGAAGACATTTATAAAAATCAACGTTAGATTATGAAAGGTAGTCTGTATCACTTTACGGTTGCTATGCTTACGACTGCATGAGTAATCTGACAGCAAATATATTAATGTTGGATGCTCCTCCCTCCTCCTTTTATGTGCCCTGTCCCTTCAGGACGTAGATCATGGCTTTCCACGTCTCCCTATCCCTGGTGGCTCTTAGCACGCTTTCTCCTGTTACACCACCCAAACCCCGCTCAGCCATCCACTAGCTCAAGCCCATAAATTTAAAATATAAATGTGTAGAAACTAGCATGGCCACAAAATGAGGGATCAGTTTATATATTGATTAAAATATAAATTTGATCCCCCACTTTATATCCACATTATAATTTTTTATAAACAGTTTGCATATATCTTCTTCTTTTATGTGCCCTGTCCCTTCAGGACGTAGGCGATCATGGCTTTCCGCGTCTCTCTATCCCTGGCGGCTCTTAGCACGCCTTCTCCTGTTAAACCACCCAAACCCCGCTCTGCCATCCACTAACTCAAGCCCATAAATCTAGAATATAAATATATAGAAACTAGCATGGTCATAAAATGAGGGATCAGTTTATATAGTGATTATAATATAGATTTGATCCTCCACTTTATATCCACATTATAATTTTTTTTTATAAACAGTTTGCATATATCTTTTTCTATGTTCTCTGTCCCTTTAGGACGTAAGCGGTCATGGCCTTCCACGTCTCCCTATCTCTGGTGGCTCTTAGCACGCAATTTCCTGTTACACCATGCAACCCTCGTTCCATCATCCACCTGATTAGGTCCTTCAAATATGTTATCCGTTGTTTTCCCCTGTCTCTTTTTCCCTGGTCTGTTAGTATCAGGTTCTCTAAGCCCACCTTCCTCATTGCATGTCCCAGGATCTTCAGCTGTCTCTACGGCGACGATAAGGATTCGGTTGTCGCTCACATTTTTACATTAATTTGTATTGTGATAAAGAGTCATAATATCATGGAGTAGAGGTTTGTTTAGTGGCATTTCAACAGCTTTAATGTTAAAACCTAAACATTTTATACGCATTTTTTTTTTCTTTTGGCGATAATAATAGTCTTAATAATACAAATCTCACTAATTAACCCATAGCTTAGGGGAAAAGTGAGGGATTCATTCACATCTTTTCTCAGTGGTATTTGCGTGTAAGTGAATATACCAAACCCAACTGGAATAAACACTTCCGAACCATTATACCACATGCACATCCTACTTTACAGTGCCTGTTATTTCCAAGCGGTCACCCATCTAGGTACTGAACAGGCTCGACGTTGCTTAACTTCTGTGATCGTAGGGGACTGCTGTTTCAACGTGATATGGCTATAAGCCTTTAAAAGTGGAAGCCTCCCTCTCTCTCTATATATATATACACATACGTATAAACCATTGTCTGTTGTTTTGTAATGCGCAAAACATGTCATGGTGGGGTATTGTTTTATACCAGAACTATCAGTATAGCCCGGTGTTGCTCGGGTGTAATGAAAGCTTTAAAACTAATCCATGGTCCTGGAGCTCAGACCCTTTGGATGTTGGCACAAAAGACTAAAAAGCAATAGTTCTTTCCAGTTAAAGCGAAACCGAAGACTGAAAGAAAAATGAATGGATGTAAGTCAAATTTTGATTTCCTGGTATCAATATCAAATAAGTTTTTTTCGTCGTAAACTGAATTTTGAAGGCTAAATAAGTCCTCTGAGTAAATGGTATCATGGCTGAGACTAAGAACTACAATTATACCTACTTAGAGCCAAACCCGAAACAAAAACTAAAATAAAAGGGCTGAAAAAAATAGACATACAGGCAGATAAACAGACACACACAGAAACATCTTGCCTTTTATATATATATTATCGATTTTCTGCACTATTGTAAGAATTGCAATCTTAAAACTTCTGAATATCGTTTCTTATGTCTTTGTCTGTGAGTGTATCAAATTTGATTAAAATCGGACCACTCTTTCTATAACCCGATTTTTTCGATTATAGATTTTCAATATTTATCGGGGGTACCTCGACACAAAACCTAGCTAAGAACACTCGCAGATGCTTATAGTACAACTGTGTAAATTTTCAAGAAAATCGGTTTAGCCGTTTCGGAGTCTATAGGTAACGGACACACACACACACACACACACACACACACACACAGACACACACACACACACACAGAGTTCCATTTATAAATGAGTTTAGATTTAGATATTATCAGTAAAGAAAGATGATTTTAACAAAGAGAAATTCAACGCATTTTAGGATCATTGAAACATCCGCCTAAGTAAATCTTTATCAACTGAACATCCTTCAGTCAATTGAAAAGGAAAGAGTTTTATTTGGAAATAATCGTAACTTAAGAAAAGTAAAGACAATTTCGAACATAGAAACTTATTATTACAAAGTTAAATATATTATTCACATTTTTGATTGCATTAAATGTTTCGTTTGATTGCTAAAAGATGTTAGAGTTACTTTTTAGGATTAATGCCTTCTTGCAGTCTGACAAGGGATGGGTTCCGTCAGCCTAACATTCCCTAGGCACACCCCTGCTACTATGGCTGCAGTACATATACTCTTACGAACTAAATGGGTTACGGAACTCGTGATATGACATAACGTTTTTGCCTTAAGTTTAATCATGATTTGACAAAAAGAAATGAAGAATTTGTGTTTGCGAAGTGTTTGAAATTTTTGCTTTGACATTTCCTAGCAGACCGGTCGTGTCATTTAGTACATTGGATTCAATTCCATGTTGCGTCACACTTGTCCTACTTAGTTTCATACTCTAAAGGGTTATTTTGTGGTAAGCAGTCAAGAGCTTACAATGGGTTCCCCACAATTGTCGCCACTCTAGCCATTCAAGAGAGTAAATTTAAGGAGATCATTTTGATAATCAAAAAAAGAATCACATTCTCCGCCATGAAAAGAGACATTTTAACAACTCTTTCCCTAGACCAGTTTAGCAGACATAACGCAAGAGTTAGGGATTTTATAAGTATATAAATGAAGTGAGAGTAAGAATAGAGGTGCATTCCTGTGTTGCATCACATTTCTCCCACTTAGCTTCAAACTTTAAATGGGCTTACAATGAGTTCCCCACAATCCTCGCTTCTCCAACCACTCAAGATAAAAATGTTAAAGAAATAATTTTCAACACTTCTTTCCCTAGACCGGTTTAATAAAAACATGTTTTTGAATTCAGAATTACTTTTCCCTTAGGCTAGTTGCTATCCAAAGCTAAGTGATCCCAATCCGCTTTGCTATACATTTGAAAAATAAATAAATAAATAAACATAAATAAAATAATTACTATGATAGGAAAGAACGTACCTATGGTTCAACGATAATCATGGCCTTTTTTTTTTATCTCAAAGATTAAAAGTGCACATTTATGGGTCTATCAGAAGTCTTCAGAATTATTCTTCTTCTGAACAACTCTTTGGCTCATTCTGGAGTTATGCATAAATAATGTGTATTCAACGTTCCTACCAGCAAGTTGTACATTGACTCCGCTAAACGACCATTAGGTGGCGTTGTTTAAGTCTATAAAATATCAAATATTTCCTTCCTCTTTCTCTCTGACTCTTTCTCCAAGATGTAGTAGTACGTAGATAGAGGTGAACACATTCAGACGCGTTCATTTCCTCGCGCGACTTCAAACTGAATTTCAAACACACACGTCTGTATTACACACGGCTTGTCACACACGCAATCATTATTAATAGCTAAGTTTTTAATGTCCTTTCTTTTACTTTCATTTGTGTACACATGTGATTTCTTTGTATTAATACGTGTATTTAACTGTCGGTTGTTTTAAATTCCATGTTTTTGGTCTTATTTTTACCCGGATTCTCATGAGTCCGCCAAATATTGTTTGCGGGATAATTGTTCAATTATCCATTAAATATTTACTGATATAGCACAACAGACGAAGCGATTCCTCCAAAAAATTTAATAATCAGAGAAATATTTAAGTTTTTAACAATCTGATTGTTTTGTGAGATAACAGACACGCGCAATAAGTAAGTCAGAGGTATATAATTATTTATTTTTATGTGACGTTTGTTTGTCCGGGATAATGTGGTATTATACCGGATTTTACATACCGGAAAATCGGTAGTTTCGTATGTACTAAATGGCGTAGTTGGTAGTAAATTGCAGGAAAATTTAGTCAAAAACAGTTGCATTACAAGTAACATTGTAAATAGGTTGAGTGATTGATTTGTTTTTTACGGCTTATCAGCCCTTTGCAGGTTATTTAAAGACTGAAAATATTTTTTAGATTGTAAGGATATTTTTTTTATATGATAATAGTTTTGTGATTCATGTCTTATAACCGAGGAGAGAAGTAGTGCTTTATTTTTTTGTTGTTTCTTTTGTGTGTGTGTGTGTGTGTGTGTGTGTGTGTGTGTGTGTGTGTGTGTGTGTGTTTTGATTTTTGCTTTTTTTTGTTTGTTTTTGTTTTTTATTAGCAGAATATAAACCTCTATGGGCTATTTTATGTCCAGATATGAATATTTTATACACAGTTTTTATTTTTATTTACTTATTTATTTATTTATTTATTTATTTTACAGATAATAAGGGTTTAGCGATACGAAGTCTTTCTAATTAACCCTTAGCTGGGGAGAGAAGAGGCGGATTCATACCATTTTTCTAATGGTATTTGCATCTAAGTAAATATAACGAATCCAATTGGAATTCGAACTCTTCTCACTGATAAACAATTCCAGATTATTATCCATTACACCACCCGCACCATCCAAGCTTACAGAATCTGGTATTCCCAAGCGGTGAACCTTCTAAATACTAGCCAGACTTAGCGTTGCTTAACTTCAATGATCGCACGGGAACGTGATATCACCGTAAGCCTATCATAAATAGAATAAATAGACTTCCCGTAAATGTTACAAAATTCAAAATTGTAAGTTGTTGGAATTCACTGATTATGGTTGCCCGTTTGCTAGAGCGACTAGCCAATCCCTGTTGCAGACATCCGCTCAGGCACATTTGTGTTTGTTCAATACTCACAGATCCCACTCGTGGTTTATACTGCAACTACGCCGAGCGCATCTTAGGTACAATTTCTGGGAGAGAGCGCGTTAGCTGGCGTGATCAACCAGTACACTAAAAAACCTCCGTCACAATTACTGAACCATCGAACGCTCCCAACTAGTTTTGTCTATACAGTGCCATGGATGTGCGTTGGGGTGCAGTGGATATCGGCTCGGAACGAGAAAGCGAGGGGCCGAATTCCAGTTGAATTCCTTGCGTTCACTTACGCGCAAGTACCCTTGGGAAAGGTATTAATCAGTCTCTTCCACCAAAATATGGGATATGCTGGCTGGTTGTATTCTAGTGAACAGGTTACACTGTCTATTTGACTCTCCCATGCCCGGTCATAAAAGTTAAAATATTTTCTTCAACTGCCGGCAGAAACAATTATGAATGTCTTAAAATATTGTTAAAGTAAGCCATTTTGCTTTTAATTTTTGCTTAATTTTAAAGTTTTCATGCTTAATTGAAGGATTGATTTTGTTTTTCTAGCCAAAATTTCACTGACTGGACTTTAACTAAGTTAAAACTTAGCAAGTCACCAACTTTTTTTTTCAATTGGAGTAGATAGACTAAACTATCGCCCGGTTCACACTCCACCCACGTCTATTGAACAGGTGTAGAGGCTCATCTCTTGTTCCCTGTTTAGGATATGGTTTCCGGCTTTCTCTTTCCAATCTTTTACTCTTAATCTTTTTTTTTTCTAAATTGGAGTAGATAGACTAAACTATCGCCCGGTTCACACTCCACCCACGTCTATTGAACAGGTGTAGAGACTCATCTCTTGTTCCCTGTTTAGGATGTGGTTTCCGGCTTTCTCTTTCCAATCTTTTACTCTTTTCCATTCTTTTACTCTTTTTTTCAATTGGAGTAGATAGACTAAACTATCGCCCGGTTCACACTCCACCCACGTCTATTGAACAGGTGTAGAGGCTCATCTCTTGTTTCCTGTTTAGGATGTGGTTTCCGGCTTTCTCTTTTCCAATCTTTTCACTCTTACGTAGCCCCCTGCGCATCAGTGGCGTTACCGCCTTGCTTGGGGTGATATGATTAAAAAAAAAAAAAAATAACAGGACAGATTGGGTTATGTAGCTTTGGCTGGCAACCAGTCTACCACGGAAACAATGGTAACCTACTGCTTCTAATCTTCTGCCCAGTCAGTCATGTTTCTTTCGAGACATGTTCGCCCAAGCGTGTATCACGTATGGCACTTAACTGACTGACTATACAATGTCACTCACAGGGCTTGAGTCGACTCGTGGTATGATTTTCAGACACTTTCTAGGGTCGACAAGAATTTAAATTTTCTGTTAAATCGATCCTGGTGAGATTTGGTCCCGGGTCTTGTCAGAAAGCAAACGTTTTACCCACTCGGCCATTTGCTATTCCCTCATATGCAAAAATGTATATTTGTTAATTGAAGTTCGGCATTCACTACATTTTTTATAATCATTTCACCCCAATCAAGGAAGTAATGCCACTTGGGCACAGGTAGTTACAGTGAGAGAATAAAAAAGGTACAAGGGATGTCAAAGAAAGGATAAGAGATGGGGTAGGAATCAGATAAAATATGGCAATTAACTTTGTATTTTAGCTTTTGGAGATGCAAGTAAATGGAAGGGAATTCCACAAACGGGAAGTGTGAGAAAAGAAACTGTTAGAATAAAAGAGTCAGTTACATTTAATTTTTAAAAAAATAATCATTTCACCCTAAGCAAAGCAGAACTGCAACTGGTGCGCAGGGGGTTATAGTGAGAGAAAAAAACAAGGTACAGGGGGATGTCGAAGAAAAGATAAGAGATGGATGGGAATCAAGTAGATAAAACATGGCAATTAACATTTCATTTAAACTTTTGAACTGCGAGAAAAGAAACTGTTAAAGTAAAAGAGGTGGTTACATTTAAGTATGTCTATGGTAAAAGGGTGGGAATTTGATGCCAATCTAGTAGTACAAGTTAACAGACATGGTCAGGGTACCAGGACAAAAAGCGTGTCAGGGCAGATGCCATGGAAATACTTGTAGGAAAGACAGCGGGAAGTCACATCATGTTGGCGAGAAAGTGACCGAAGGCCGGCTGCCAAGTCAAAATCAACTATAATGCACAGTTCTTTTTTATGCAAACTGGCAATTATTTTTCTAAATGAAGCCAATTAAAACCACATAAACCGAAAAGGATTTGATGATGTTAAATTGCTTTCTGGGATTTATTTGGTTGGAAAGTGACAGTTGCAAAAGGCATCAAGTAGATAAAACATGGCAATTAATGTTGTATTTAAACTTTTGGAGATTGAAGCTATCAGGGAAGCAAGCAAATGGAAGTGAGCGTGAGAAAAGAAACTTACAGGGGATAAGGAAATAAAAGAGTATGAAGTTAGAGAATCTGGTATGTACTTTCAGTGGAACTTCTTACTTATTAATGGAATATGAAAGGAAATGAAAAGGATTCAGCTGTGAAGGTCTGAACTGGTCAGAACATTTGCCATTGAAATAGCAAGAGAGACATGCGCTGTTTCGATGATGGGAAAGGCTTGTAGGATGGAAAATACTGGAACCCCCTACAAAAACATGTAGACGTTTTTGATCACCACCAAGACAGGTAAAAGGACGACCGGGTTTCTCCAGTCAATATGTGGCAGCAATATTCTGTTTCTGGTCTAATCTGGCGCTGGTAAAAAGAAAGTAGAAGTTAGAACTCGAGTGATACAATGAAGCGAATCATTTGTCCGCAACGACTCTTCCCCCACCGTTAGTGATTTGCAAAAAACCAATGTAGTATATAAATTCATATGTCCATTTAGAGAATGTATCTCTAACAACCTCAATAATATCTACATCGGCCACACCACAAATTCGCTCTCACGGCGTCTGACGTTGCACTTAAATAAAAATTCAAATATATTCCGTCATTTAGAACAACACGGTTATCAACGCACACTTCTGAGAAAAACGCTTGTTGATAACACGTACATACTCAAACAAGAAAATAATAAGCAGAAACTAAAAATCCTCGAAGCACTCTACATTAAACAATTTAAACCTGGTTTGAATACAATCAATTTCGATATTTCCAATAACGTACTCAAATGTCTGTAATCAGACCAGGGACCACAACACCACTATTTTGTCACTGTCTTCGGCCATCCGCCACGGTAGGGATGGACTTATATTTTCAATTCAATTATCTTTATTGTTAATAGCTTAAATGTTCTATGTTTACTGTGTGTTAATATTTACTCTTTGATAATGGCTTATGTGAGCCGAAAGCTTAGACCCGATAAAAAATTCAACAAATACTGTGATTTTTTGTTGTCTTTCAACGACATCACCATCAAGTATATCAGACGGTATGAACGGATCCTACACAAAATTAATAGACAAAACTTGTCTATATTATTCAATGAAACCTGCATTAATATATATATATATATATATATATATATATATATATATATATATATATATATACGAGTGAATACAGAACGAAAAAAAAGTTTTACAACGTCTAAAACATTAATTTAAAACAGTGCTCGATATATAATATATAGAGCTGTTAATATTTATTATAAATTATATTTTAGAACATGTACAGAATTTTTTTCATATATATCCACTACAAATTGTACATTTGTTTCGACATAGAAACTACAATGTATCATCAAGCGGTGTGGACAGGAATGGAAAGCCTCTTTTCTTATATTTGGTCAGTTGTGTGTGGGATGTTGGTAGGGGTTAGTGATAAGGGAATAAGTCTTGTGAATTGACCGTTAGGATTTTGAAGAAAGTGGTGTGGGTAGTGAATATGGTTGATTAATAAGTGTCTGTGGGTTTTGTAGACAGATTTAACATTAGCAGTTAGAATGTAAGTTTTTATTATAATGCGACGAAACTGTATCCTTTGGATTTCTTAGAGGTGCAGGTAAGGGGTGGAATGCTTATTTTGTACAGAATATATTTTTTTTTAAGCAGAGTTTTTATAATTAATCTAATTTTGTATATTTAATCTTAATTCTGGATTTAGGAAATCGATTTTTTCTATTAAATTTAAATTTTGAATTTTAATTAGATCACTGTTTGGAAACCGATTTTTTCTATTAAATTTTAAATTTTAATTAGATCATTGTTTGCGGTAAGATTTGATGTAAGAGGTAAAATTTAATGTTAAAAATTTAAGGTAATAGTTAAGTAGGTAATAGGTGCGAAATAAGTAGAATTTTATGTAGGAGGAAGGATTAAATGTTTGTATTTAAGGTAAGAGGTGAAGTTTAATGTGTGTATTGAGGACAGTTTTTATAATTAATCTAATTATGTATATAAAACCTTACTTTAGAATTTAGTAAATCAATTTTTTCTATAGAATTTTAAATTAAAAAAAAATCTTTTTAAAAAATTAGATCACAGTTTATGGTGTATGTAGGAGTGTTGTTAGTACAGTGAAGGTGTATCATTTCTAGGGGGTCCTAACTCGGGCTTTTGTAGTATTTTTTAGTATGATTCTAAGGTTAGATCTTTAATATGCTTGCAGGTTCCTTTATAGATTTAGCTGTGTTTGCTTGTTTAAGGATTTTCCATTTAACTTTAGGCGTTTTATTTTCGTCTTTTAACTTCCAAATATATATATATATATATATATATATATATATATATATATATATTCATGGAATTTTATTTCATTACGGACTTTGACCCTGTTTTGTTTTTCCCCTTTTTCTTTGATTCTACATCTCGTGTCGATATAATAGAGTGGCCTTGCTGTTCCTCAAATATATATATATATATATATATATATATATATATATATATATATATATATACCTGGCGTGGGTTTTTTTTTTTTTTTTTCTCACGTACGGAGATATCATGCGTAGTTGGGTAGATCACATTGATCTACGTTCGACAACCAGAGCATTATACCCTGGTCTATTCTGGTGTCATCTGCTCTAAAATACATGTTACATCTGTCTAACTGTTTCATCTTTTTCTTAGGCGTAGATACGTGTAAAAGAGCCGACATTTTTAAGTTGACTGATGTTATATTAAGCATATGGTCGCAGAACAAAGAAAAAAGGACGGAGGCTTAGGAAATTAATAATAGAATAGAATAAAAGAATACAACAAGTGGTAAATCGGTGTGAATGACCCTCGTTGAAAGAAAGAGATAAATAGAGTCATAAAAAGTCGTCCGCAAGGACGTACTGGAGGAGATGGGGAGGGTGGGTGGGTTGTGAATTACTGCGGCGATAGCATTTAGCGGGTGCTAAATGGGAGGTCCGTCGATGAAAGCGTTGTGAATCGTGGGTGGTCTGCCTACCGACGGTATTTACCCACCTTCCCACGTAAGGCGAGATGTGACACAAGGTCTTTTTTATGTGGATCTTCCGGGTCATATAGCCCGGCCAAAAATATTTGTCTATCTTTCCCCAGTCGTGATTCTACCCTTCGGCTGAACCACGACTGGGTTAGTGCTCTCTGCCCGAAAGCAGAGAGCGCTCTCCACCCGAAGGCAGAGAGCTGACAGAGTCAATAGTAAAAGAGGCAAATGCCGATTGCAATGGTAGTTACCCACGTAAGGCGAAATGTGACACAAGGTCTTTTTAATGTGGGTCTTCCTGACCATATAGCCAGGCCAAAAATATCTGTCTATCTTTCTCCTGTCGTGATTCTACCCTTCGAGGGAACCACGACTGGGTTAGTGCTCTCTGCCTTCGGGCAGAGAGCGCTCTCCACTCGAAGACAGAGAGCTGACAGTGTCATAGTAGCAGAGGCAAATGCCGACTGCTGTCTACCGACTGCCGAAGAAGTCACTTTGATGGTTTTTATATAGTTTTCTTAGTCTCAGAGCAGCTTCAATTTTTCTTTGTTTCTTTGGGCGGATGTGGGTGCTACTAGTGAAAATTCTGGATTGTATTTTCTTTGAGTGTGTCAGTGAAACGGAAGCTATGTGTGGAGCCCATGCGCAGTTAACAAAGTTTTTAGTTAAACCTTATGTTTCAGAATGTCCACATCCAGCCAGTGGTTGAAATTTGTGTAACATGAATCAGAAGAAAAGATTATAATGCCTCCAAAACAACTCTTTTTAATTTTCTTAAAGAACATTTTTGACTTCCATGAGCATAGCTGATAGTAACTCATTACACATTCCTGAGCTAATGTTTTCAAATGACACGAAATGGAACGATGATTATATTGAATTAAGTGCTATGTCTGTTGCTAAGAAAATTGTTTCTAGACATTTGTTATCCCATAATCTATGTTAGACATTCAAAAGTCTATTGTTTGTCCATGCATTGAATTTTGCTGTCACGTATGGTCTGGTGCTTCTGCTGTGTCTGGAGATTCTCGAAAAAATGTTATTGGTCCTGACATGCTAAATCTACTAAATGTTTCGCCTTTCTCTTAGACGTAGATATGTGTAAAAGAGTTGTCATGTTTTAGTTGACTGACTACGACATGTTGCAAAGTATCAAATTTATCTGTTTTCAAACTTGAAAGCTTTCAAATTTGCTCAAACCAACAGCGATTGGTTGAAAATTTATTTTATATGACAAGATCTATTTTTTACTAAGTTAACAGACTTTCTAATCTTATTGTACATTTTATTTTCGCATGTTTATTATTATTTTTTTTTTTGCAGTCTATCAATTTCATTCTCTTTTCGACATGTTTCTGAAAATGTTATGCGTCAGTTATTTAAATTATAAAAATCGGTTATTAATGCAAAAAAAGACATACATATTCACCCAAACGGCACATTTCTTTGCACACATATGAAAGAAAATATACACGAAAAAGCTAGTCTGTCGGGTTGATCATGTCAATTGTAGTAAGATCGGGGCTCCAAGCGATTTTTGTGTTTTGTTCTGATCTGAAGCTTTCATTGATATTTTTTTTCTGTTTAGCATATCAATGCCCGTCGGAGGATGCTTGGGGGCGGGTAATTCTCTCAATCTTCACACGCCCACATCAATATGAAGACACGCTTCTCTTCACGCGTCGGCTATAAAGATAGTTACAGTTTAACTCTGTTGCGATCAGAGATATTCCTTCGCCAGTCAATTCAATATATTTTCATAAACATGAGGTGAAGAGATCAGCTGTTGCAACTTGATTCTCATTTTTTTCTCTCATCTCCTTTTCTTTTCTTTCTCGGCCGTTTTAAACATCCTGACCGATTTTATAAAACCAAGTGATTTTATGCAAAAATCGGCTGTCAGGAGTCAGAAGGTTTGGATATTGCCGAAAAAAGATTTTGATTTAATAAATGCACAGATGAAATAAATAGAAAAATTCTTGATTTAACAAAAACTATTCTTAAGGATTAAGCAAAAGAGAAAAATAGCAGAGAAAATTTAACAAAAAACATTCTAAGTAATAAACAAAAAAGCATAGAAAATTAAATAAAATAATTTAAAGGATTCGATATAAAATATATAAAATTAAACAATAAACATTCTAAGAATTAAACAAAAATAGTGTAGAAGATGAAAGAAAAAATACTGTAAAGGATTAAATAAAACTATTCTACAAGAATAAACATAAGATATCATAACAGATTAAAGAAAAATATTCTAAGGATAAGTTATGAAATAGCATAGAAAATTAAACAAAAATACTCTAAATGATTAATTATAAAGTAGTATAGAGGTTTAAAAAAATAATCTACAGTAATAGTATAGTATGAATAAAAAAGGTCCCAAACTTAAGATAAAAAAAATCTTTATCCATCAAAATGTTTATGCTATTAAGAGTATTTTTTTAATTATTTTTCAAAAAAATTTAATCCCTTGTAACGCGTTCAAAATTTTGGTAAAAAATCTTGTTTTAATTTTAGTTAGCGAGTCATCAAATCGTTACGAGTGTTTACAATGGAAAACGTAATATTACATTACTTAGTTTTTGTTTTTTTGTTTTTTTTTTTCCGTTGGCAAACTCATTAATTTGGAAATTCTTGCAAAAATCATATAATTGTCGGATTTTAATAAAACTTTCAGGACTTATTCACAAATAAATAAAATTGTTTTTGAAATTATTGTTTGTTTTTTTTTAAATATTGGTAAAAATATTTTTTTACATCTGTTACCCACTTCCAAACTTCAGGTAAATCCATGAAATTTTAAGAAATTAAATTTGATTGCGAAAATTGGTTTTATTAGTAAAACGCAGAACTCATTGGGGAATCTAAATCATCCATTTTTTTTTTTTTTAACATTTTGTCTTTATTTCCGCAAATCTGCTCCGAATAGTAAAATAAAAAATGCAATATCACTATGACATTATTTAATTTGATAAGCTTTTAATTCCTTTAATAAATAATATTTATTAAGGACATTATAGTCTTAAGAATTTTTTTTCGATTAATAACGAAATATTTAAAAAAATTGTTTTCATTTTTTTTTCATTATAACAATTTATAAAGTTTCAAAAATATTTTGAAAATACTTCAAAGATTTGTTGAGGTTAGTTTATAATATTTACATTTACTAATTGAAAATTAAAACATTTAATACAAATCGTCGTGCCTTCGTATTTTAAAATAATTTTTTTTTGTGTGTGTATTTGAAGTTATTTTTGTATGGTAATTTCTGTGTGTATATTAAACGGTCATATGTTTCAGGGTTTCTTCCCCTTACACGAAAAAATTATACAATTATGTCACTTGTGATTACCATACACTTGTCTCATCTGTCAATTTGTCAACACATTTCAATTACAGTGGAAAGGTTAAAAAAGTTCAACTCTGTGTTTAAGAAATAGTTTTCATGCTATAAATAAGTAATATTTGTGTAAATCAGATTAATTTAACATTAAATTTGCTAGTTTTCCAAAAATAATGTGTTACAGATGTATATTTTATTTTTGCAAGATTTTTAAAACCGAGAATTAACTTTTGTTTACAAATCTGTCGATCGCTCAAAATGGCCGAAAAATTGAAAGATTAAAAAAATTGAAAAATCTTAAATTCCAATCAATATAATTTCGGTTTAAAATACACTAGAGTATTTTGCTTACTGGAAATAGTAAATTTAATAATTTAGTTTTCAATTAAAACTAAAATAAAAGTTTCAAAAAAACGTTTTTTTTTTTTAATCAATTTAAAAGTTACCGAAAATGAATGAAAGAAAGCTAGACGGTTAGTAAAAAGAAACTAATAAATTTGATATGTGACATGTGTTCTTTCAGTCAGTTAAGTGCCATACGTGATACACGCTTTGGGCGATCATGTCTCGAAAGAGACATGACTGACTGGGCAGAAGATTATCCCGCAGTAGGTTGCCATTGCTTTCTGCGGTAGACTGGTTGCCAGCCAAGTCTATTGAACCCAATCTGTCCTATTTGACTCATAGTTAGAGGGGGAAGAGATGTAATATATTATTAAGTAGTAATTAGAGGGGGTTCAGTTTATTACTTCATAACAATATAAAACCGTTCCCCCACTTTATGACCAGCCTTAATGATTATTCCAAGTATTATATTCAGTCAGTCAGTTAAATGCCATACGTAATACACGCTTGGGCAATCATGTCTTGCTAGAGACATGACTGACTGAGCAGAAGATTATCTCGCAGTAGGTTGCCATTACTTTCTGCGGTAGACTGGTTGCCAGCTAAGGCTATAGATCCCAATCTGTGCTGTTATTTAACCCATAATTGGAGCGAAGAAACTGATAAATACATTTCCTAAGGGTATTTGCGTGTAAGTGAATGCAAGGAATTCAACTAAACTTCCTCGATTTCTCGTTCCGAGTCGATATGCACTGCACCACAACGCACATCTGATGTGTTCTTTAAACTTTCTAAAAATAGAATGACACGAAAAAATAATCTCCGAAAATCAATCAGTTAAAAGCAGACAGTTTGTTACTTTTAAGATTTATTTTTTAAATTTCAAAAAGTGATGAATATTTGTTGTTTTTGTTTTTGTTTTTGCCAATGAGAAAGGTAACTTTTTCCCACACAGATCTAAAATTTGGGGCTAATTTAGAGCCTATTTGAGGCCCATATAAGAAGACTAGTTGGAAGAAGAAATTCAAAAAAGATTATTAAATTCAGGAATTGTTCACGTTTCTGGTTTCTTTTGGCTTTTACTTTTCATATTTCGTAAGAAACTGTCTATTTTATCCACCGGCTTCGGCCTATGATCACGTGTATTTCCACACAGCTACATTCACTCATTGTACATATACACACGCGATAATCACGTGATAATCTTTCGTTCTCGCTTCTTTACGGGATGTATATATATATAGCAGACACGTGGTACACCCCGGGACAGTAGCAGCAAAACCAGAAAACACAAAGCAAGGCAGTTCACAGCTGCCCACCCCCATAGCAGCATTCTATTGCGGAGTACGCGTTCTTCAAAATCAAGCAATTTTCTCACACACCCGTACTAACTGCAAGACGCAAGTAGATGTTTTTTTTTAATTTCTGAAAATAACACTTGTACAAATTACTACAGTTGGCTCAAGAATCTTAACACGCACAACATGTAAGACCAACTCACCTTCTCTTACTAATCATTCTTCTAAACTTTACAAAGATGAACTTATCAACGGACTCAGAAATTTTCACCAATCTTCTAACAATATTATTCCTAACACAAATTACATATGACGCTGATAAATCTTCCAGTGACAAAGAACTTTACAACTGACCTCAAAAGCTTTAACACAATCTTTACAGAAAATGAAAGACATTTTAATCAGACACTTTCAACGTCTCTACAAAGTCTGTAATTCTTGTTATTTGTTTATACACTTTATATAATTAAATTTATGCCTTGACCATTTTATTCACTGTTCCATTTGCTAATTTCATGATTGATTTCAACCGTATCAAATAATTGTTGGAATGCAGGAATTTATTTAGGAAGTTCTTTGGGAACTGCATATGAGGCCTCAACAGGCCAACATTCATTGTCCCGAAATCTTTCTCTGGCTTACACCTTTCTTAATTCATGCATCTTAAATTGTGCTTTTCTTTTAAATAAAAGGAACAAATCTGTTAAAATCTCAGAGACTCTGGTGACTCTGCCAACCTTCTCAGTTTCGAATTTAAAATAATTTTTTTTTGTTTTTTTAAGAATTTGTGTTATTAGAACCTTTTTTAATTGAATTGTTTTGTACCTTTCTGATGGACTTTTCGATTGTTGAAAGTTTTTTTAAATTTATATCTACTTTTATGAGTCTTAATTTAATTTTAGAACTGTTTATCTTGTTTTGATAATAAAGTGCTTTTCCAATCTTTTCACTCTTTTCTTTTTTTTTTTTTCAATTGGAGTAGATAGACTAAACTATCGCCCGGTTCACACTCCACCCACATCTATTGAACAGGTGACGAGGCTCATCCCTTGTTCCCTGTTTAGGATGTGGTTTCCGGCTTTCTCTTTTCCAATCTCTTCGCTTTCTTCTTTTTTTTTTTTTTCAATTGGAGTAGATAAACTAAACTATTGTCCGGTTCACACTCCACCCTCGTCTATTGAACAGGTGAAGAGGCTCATCCCTTGTTCCCTGTTTAGAATGTGGTTTCTGGTTTTCTCTTTTCCAATCTTCTCACTCTTTTTTTTCTTTTTCAATTGGAGTAGATAGACTAAACTATCGCCCGGTTCACACTCCACCCACATCTATTGAACAGGTGAAAAAGCTCATCCCTTGTTCCCTGTTTAGGATGTGGTTTCCGGCTTTCTCTTTTCCAATCTCTTCGCTTTCTTTTTTTTTCTTTTTTTTTTTTTCAATTGGAGTAGATAGACTAAACTATCGCCCGGTTCACACTCCACCCACGTCTATTGAACAGGTGAAGAAGCTCATCCCTAGTTTCCTGTTTAGGATGTGGTTTCCGGCTTCCTCTTTTCCAATCTTTTCACTCTTACGTAGCCCCCTGCGCATCAGTGGCATTATCGCCTTGCTTGGGGTGATATGATTAAAAAAAAAAAGCAAACTTTTGTGAATCTTGTATTCTCTTCTATTGCTTTTGTGTGTCATTGTAATAAAAGTTTGTTTCTTTCAAATTTCACATCACAATTTTTTTCAGTCTTGTTTGTTTTTTCTATAAACTTTATTCGATATTCAGTATAAGAAGGGTGACATTGCCTCTTCTCTGACACTCCCCGCAAAAATCATTTTAAGTAACCTATCTAACGGGCGTGTATAAATGGATGTTAGAACAAGTAATGGGGGAGAGGGTAAAATAACAAATAAGAAGGATAGAAAACATGATCGTCCATGTCCTGAAGGGACATGGCGCAAAGAAGAAAAAGAAGGAAAATAATACATTCAGACAACAATTTATATTCGGAATGAAAATGTACCTAACTTTTCTCACCCCAATATTGTTTACGGACAGTCTTACTATTTGCACTTAAATTATCCCGGCTGTTCAACTGATCCAAATACTAACATTACAGGTTTTCCATTGGCTACATACTTAAAATACCAGCCAATGGCGTCTGTTGGTAATAACCTATTACACTGACATTCTTATATTGATTGTCCTCCGTAAATGTCCTTCTTAGTGGATCGGATTCTCGGGGCACCAGTACGGCTCAGAACCAAATCAAACTTTCGAAAAGTCATGCAACGCTTTCTTTCTCTTTCCTCAACCGCCACAAACCAGTGGCCGACATTATATAGAGAACAATGCACTGATGCCAAACCGTATTTTTGCCGCATTGGGACGCAGTGCCTGACCCAGCATTCCGATAGCTTCAAAGGGTCGTTTGGCTCAAATGGTAAAGACGTTCATTTTTGTTTTTAATTAATTTTTCATGAGTTGGAGGATAAAGTCTGTTTTTAAGAAAAACCTCATTTTAAATAACGTTCATATTTTCTTTTTTATTCTGTGATAAAATATCCACATATCAAAACCTGAATGCTCGTTGAAATAAATATTTTTAAGATATTGTTAAATGGATTTACTGACCACATTATTGTTTCTCTCCTTCTTTCCCAAACTTAAGTTGTTTTTAGATGCCAACTTTCGTCTCAAATATTGATTCCCTTTTTAGAAGCTACTGAAAATCAATAAAAAAAAGCGTTTCCTTTTAGTTTTCGCTGATCTTCAGTGAAATCGATTATTCTAAATGTTTCAGAATCTAATTATATACAAAACCAATCAGATATCTCTCTTAATCCGCGTGAGATTACGAGAGTACGATTGGATTTTCAAAGCTCGCACATTGACCACTTAATTCATATTTACATTTTATTCATATTCATTTTTACTCATGATGTCCCTTCAACGTGAATTTAAGAGAACTGCTAGATTGGCATTTAGGTCCCACCGCTGAAATAGTTAAATTTAACTTTCACTTCTACTCTGATAGTTTCTTTTCTCGCACTTCCCGTTTGTGAAATTCTCTTCAGTTTACTTGATTCCCTGATACCTAAAATCACCAAATATTTAAATGCAACGTCAATTGCCATCTTATATCTTCTTGAATCCTGTTCATCTTTTATCCTTTCTGCAATATCCACTGTACCTAGTTTTTTTCTCTCACTGTAACCCCCTTGTGCACTAGTGGCGGTCACGCTTTGCTTGGCGCGAAATGATTAAATAAATTTTCTTTTTAAATAATGTTGCATTAAAAAATGTTCGAATGCCTTTCAGATTTGCAAAAAAATTCCTTTTTAAGTTTTATACGACATAAATAATCCATGCGGCCCTTCTGTATAAAAGCAAACATTCTATTGTTCAAGTTATCGGCTGACATCTTTTACTTTAACCAATCTTTAATCTGTGGTGATACCGACCGAGCAAAAGCAATGGGCCGGATGTTTGCACCCTCACAACCAAAAAGAAAATTACCAAAACACGACGGTGCGCATCCGGGATCGCGCAGATCTTCCGGTTGAAAAATAAAAATTAATTAAATATTAAATTTCCAGTTCGCGAGCCTACGCGAATTTTATTTATCGGCCAATGGGAAGCCCAGAATCAAATACAAGTGTGAAATCCCAAATGATCTGCTGCGATCCAAAAAGAAGATATAAAAAGTCGATTCAGAAAGCATCGCCAGACAGACAGAAAGACAGACAGACTCGAGAGAGAAGAATGTAATTAGTATCTCCCTTGACCAAGTCAAGTGGCTTACTATGCTCGTCGCCTTCACCTCCTTTTTCCTTCGTCCCTGTTTCAAAACTACTTACTGACCTAAGGAGCGGATACATCAAAGGCATTCCTTACTTACAACGCTCCCACATTCATAAGCATTAATTCTCTTTTCAGCATTTTATTGCCATGAACATTTTAATGTCCGTTGAACCTATACTTCAAGTATTACTTTAATTGTAAGAACCTTAATTGATATGTGTATATATAAAATGCTATTTTTCAACTCAATTTGCCTTTCTTGATTTGTAATCATTTTATGACTTATAGTGGGCTATCTACAACGAGGCCAAATTCCGTTAATCTGTAACAACATAATACTACCCTTCACTAGAACGGACTACCCACTATAAACTGGAAAAGAATGGATAACCCTTATTTCAAAATTACAATTGCCAGTTACTAAAACAAGCGACACTTAATTGGAAGGTTAAGACAATTTATGTATCTTGATCAGATATTTTTTACTGCTCCGTTTAGCCATCAAAGTATCACAATGAAAACGTCTGTGACTTTTATAAGTAATAGGTTGTTACAAAAATAATGGCCGCTCAAAGTGTTGTAATTTGAGAAGCCATGTAACATTGTATTCATTGAAAATGTTAGGTTGTTACAAAAATAATGGCCGCTCGAAGTATTGTATTTTGAGAAGCCATTTAACAATGTACTCATGGCATATATTAGGTTGTTACAAAAATAATGGTTGCTCTAAAGATTGTATTTTGAAAAGCCATTTAACAATGTATTCATGGTATATATTAGGTTGTTACAAAAATAATGGTTGCTCTAAAGATGGTATTTTGAGAAGCCATTTAACAATGTATTCATGTGGTATATATTAGGTTGTTACAAAATAATTGTTGCTCTAAAGATGGTATTTTGAGAAGCCATTTAACAATGTATTCCTGGTATATATTAGGTTGTTACAAAAATAATGGTTGCTCTAAAGATGGTATTTTGAGAAGCCATTTAACAATGTATTCCTGGTATATATTAGGTTGTTACAAAAATAATGGTTGCTCTAAAGATGGTATTTTGAGAAGCCATTTAACAATGTATTCCTGGTATATATTAGGTTGTTACAAAAATAATGGTTGCTCTAAAGATTATATTTTGAGAAGCCATTTAACAATGTATTCATGGTATATATTGAGTTGTTACAAAATAATGGTTGCTCTAAAGATGGTATTTTGAGAAGCCATTTAACAATGTATTCCTGGTATATATTAGGTTGTTACAAAAATAATGGTTGCTCTAAAGATGGTATTTTGAGAAGCCATTTAACAATGTATTCCTGGTATATATTAGGTTGTTACAAAAATAATGGTTGCTCTAAAGGAGGTGGTATTTTGGGAAACCATTTAACAATGTATTCTGGTATATTGATTTGTTACAAAAATAATGGTTGCTCTAAAGATGGTATTTTGAGAAGCCATTTAACAATGTATTCCTGGTATATATTAGGTTGTTACAAAAATAATGGTTGCTCTAAAGATGGTATTTTGAGAAGCCATTTAACAATGTATTCCTGGTATATATTAGGTTGTTACAAAAATAATGGTTGCTCTAAAGATGGTATTTTGAGAAGCCATTTAACAATGTATTCTGGTATATATTAGGTTGTTACAAAAATAATGGTTGCTCTAAAGATGGTATTTTGAGAAGCCATTTAACAATGTATTCCTGGTATATATTAGGTTGTTACAAAAATAATGGTTGCTCTAAAGATGGTATTTTGAGAAGCCATTTAACAATGTATTCCTGGTATATATTAGGTTGTTACAAAAATAATGGTTGCTCTAAAGATGGTATTTTGAGAAGCCATTTAACAATGTATTCATGGTATATATTAGGTTGTTACAAAAATAATGGTTGCTCTAAAGATGGTATTTTGAGAAGCCATTTAACAATGTATTCATGGTATATATTAGGTTGTTACAAAATAATTGTTGCTCTAAAGATGGTATTTGAGAAGCCATTTAACAATGTATTCCTGGTATATATTAGGTTGTTACAAAAATAATGGTTGCTCTAAAGATGGTATTTTGAGAAGCCATTTAACAATGTATTCCTGGTATATATTAGGTTGTTACAAAAATAATGGTTGCTCTAAAGATGGTATTTTGAGAAGCCATTTAACAATGTATTCCTGGTATATATTAGGTTGTTACAAAAATAATGGTTGCTCTAAAGATTGTATTTTGAAGCCATTTAACAATGTATTCATGGTATATATTAGGTTGTTACAAAATAATTGTTGCTCTAAAGATGGTATTTTTTGAGAAGCCATTTAACAATGTATTCCTGGTATATATTAGGTTGTTACAAAAATAATGGTTGCTCTAAAGATGGTATTTTGAGAAGCCATTTAACAATGTATTCTGGGTATATATTAGGTTGTTACAAAAATAATGGTTGCTCTAAAGATGGTATTTTGAGAAGCCATTTAACAGTATATTCCTGGTATATATTAGGTTGTTACAAAATAATGGTTGCTCTAAAGATGGTATTTTGAGAAGCCATTTAACAATGTATTCCTGGTATATATTAGGTTGTTACAAAAATAATGGTTGCTCTAAAGATGGTATTTTGAGAAGCCATTTAACAATGTATTCCTGGTATATATTAGGTTGTTACAAAAATAATGGTTGCTCTAAAGATGGTATTTTGAGAAGCCATTTAACAATGTATTCATGGTATATATTAGGTTGTTACAAAATAATTGTTGCTCTAAAGATGGTATTTTTGAGAAGCCATTTAACAATGTATTCCTGGTATATATTAGGTTGTTACAAAAATAATGGTTGCTCTAAAGATGGTATTTTGAAGCCATTTAACAATGTATTCCTGGTATATATTAGGTTGTTACAGAAATAATGGTTGCTCTAAAGATGGTATTTTGAGAAGCCATTTAACAATGTATTCCTGGTATATATTAGGTTGTTACAAAAATAATGGTTGCTCTAAAGATTGTATTTGAGAAGCCATTTAACAATGTATTCATGGTATATATTAGGTTGTTACAAAATAATTGTTGCTCTAAAGATGGTATTTTGAGAAGCCATTTAACAATGTATTCCTGGTATATATTAGGTTGTTACAAAAATAATGGTTGCTCTAAAGATGGTATTTTGAGAAGCCATTTAACAATGTATTCCTGGTATATATTAGGTTGTTACAAAAATAATGGTTGCTCTAAAGATGGTATTTTGAGAAGCCACTTAACAATGTATTCCTGGTATATATTAGGTTGTTACAAAAATAATGGTTGCTCTAAAGATGGTATTTTGAGAAGCCATTTAACAATGTATTCCTGGTATATATTAGGTTGTTACAAAAATAATGGTTGCTCTAAAGATGGTATTTTGAGAAGCCATTTAACAATGTATTCATGGTATATATTAGGTTGTTACAAAAATAATGGTTGCTCTAAAGATGGTATTTTGAGAAGCCATTTAACAATGTATTCCTGGTATATATTAGGTTGTTACAAAAATAATGGTTGCTCTAAAGATGGTATTTTGAGAAGCCATTTAACAATGTATTCCTGGTAAATGTCAGGTAAATTTTGGAATACGTAATAATTAATGTGTGCGCTTTGATAATTTTTAACTTGTTTTCAGACAGAATATTTTTGAAGCATGTATGTTCTTAATTATGAACATGACAATACATGACTTACGTTTTATATTTTTGCAATTGTTCAAACTTGGGTACAGTACCTCTCAAATTTCTGTCAATATCAACAGAGCATAGAAAGACAGACTCACAAGTGATCTTACAGTACGAATGTGGTTCAAGAAATTCCGAACTGGTGATGAGAGCCTTGAAGATGAAGAAGGTAGAAGACAATCATGCAGTCTCAACAACAAACAACTGAAAGTAGTCGTTGGGCCAAACCCACGTCAAAGTGTCAGAAAAATGTCTCAGATGCTTGGTGTCAACACTGCAACAGTCTCCTACCATTTGCAGAGCGTTGGCAATGTGAAAAAGCTCGATAAATGGGTTCCTCTGGGTCTCAAGAAAAACCAAAAAAGTATTTTGAAGTGCGGTCGATGCTCTTTCTGCGTAACACCAATGATCCCTTTCTGGACCGAATCGTCACTTGTGATGAAAAGTAGATCCTTTATGATAACCGTAAACAATCAGGTAAATGGCTTGATCGTGATGAGTCCCCCAAACACTTCCCAAAGACAAAGTTGCGTCAGTAAAACATTATGATGACTATCTGGTGGTCTGTAATTGGTGTTATCCACTACGGTTTTCTTGGAAGCCAATCAGAGCATGAATGCAAAGCTTTACTGCAATCATCTTGTTGAAATTCACGCATGCCTGCAAAAAATGAGACCTGCATTGGTGAATCGACGTGGTCCAGTTCTGCTCCACAATGTTGCAAAAATGACGTTGCAAAAACCCACAGACTTGGGATAGGAGAGATTACCACATCCTCCATATTCTCCTGAGATCTTTCACAAATGGATTATCATTTTTAAGCACTTAAGTTCATTTTTGAATAGCAAAACGTTTAGGTCCAAATCAGAGGTGGAATCAGCTTTTAAAGATTTCGTTGCATCACAGCCAATAACTTTTTATCAACGAGAAATAAATAATCTCTTCGATCGATGGCAGAGGCGCATAGATGCCCAAGGCTTCTGTTTTGACTTATTTCAACATTCCTAAAGTTAATTGTTCAAGACAAAATTATGTTTCTGTAATCGACCATTATTTTTGTAACAATCTAACAGAAGAGAAATACATTTGTTGTCGAATTGGTAATTGTTTACTTAATTCGCCCATGTTAACAATAACAAAACCATGATCATATGCGGTCATCTCTGAACTTGATTCCATCATTGATGATTTTCAATAATAGACAGCACAACTCTGTCCAAATACACGTGGGAGCAGTAGGATGAATAATGTAATTCCTCTTTCATCAAGTGGAAGATTATAAAGATGGAACAACCTCGAAAGGAAACGTCTAAGTATTGTGCATTATGCTTGCAAGAAAAATTCCGAAATATAACATTCCCCGAGAAGGAATGCATTCACAAAAAAAACATTTGGAACTAGTTAGGCAATAGAAATAGATAGGTTCTCTTATCATCCGGTTCACACTCCTCCCCAGTTTTGAGTTTCCGGTTTCTTCTAAAGTCTTCTTATTATCGTTCACTCCTAGCAGCTTCTTACGTCTAAGTGACATCATTTGGCATGAACTGATTAAAGAATGTAAGCCTGTGAACAAGTTTTTCTTTTTTAGCCAATTAACTCCCGGTTGAGAGACAGAGAGAAAGTGAGAGAAAAAGAGACCGACGGAGAGAAAGAAGAAATATTAATAATGATAGTATATATATATATATATATATATATATATATATATATATATATATATACATGTTGGGGAGTTACCTTTTTTTACATATATAAATGGACTCGTCTAAGGTATACAAATGATCCTGCCTACAGAGAACGGCAGAGTGTGTAAAGCAGCGAGTGTGTAAGGCAGGGCTTGTAACGCAGTGCTTGCCACAGCAATTGAACCGCCGCTAGTTGGTCAACAAGAATATAGACTTATTACCCGGACTTACTTCTTATCTACAAGATTGTATATATTTGACTGCTACTAACAAGTATTACTAGTATTCCTGAATTCTACTAACCGTGTACGGGTTGTATATATCTTATTCAATATACTTACATTTTTCCTCTCATATCTGTTTTGTGTTATTATTATATTGTGTGGTTTCTAGCAAAAATCCACAACAACTTGGCGACGAGGATTCGAACAAGTTCACGCGGAGAGGAAAATACGATTTCAAGTCAGTCGTCAACAACAACTTGGCGACGAAGGATTCGGACAAATTCACCCGGAGAAAAATACGTTCTCAAGTTACTTGCCAAACAACAATTTGGCGACGAGGATTTCGGACACGTTCACGCGGAGAGAAAAAATACGTTTTTCCACGTCAACCGCCAACAAGCAATTGGCGACAAAAAATTTTCGAACACGTTCACGGAGGACAAAAAGACGTTGTCACATCAGTCGTAAAGAACAAATTGGCGACAAAAGAACGCGAATCTCACGCATAACACCAAGAAACAACAAATTAACGTCGAGGACCTCGAAAATCACATATGAGAAGTCGACAACATCAAATTGGCGAAGCAGATTCGTGCACAAGTCGAAATTTTGACGAATTTTTTCCCTAAATCACTTTAACAAAGTGCGCTACAAATTGATTCGAACAAATCAACCACAAACAAGTTGTCGACACTCTCACCGAGAGATAAAAAACTGTCGGAATTAGTTGCTAGAAAGCAGTTGCTAAAAATCAAACCCCCCACGAAATCGAAAGAGCAAAATCATGGATTTTCAGAAGGGAATACTGGAAATCATTAAGAGAACTGAAGAAAGACAATATAAATTAGAAGCAAGACAAATGGAAATACAAAAGAAACTGAAGAAAAACAAATAGAAATACAAAAGGCAAATGAGGAAAGACAAATCACAATTACAAGAATTGTTATTGAAATTAACAAGTACAACCCTAGAATGAAACACGGGAAAGGAGGAGATATTTTCACAAGATGCGGTGTGGAACGCTATAGAAATTTTTAAATACTCAGTTGAGGAAGATAAAAAATTTTGGAGAGTATTACAGGCGAGATGAGGATATTTTTAATATCGACTGTTAGCATTGGAGTGAAAAGAAAAAATTAAGACTTCTACTCAGAAAATTAGGCACAGACGAACACACTAAGTTCGTAGACTATATTCTCCCTAAAAAGACGAATGGTCTAACGTTCGATGAGACAGTGACAGGCCTCACAGAGCTATTTAGCCCAAAAATCTCGTCGTTCCATAAAAGGTGGAAATGCCTTAATATCAGAAAAGACGAAAATGATGACTATTCTACATTCGCAGCTATCGTCAACAAACACTGTGACGATTTTAAATTGTCGGAGCTTACTCAAGACAATTTCAAGTGTCTCATATTTGTCCAAGGACTAGTTGCTGATAAAGACAGCGAAATGAGAAAACGCATGCTGACCAAACTTCAAAACGAGCCTGGTCTAACATTACAAAAACTGTCAGAGGATTGCCAGAATTGCCTCAGCATAAAGAAACATAGCAAGGACATTAAAGAGTCAGGAATCGCGCACATTCGAAAGGTAAAAAGAAATTTACGTTTTGTACCCTCCCCACAAGCAAAACAAAATTATAATGCCAAAGAGAAGGAATACAGAACTACGTTTGAAAAGAATCCCATAAAAAACAAGTCCCCACTTCTGCATATTACAGATTTGGTGGATGGCATTGGCGTAAGGATTGTTTCTTCAAGTATAAAAATTGCCGAGTGTGGTAAGATGGTCCACAAAGCATCGGTATGTAGAAACAAAAACAAACCTAGTAGAGTAAGATCTGCTAGAGTGGAAAATAATAATGAAAACACCAGAAAATACGTTGAACTGGAAATTTTGATCAAGAAGAGCAAATTGCAACTGGATTCGGGATCAGATATTACGATAATAAATTTAAAAACATGGCGAAATTTGATCAAGCCGACTGTGTTACACACTCAAAAAATTGCAAAATCAATTATAGAAAAAAGGATAAATTTCGAAGGCGTAATTATTGTAAATGTAAAATTTAAAGGAAAAAATCGAAAAACTAAAAATCTACGTGATGAGAAACACAGACAACCTGGTAGGAACGGACTGGATGCAGAAATTTAATATATGAGATTTACCCATTAATGCTTGTTGCAAAAAAAAATAAAAAGCGTAAAAAAAAAAGAGGTATTTTTAAGCAATAAAAAAGTCACAACAGAAATCGCGCAAAACAAACCTGTATTTATTACACCGATAGCTACGGGAAAAACTTGCAAACCAGGCGAACAAGGGACACACATAAACCAAAGGAATGAAGAGCCAAGCTCGTCATTTTCAAAAAAAGATTGGTGGGATGAAAAAAATAAATATTTTGGAAACCGAAAAAATGCTAGCTCCTCCCAAAAAGAAGCTAGGGAGAGGGGTGTTGGGGAAAAACCATTTTTTATATATATATAAATAAACTCGTCTAAGGTATACAAATGATTCTGCCTACAGAGAATGGCGGTGTGTAAAACAGTGTGCGTAAAGCAGTGCTTCAGAGCAGTTGAATCCCCGCTAGTTGGTCAGCAAGAATATAGACTTATTACCCAGACTTACTTCTTATCTACAAGATTGTATATATATTTGACTCCTACTGACAAGTATTCCTGAATTCTACTAACCGTGTACAGGTTGTATATCTTTTGTTCAATATACTTACATTTTTCCTCTCATATCTGTTTTGTGTTATTATTATATTGTGTGGTTTCTAACAAGAATCCACAACATAATAAAAATTTTATTTTTCTTTTCATTTTATTTAATTCGATTTTATATACAGTTACGCGTTTGCATTTCTTGGGTGGCGGCTACTTCAGTCTCCTGGTCATGTGAAGATGGATGGTTGTAGTTGCTGCTCACAAGTTCAAATACAGGCAAAAAAAATGTATATAACATGATTTTAATTGTCTGACAATTGGTTCTGCCATTATGAAAATTCAAGTTATGCATATGTTCGTCACGTGACAGTCAGATGTTACGAGAATGCATTTATATAAAAATAATATTAATAATGTATAAAAAGTTATAGTAAGGGATTCTATTGAGTCCTACTTGTTATTACAAAAAAGTTTCAATTCATGAAGTAGTTGTTAAATAGAGAAATTAGGAATAGAACGTTTTGGAAAATTCTAGAACATTCCAGTAAAATCTAGAGAATTCTAAATGATTCTAGAAATATGCAAATTAGGTGTTAGCCCCTATAAAAATAGGTTTTGGGAAGAGAGTAGTTAGTTGTTAAAAAGATTTGCTGACATTATCAACTCTGGCTTTGAGTCAAAGATTTGTACATCCAGCCGAAAGAATCTCTAAGAAAAGTTGCTGACTAACAAAAAACTGAAAGAGAACCTCATGGAACTAAATGGGTAAATAGAAAATTTTTACTCTTTCATTGACCAAACTAATAATTATTCTTTATATACTCATTTGAGAATTTCCAAAAAGTATAGCATTTAACTTCTTTGCCAACTTAACTGGGTAAAGATACTTGACTCCTTACCTTCCTCTTTTCTCCTCGTAACACTCGCCAGTAGTAAACTCTGTTTCTTGTTTTGCATGCAACAAAAATTGTATCTTTGTAAATATTTTATTTGGTGTTTTTTATAAATTAAATATTTGTCTGTGAGTTATCTCTGAGTTTTGGTCAATCATTTTTTTTCTTTTGTTACAACTTAACACGTAACACAGATGAAAAAAAACGTAACATTTGTAAAATATATAAAAGTTGTCCCCTATTCACCGCCATAAAAACGATGATGAATTACAAAGCAACTCGTGCTCTCAATACCTTGCTTAGTTTCTGTAAAGCATTTTTCGTAATTTTTATACATTTCAGGCTTCTTTTTTATATATATACATAATTATTTCACCTCAAGCAAGGCAGTTTTACTGACACTGTTGTGCAGGGGGTTACATAGGGGAAAATGATGAGAAAGAGGGGTTAATTATAGGGGATGTCAAGAGGAGGGTAATAGACGAATGAGGATACCGGTGGATGCGAGTTAGTGAGATAGGAGATGTATATTGACCTTATATTTAAATTCCTGGAGATTGTAGCTGTCGGGGAAGCAAGTATATGGAAGGGAATTCCACAGGCGGGAAGTGCGAGAAAAGAAGCTGTTAGAGTAGAAATTGCGGTTACATTCTATCGGTTTCACTGTAAAAGGGTGGAACCTAGTTGCTAATCTAGTAGCTTGGTGTAAATTCATACCTAGAGAGCACCAGTGAGTTAAGTTCATTGGAGCAGAAACCGTGAAAGTATTTGTAGAAGAGGCACAGGGAAGCCACGTCACGCCGGTGAAAGAGCGACTGCAGCCGAGCTGACAAGACAGTATCGATCACATTACAAGTCGATATCGATCACATTACACCTTACATTTTATGTCGGAGGTTACTTTTTTTTTCATCTGATTAAGAACGTGACCAACACACGCATCACTTAAACTCAGACAAAAAATCTATTAAAAGTTATTATTGCTGGACATCATACGCCACGCAAGCGACATTAAATGTCAGATGTCAGAATCTATAGTTGTCAGCAAAAGAGGAAAATTTAGGGTGTGAAAATTTAACTGTTTGTCCTTTTTGTTGACAACTATACAACTACTAGCAGTATAGCCCGGCGTTGCTCGGGTGTAATGAAAGCTTTAAAACTAATCCATGGTCTTGGAGCTCAGATTCAGCCTAAAGAATATTTGTGTGAAGTTTGGTGAGAATCGGATAAAAATTGTGGATTTGTATAAAGGACATACAGACAGATAAACAGACACACATACAAACATCTTAACTTATATATATATATATATATATATATGTAATGAATTATTTTGAACATTATTTTTACCGATACTCGTATTTAAGTAGATATTCTGTTTTTAATTAAACAGTATTTTTATATTTATATCTACCGGCCTGATTATTTACGATAAATTTCTATTACGAAAATGTGTGCTACCCAGCAGGGTTTATCGTAAATAATCAGGCCGGTAGATATAAATATATAAATACTGTTTAATTAAAAACAGAATATCTACTTAAATACGAGTATCGGTAAAAATAATGTTCAAAATAATTCATTACAAATTGTCGGTTGCTTATAACCAAGTTTCGTTAAAATTCGTTAATTTCCGTAGTAAACTCTATGTTTCTTGTTTTGCATGCAACAAAAATTGTATCTTTGTAAATATTTTATTTGGTGTTTTTTATAAATTAAATATTTGTCTGTGAGTTATCTCTGAGTTTTGGTCAATCATTTTTTTTCTTTTGTTACAACACGTAACACAGATGAAAAAAATATATATATTTATATATATTTTATATATATAAAATCGATTTTCTGCACTATTGTAAGAACTGCAGTCTTGAAACTTCTGAATATCGTTTCTTATGTCTTTGTCTATAAGTGTATCAAATTTGATTAAAATCGGACCACTCCTTCTATAACTCGATTTTTTCGATTATCGATTTTCGATATTTATCGGGGGTACCTCAACACAAAGCCTAGCTAAGAACACTCGAGGACGCTTATAGTACAAGTGTGTAAATTTTCAAGAAAATCGGTTCAGCCGTTTCGGAGTCTATAGGTAACGGACACACACACGCACAGATAACACACACACACACACAGACACACACACACACACACACACACACACACACACACACACACACACACACACACAGAAAGTTCCATTTATAAATAAGTTTAGATTAAATGCATTCTGACTTCTGACATTTAATGGTTAGTCCTTTCTTATTACTTTCTTCGATTACCTTGTCTAATATGTTTTAACGTTTTTATTTCACAGTGTCGCTTGTGTAGTGTGTTATCCAGCGATAATAACTTCTAGTAGATGTTTTTCCGCTTAGTGTCACCTCGCTATATAAGTGAAATAAATCGGGTGAGAAAACATATCCTTACTACACATTCATTTTAGACTATTCATCTGTTCCCAGTTAATGTTATGGGTTATTTGAATATACAGGGTACCTAAGGTATCAGACGACACATTGAAGACCGAAAGAAAAACAACCACATCTTGCAAACAATTAATTTATTGATACGACATTTGGTACACAGTTGCAGTAATGGTTAGATTGCATGTTTATTTAATATAACCGCCTTCAGCCGCCATGTTGTCTTCAGTGTGGAACCGAAAATCTTCTTCTTCTTCTTCTTCTTCTTCTTCTTCTTTTTCTTCTTCTTCTTCTATGTGCCCTGTCCCTTCAGAACGTAGGCGATCATGGCTCTCCACATCTCCCTATCCCTTGTGGCTCTCAGTATGTTTGCTCCTGTTGTTCCTAGCAACCCCCGTTCCGTCATCCACCTGATCAGGCCTTGCAAATATGTTATCCGCTGCCTTCCTCTGTCTCTCCTTCCTTCTATCTGACCAGTCAGTATCAGGTTCTCCAGGCTCTCCTTCCTCATTGCATGTCCCAGGAACTTCAGTTGTCTCTTCCTGATGCTCAACATCAATTTCCTTTTTGTTGCCATTCTTTCTAACACCTCGTCGTTGCTTGTATGCTCAGTCCACGATATCCGTAGCATCCTTCTGTAGAACCACATTTCGGCCGCTTCCAGTTTTGTCCTCATTTTCGAGGATATTGTCCAGCATTCACTGCCGTATTGAAGAACTGACATCACGTAGCAGTCTAGCACTCTTTTCTTCGTTTCTATTGAGATTTTCCTGTGTGTTAGTATTTTGCTCATCTTTTGGAACGCGTCCTTTGCCATGCCAATTCGCCTTCGGATCTCCGTGTCGCACTTTCCATCCTATAAGGATATTAAACATTACTCGGTTAATGGCGGCTTTCAGAGAATCTGCTGATTGTGAGAACGTTGACTTGTCTCCCGTTCAACAACGCCCCACTTGTAACAGTCAGAAGGATTTATGTCTGGAAAGTTAGGTGGCAACATATTTAGCGTGATGTCGTGCATATTAGGAGCCATCTAATCTTGGATCAGGTCCTGGGTACGACGGTAAACTGCATCCGGCAGCAAGGCCTCTGATTGGGAGGTTGTGAGGAGCATGGAACCATAGGTATCAAGAGTTCGTACAAAATGTTCTAGTAGTAATTGTTGAAATAGATAAGGAGAAAGAGAAAGAGAACAAGGTGCGACCTGACCTTATCTCCGGGTCGATTTGAAGTTGGTTACATTTTAGATGCATGTCAGCAAACCGCCTCCTCTGATCGACCACGGTGACCGGTTAGAGACCGTCCTTAAATATTGAATTCAGTCACGTACGGTGGCTCCAGAATGATTTTTTTCTTTAACTGTGGAAAAACCGTTTTTCTCTGACGTATTTTGACTTTTGCCATTTGATGACCAATCAGGATCCAGAGTTCCGCTACAGATCTATAGATGTGTAGATAAACAGATGGTAATCTACCAAGACTGGAGTCGATTAAATTAATTTTGTCTATTCTCCGATGATGCGGTCATCGTAACATACCCAGAAACGAAATACGACACGACTAGCTGGCTACCTTATACAGTTAAACTGTCCATTGCTACATTGATGATAAACATACTTTCCTTCACTATGTGGTCAACATACTTGCAGAAGATGACCATCTCTTCACTTGGTAACATTTTTTTATCATTCAGAATGTTATTATCTCCATCATTTTCACCCATGTTAACGCTCTGCTATCGGCTTGTAAGTGAGTCTTAAGGCCAGCTTCACTTTTACGACCTCTCATACTGTCACGTTTGTAACTCGGACCTTCAGTCAGCAAGGACAAATTCATTCGGACACCGTTTTTTTTTTATTTGTTTACCTTTACCTCCCGTCTCACTGCGACGTCTTTCTTGTTACTGTTTTTTTTTTTTCTATTTTATTTTGTTTTCCCTTCTCTTTCATTCTTGTGCCTTCTAGCATAGACTATGCTTCTTTTTGTTTAATTCCTGTCCTTTATCACGCCCGACCGTTTTTATCCACTCTCGGCAACGTGATAAGGCCACGTGAGCGAGAGTGTCCTTTGGCGGGATCTTCAGATTCTTCCTGTTGATCCCTGTATTCACACGCACATTTCGCCTCCCCGCCGTTTCATAGAACTTTGGTATGTTATTTCATTCTTCTTAGCCCTTTCATCTCCTTTGTATTGCAAACGCATTATTGTGACACAACGAATAGTTGTTGCCTCTTTATCTCTGTGTTGTCCGTTATTTATAACCCAAAAATAGATATTTTAGGAAAGAAATAAAGGACCTTTTTGTCCAGAATTTGCTCAGCCAAATTTGTTGCTTTGTTAAATTTAAATTAAAACCCCTGCCTCTCTGTTCTTAACGCCTTTACTGCTATATCAGACCCCCTCATGGTAGGAGAGATTAGCCTTTCCTTTTCTACTTTGTTCTCGCTTGCTCCTTCCCTGTTTCTAGCCTTTCCTTTTCTCTTTTATTTCTGTCTTCTTCGTCGCAGTGGACTCATATTTGTTTTGTTCATTTTTCTTTCAGATTTTTTACCTAATTCGAGGAATAAAATCTTTCGTTTTTCAATGAAATTCGTCAGTGTGTTCTTGCGAATTTGGGTTTAAGCTGGCTGTCTAAAGCAAGATGTTTTTCGGCATTTTATCCAGGGCAGCACACATACACACATTACAAACATGAATATTAACAATCTTAATCTCTGTTACGCAATCCAGTTAAAAATCTTAGATTAAAAAAAGATGACGGGCTCATCATTTTTCATTACACGTTGATATTCCATTCTGTGAAAGTGACAATTACTACAATTTTCCCAAATTAAATTTTCATGGAAATGTCAAGCCTCAGTTTCAGTTCTTAGTAAATTGTGACTTTTTTTAGCAATGCAAATCTCTGTCACGTGATCCAGTTCAAAATCCTAGATTAAGTGGGTGAAGTGCTCATCGTTTTCCTAACATGTTTACTTCCCTTTCTGTGCAAGCGATATTTACTACAATTTTTTCCAATTTATTTTTCCTGGAAATTTCAAGCGTCGGTTTCTGTTCTTATTAAAGTGTCACATTTTAACAATCATAATCTCTGTCACGAAATCCATTTTTTTTATAATCGTATCGCCCCAAGCAAGGCATTTTATTGCCACTTTTTTCGCATGGGGTTACATGAGATGAAAGTTACGAGAAGGAATGACTGGTGATAGGGGGTGTCAGGAAGTGGGTAGGACAAGGATGAGAATACTGATGAGAGTTAAATGGACGGAGAAAGGAGCATGAGAGAGAGGATGTAGGTTAGTGAGATAGGAAATGACTATTGACTTTACATTTAAATTCTTGGAGAGTGTAGCTGCCGGGAAAGCAAGTAAATGGAAGGGAATTCCACAGGCGGGAAGTGCGAGAAAAGAAGCTGTTGGAGTAGAATTTGCGTTTACAATTTATTGCTTTCACAGTAAAAATTGTGGGACCTAGTTGCTAATCTTGTGGCTCGAGTAAATTCATATATAGGGGTCACCAGTGAGCTAAGTACATCGGAGCAGAAGTATTTGTAGAAGAGACACAGGGAAGCCACATTGCGCTGGTGAGAAAATAACTGTATCCGAGCTGCCAAGTCGGGACCTATCATATTACAGATTCTCCGTTGGATTTTGTCAAGGACACCTAGGTGGATAGCAGGAGTTTCCCGACCAGATATTAAAGATCCTACTTTGATTAGGTGAATCGCTCATCATTTTTCATTCCATGTTTTACTTTCCTTTTTGTGAAAACGAGATTTACTACAATTTTTTCCAGTTTAATTTTACTAGAAATTTTAAGTCCAGTTTCAGTTCTTCGTCTAATGTGACTTTTTTTAACGATCCTAATCTCTGCCACGTTATCCAGTTGAAAATCCGGCGGACCTGAAGGAGACTACCACCACCATTAAATTTATTGTTTTTCATTTTTCTTTTTTTTTTTTTTGGCTTTTTTAGAGCAGTCTTATCGATTATACCCTAAACTTTCCGAATGACAAAAAAAAAATTTGGAAAAATTTTAATATTGCAATCATTTTTTTTTGGGGGGGGGGGGGGGGGGTGACTTAGTTTTTCATACAACGTTATAGTAAATCGATCTTCCACTTTGGAACCACTCGCCGGTACGACATTACCACCACTTGTAAATTTGTTGATTATCAATTTTGGGGGGACATTTTTCAGTTCAATCTTATCGGTTAAACCCTAAACTTTCCTAGTGACAAAAAAATTTGTAAAAATTTCAATATTTAAACAATTTTTGGTGGGGGGCTCAGTTTTTCATACATGAATCGATCCTGCGCAATTAACTTTTTTGCTTGCGCATATTCAACAACTGAATCCTTTGCGAATTTTTTGAATAAAGCCATTCTTGGAGTTTCCGAGGAAGATGCCTTCGTAAGAACTGAAGAAAACTTGAAAAAGACAAAAACAAGAGCAACAACTCGTCCCCCCACAAAAAAAAAACAAAAAAAACAAAGCGACCCCAACGTGAATGGTTTCAAAATGGAGGATCGATAAAAACTATAACGTTGTATGAGAAACTGAGCCCCCCTATAATTGTTTAAATATTGAAATTTTTCCCAATTTTTTTTTTTTTTTTTTTTTTTTTTTTTTTTGATAATAGAAAACTTTATGTAATAATCGATAAGACTGCACTGGAAAAAGTAAAAAAATAAAAAACAACAAATTTAACGGTGGTGGTAGTCTTCTTCAGATCCGCCGAAAATTTTTGTTTCATTAGCTGAAATGCTCATCATTTTTCCTTATATATTTACTTTCCTTTCTGGGAAAGCGATGCTTACTACAATTTTTTCCTATTTAATTTTGCTGATATTTTCAAGCCTCAGTTTCAGTTCTTAGTTAAGTGTCACTTTTTTTTTTACTAATTCTAATCTCTGTAACGTAATCCAGTTAAAAATTCTTGTTCAATTACGTGAGATGTACTCATCTTTTTTCCTTACATATTTACTTTACTTTTTATGGAAGCGATATTTACTCCCAATTTTTTCCAATTTAATTTTACTGGAAATTTTAAGCTTCAGTTTCATTTCTTAGTTAAGTGTGTCTTTTTCAACAATGCTAATCTCTGTCACGTAATCCGGTTAAAAATTCTTGTTTAATTAGATCATGCGTATGTCATTTTTTTTTTTTTGCTAATTTGTTTTTCTTTCTTTTTTTTTCTGTGAATGCAACTTTCATTAAAAAAATTTTCCATCTTAATTTCACAGGAAATTTCAAGCCTCAGTTTTATTTCCTTTTAAAGTGTGACTTTTTCCCCAATCCTATTCATAATTTAAAAACCTTGTTTTATTCGGTCAAGTGTTCGTAATTTTTGCTGACATGTTTACTTTCTTTTCTGTACAAGCGATGTTAACTAAAACTTCATTTTACAACAATATTCAAACCTCAGTTTCAGATCTTAGTGAAACGAGTCTTTTTTAGTACGCCTAATATAGCGGTTGCTATGTTTTTCTTACCCACATTCATTCCATGTCATTCACTCGTCTGCGATTGGATAATAAATCACTACTGTTCTTGTATAGGACAATTTAGTAATCGCAGTCGCCTTTAATTTCTCGGCTCTGAAGCAGCACTTTCATGTGTGTGTGGTGATTGGTTAATTTTTAGCCAATCACATATTTTTTATGTAAACAAAGTTTTTCCCGCGCTTGCTGTTTGATCCGCTCTCCTCTCTTATAAGTGGTGACTTTCAGCAAGCATGTCAGTAGACCAACAGGCTGGCCAAAGGACTCGACGTAAGTCTCTCTTTCTACTCATACCTAACGCACACACAGACAGAACTTTGTCTTCTGTCTGAATATTTTCGCCAAGAACTTTTGAACTTTGAACAAAATTCGTATCACTTACAATTACGTTCAAAATAAGTGTTTTTCATGTTATTTGTTCTTACATGAAAATCTTGCTAACAATTATAACAAACCTTTTCAGCGAAAGAAGAAACTTCCTTCATTTTACTTTGGTCAACTAACAGTTAAAGGAGAACAACTCTTTCCTCTTACTCTATGTATACTGCTATTACATGTTTTGTTTGTTTATTGAATATATTTTAATTTATTGGTTACAAACTGGAGTTGTTGTCTTTATTTTGTTTTAATCGTATATTGGACGAATCGTAATATAAATCGTAAAGGACCTAAAAATCATCTATACTAATCTCTGTCCTGTCATCTATTTGCAAAACTTTCTTGGATTAGATCAGAATTTTTGCTTTCATGTTGACATTTTTGTTTCTGTGAGTGCGATGTTTGCTAATTTTTTCCATTTTAATTTACTGGAAATTTCAAACCTAATTTCAGTTCTTACTAAAGCTACTTTTTTTACCAATCCTATTTACTGTCCATTTATTCATTATTAAATCCTTGTTTAATTAGGTCAAGAGCTCATTACATTTGCTTACATGTTTACGTTAATTTCTAAGAGTGTGATGATCACAAAGATTTTTTCCATTTTAATTTTACAGGAAAATTCAAGACATTTTCCGTTCTTTATAAAGTGTGACTTTTTTAGCAATCCTAATCACTATGTGCGTCGTGGTGTGGTGGATATCGGCTCGGAACGAGAAATCGAGAAGCCGAGTTCGAATTCCAGTCGAATTCTTTGCATTCACTTACGCGCAAATACCCTTGGAAAAGGTATTAATCCGTCTCTTCCCGCCAGTTATGGGTTAAATAATAGGACAGATTGGGTTCTGTAGCCTTGGCTGGCAACCAGTTTACCACAGAAAGCAATGGTAACCTACTGCGGGATAATCTTCTGCCCAGTCAGTCATGTCTCTTTCGAGACATGATCGCCTAAGCGTGTATCACGTATAGCACTTAACTGAATCACTGTCCAGTCATCAATTTAAAATGCTTGTTTAATTAGTTCATGAGCTTATTATATTTGCTTACATGTTTACTTTATTTTCTGTGAGTTCAATGTTCAATAATTTTTTTCCATTTCAGTTTTACTGGAAACTTCCATATTCTGTTTCAGTTCTGATTAAAGGTTGACTTTTTTTACCAATTTTAATCACTGTCCGTGTCCCTTAATCTATTTACAAACCTTGTTTAATTAGGTCAAGAACTAAATATTTTTATTACATGTTTACTTTCTTTTCCGTGAAGGCGATGTTAACTAAAATCTTTTCAATTTTAATTGGAAATTTCAAGCCTTAGTTTCACTTCTTAGTATAGTGTGACTTCTTTACCAATCCTAATCACTGTCTCGTCATCCATTTAAAATCTTTGCTTAAATAGTTCATAGCTCATTATTTTTGCTTACATGTTTTTGTTTTCTGTGAATGCGATGTTCCCTAAATTTTTTTCAATTTTACTGAAAATTTCAAGACTCAGTTTCAATTCTTAATAAAATGTAACTTTCTTTACCAGTTCTAATCTCTGTTTTATCACCCATTTACAAAACTTTGTTTAATTAGATCAAATTCATATTATTTTTGCTTACAAGATTTCTGTAAGTGCGATGTTCGCTAAATTTTTTTTTCCATTTTAATTCTACTGAAAATTTCAAGCCTTAGATTCAATTCTAAGTAAAGTGTGACTTTTTACTAATTCTAATCACTGTCCACTCCTCCGTTTACAAAACCTTCTAAAATTAAGTCTAGAGCTCTTTTTTCTTTTTAATATTTCTTTCTTTTTTTCATAATATTTTTTTGTTTTTCGTTTTTTTGTTTTGTTTTTTTTGTTTTTTGTTTTTTTTGTTGTTTTTTTTTTAATTTTAATTTTACTGGAAATTTCAAGCTTTAGATTCAGTTCTTAGTAAAGTGTGACTTTTACCAATCCTTATCACCGTCCTGTCATCTATTTAAATCTTGTTTATTTAGTTCCAGAACTCATAATTTTTGCTTATATGTTTACATTCAATTCTCTGAGTGCGACGTTCGCTAAATTTTTTTTATTTTAATTATACTGGAAATTTCAAGCCTCAGTTTCAGTTCTTAATAAAGTGTGACTTTTTTTTTTTACCCATCCTAATCTGTGGCCCGTAGTCTATTTACAAATGCTTGTTTAAGTGGAGTGCTCATTACTTTGGTTTACAAGTTTACTTTCTTTTCTGTGAGTGAAATTTTCACTAAGATTTGTAACATTTTTGTTCTATTTTAATTTTACTGGAACTTTCATGCCTTAGTTTAAGTTATTTTTTGAGTTCGATGTTCACTAAAATATTTTCCATTTTAAATTGACTAATAATTTCAAGACTCACTTTCTTTGTGAGAGTGAGATGTTCGCTAAAAATATTTTAATTTTGCTGGAACTTTCAAGTCTTACTTTCAGTGCTTAGTAAAGTGTGGCTTTTTTTTTTTACCAATCCTAATCACTGTCCCATCATCCATTTGCAAAACCCTTTTTAATTAGATCAGATGCTGCTAGTTGTTTTTGCTTACATGTTTACTTCTTTCTGTGAGTGCGATGTTCAGAAAAATGTCTTCCATTTTATTTTTACTGGAAACTTTAAGCCTCAGTTTCAGTTTTTAATAATGTGTGACTTTTTTTTTACCAATCCTAATCACTGTTCCGTCATCTGTTTACAAAACCTTGTTTAATTAAATCAAGAGCTCATTATTTTTGCTTACATGTTTACTATATTTTTTGTGAGTGAGTTTTAAAAGAGGATCAAAAATGAGAAAATGAATTTCAATTGAAATAAAATTTCTCGAATTTTTAAAGTATTCTGTTCCCTGTTTTCCTGACAACATCAAACATTCAAATAGCGTTAAATCTTTTTATTTCACAATTATACATAAAACTCATGGCTGATTTAGACATTCACTAAAAATTTTTTCCACTTTAATTTCACTGTAAATTTCAAGCGTCCGTTTCAGCTCTTAGTAAAGTAGCAACTGCTCTAACGAGCTTTCTTCCCCCTGGTGCTCCGACCACATGAATTTAAGCTCGCTACTAGGTTGGCATCTAGGTCCCACCCTTGTACCATTGAAATAGTTAAATGTAGCCGTCACTTCTACCCCGATTGTTTCTTTACTCGCACGTCCCACTTGTGCGATTTCCTTTCATTTACTTGCTTCCCCGATACCTACAATCTCCACAAATTTAAATGCAACGTCAATTGTCATTTTCTGTCTTCTTAAATCCTGTTTATCTTTTTCTTAATACCCACTGTACCCAGTATTTTCTCTCTCCGTACCCTCGCGCACTAGTGGCGGTCTCGCCTTGCTTGGGGTGAAATGATTAAACAAAAAAGCATCTCGTGGGTCATAAGGAAGCCACCACAGCAAATTATAGTCGTTTGCAGTTTCAATAGACTATGGAGTTTTTTACGATTGCTCGCCAATCCTTGTTGCAGATGCTTACTCGTGTAGCTGCCGCCAGGCACCATTTGCAATGTAAAAATCAGCAGGTTCGTTTTCTCGCCGAAGTGAGCCCTGTATTCTTGACCGGCGGCCTTGTCACCCCTTTGGACAATGTGGCCAGAAAATATAGTTCCTTATTTTTTTAGGATAACGTAAAACAATAATAAAGTCTAAATGAGAAATATGAGATAAAACAGTAAAGTTAAAATAAGTAAATAAAATATAACAAATAAGCTGTCTTACAGCAACCTTTTCTAAAATATAGGATTTTTGGTCTCTGCGTAAGAAATAGAAACCCCCTTAACAGCCTTTTGGATTGAGACCTTCTAAAAGGTCAGACGTAAATTTGTTATCTCCAGTGGCAGCACATTCGTTCGGTATTGTTAGGGAGTAACCCAATTGCCATAGACAACACGAGGTGCCAACGAGGTAATTAACATTTTTCCATTCAATTTTCAGCAAACCCTAGACAATTTTTATAGTTAATGGAATTTAATTCTTCTAAAGTTTTTATTGCCTTTTAGACCCTTTCTTAATTTGTAGGATGTGCGTTGTGGCGCAGTGGATATCGGCTCGGAACAAGAAATCGGGGAACCGAGTTCGAATTCCAGTTGAATTCCTTGCATTCACTTACGCGCAAATACCCTTGGGAAAGGTATTAATCCGTCTCTTCCCTCCAGTTATGGGTTAAATAATAGGACAGATTGGGTTCTATAGCCTTGGTCGGCAACCAGTCTACCGCAGAAAGCAATGGCAACCTACTGCGGGATAATCTTCTGCCCAGTCAGTCATGTCTCTTTCGAGACATGATCGCCCAAAGCGTGTATCGCGCATGGCACTTAACTGACTGACTGACTTAATTTGTAAAAATGTATTGCTTTGGCGATTCAAACGATTCTTGCTGATTTAAACACTTGTTATAATTTCCCTGTTTTGTTACAACTATTTATGTAAATTTCATTGTTTTCTTATTTTTTTTCGAATTTTGTAATTATCTATCCTTGTGTACATTCTTCCTCCATGTGCTCATGTTATTTGTTTTAATTGCAGTTTTCACAGTACTGTAAAGGAAATAATAACTTTTACAATATATACCCGCAGTTGTCGGTTCTCTCACGCACGTTTCATGTGGCAATGGTAATTACAACTCAGACATATTTTTGTTTCTTTGATACCCACATAACCAAACTGTGGTTTTGTTATTTATTATTTTGTGTGGTTTCTCAACCAGAATTCACAACAGAAAAACATTGCCATATCTGGTTGGGTGCTCCTGTTATTCATCTCAATATTCTTGACAAAATCCGGGAGAAGGATCTGCAATATAATAGTTTCTGACATGGCATCTCAATATCAGTCACTTCCTCACCAACATGACGTTGCTTTCTTTTGTCTTTTCTACAAATACATTCATAGCAACAATTCTGATGAGCCTTTTTCCCTAATGCCACGTCCACGTGAATTTAAGCGTACTGCTAGATTGGCATCTAGGTCTCATCCTTTTACTGTTTAAATAGTTAAATGTAATCGCTAAAAACAATTTTTCTCGCATTTTCCGCCTGTGGAACTCCCTTCCGTTCACTTGCTTCTCTGATAGCTACAATCTCCAAAAAATTAAATTCAACATCAGTTGCCATCTTCTATCTTCTTGAATTCTGTTCATCTTTTATTCTGTTGTGAAGTAGTTTTCGCACTGAAAGTTATAATCGTGCTATGTTGGTTGCTAATCGACTTAAAATACCCAAAATGTTAGGAACTTGGTAATATTCCACTGAAAGCTGACTCCTTAGTAGTCGGCTAACTGCTGACTAATATCAACTGCCTTGTAGTTCTACTCAACTCTAATAGAAATTTAAAAGACTCCTATGAACTTCTAAGAACTTCCTGTTAACTCTTATTAATATAGGAGGGAGAGTCCATTATCCGAAGACTAGGTGTGTTTCACCATAACATATTCTTTCCTCAATACCCCCTGTACCGAGTCTTTTCTCTTACTGTAAACCCCCGCGCGCTAGTAGCGGTCTCGGCATGTTTGGGGTGAAATTGTTGGAATAAAAAAGTCTGTAATTTATATTTCGCATGTTGGGCTTTTCTTTTTACTGAGAACGATACATTTAGACTTCTTTTTACTGAGAACCGTGCATTTAGTCTTCTTTTTACTGAGAATCATACATTTAGTGTTCTTTTTGCTGAGAATCATACATTTAGTCTTCTTTTCAGTGAGAACCATACATTTAGTCTTCTTTTTACTGAGAATCATACATTTAGACTTCTTTTTACTGAGAATCATACATTTAGACTTCTTTTTACTGAGAATCATACATTTAGACTTCTTATTACTGAGAACCATACATTCAGTCTTCTTTTTACTGAGAACTATACATTTAGACTTCTTTTTAGTAAGCACCATACATTTAGTCTTCTTTTTACTGAGAATCATACATTTGGACTTCTTTTTACTGAGAACTATACATTTAGACTTCTTTTTAATGTGCACCATACATTTAGTCTTCTCTTCACTGAGAATCATACATTTAGTCTTCTTTTTACTGAGAACCATACATTTAGATTTCTTTTTACTGAGAATCATACATTTACTCTTCTTTTTACTGAGAATCTTACATTTAGACTTCTTTTTAATAAGAATCATACTTTTAGAATTCGTTTTACTGAGACTCATACATTTAGACTTCTTTTACAGAGAATTATACATATAGACTTCTTTTTACTGACAACCGTACATTTAGTTTTCTTTTTAATGAGAACCATACATTTAGTTTTCTATTTTCTGAGAACGTTACATTTAGACTTCTTTTTCCCGAGAACTACACATTTACTCTTCTTTTTACTGAAAATCATACATTTACTCTTCTTTTTAGTGAGAACGATACATTTAGTCTTCTTTTTTACTGCGAACCGTACATTTGTCGTCTTTTTACTGAGAACCTCACATTTAGATTTCTTTTTAATGAGAACCATACATTTAGTCTGCTTTTTACTGAGAACGTTACATTTAGACTTTTTTTCCTGAGAAATATACATTTAGTCTTCTTCTTAGGGAAAATCATATATTTAGTTGTCTTTTTACTGAGAACCATACATTTAGTCTTGCTTGTACTGAGAGTCATACATTTAGTCTTCTTTTTGTTGAGAACCATACATTTAGTTTTCTTTTTACTGCGAACCTTACATTTATTCTTCTTTTGCTGAGAACCTTACATTTAGACTTCTTTTTAATAAGAACCATACATTTAGTCTGCTTTTTACTGAGAATCATACATTTAGTCTTCTTTTTACTGAGAATCATACATTTAGACTTCTTTTTACTGAGAATCAGACATTTAGTCTTCTTTTTACTGAGAACGTTACACTTAGACTTCTTTTTACTGAAAATTATACATTTAGACATCTTTTTACTGAGAAACATACATTTAGTCTTCTTTTTACTGAGAACCATACATTTGGTCTTCTTTTTACTGCGAACCTTACATTTATTCTTCTTTTGCTGAGAACCTTACATTTAGACTTCTTTTTAATAAGAACCATACATTTAGTCTGCTTTTTACAGAGAATCATACATTTAGTCTTCTTTTTACTGAGAATCATACATTTAGTCTTCTTTTTACTGAGAATCATACATTTAGACTTCTTTTTACTGAGAATCATACATTTGGACTTCTTTTTACTGAGAATCATACATTTAGACTTCTTTTTACTGAGAATCATACATTTAGACTTCTTTTTACTGAGAATCATACATTTAGACTTCTTTTTACTGAGAATCATACATTTAGACTTCTTTTTACTGAGAATCATACATTTAGACTTCTTTTTACTGAGAATCATACATTTAGACTTCTTTTTACTGAGAATCATACATTTAGACTTCTTTTTACTGAGAATCATACATTTAGTCTTCTTTTTAGCGAGAACCAAACATTTAGTCTTCTATTTACTGAGAAAAATATATTTAGTCTTCTTTTTACTGAGAACCATACATATTGACTTCTTTTTACTGAGAACCAAACGTTTAGTCTTCTATTTACTGCGAACCTTACATTTATTCTTCTTTTGCTGAGAACCTTACATTTAGACTTCTTTTTAATAAGAACCATACATTTAGTCTTCTTTTTACTGAGAATCAGACATTTAGTCTTCTTTTTACTGAGAACCATACATTTTGTCTTTTTTCACTGAGAACGTTACACTTAGACTTCTTTTTACTGAGAACTATAAATTTAGACTTCTTTTTAGTGAGCACCATACATTTCGTTTTCTTTTTACTGAGAACCATACATTTAGTCTTCTTTTTACTGAGAATCATACATTTAGTCTTCTTTTTACTGAGAACGTTACATTTGGACTTGTTTTTACTGAGAACATTACATTTAGACTTCTTTTTAATGTGCACCATTCATTTAGTCTTCTTTTTAATGAGAATCTGTATGACTTTTTTGTCTTGAGAATCATACATTTAGTCTTCTTTTTACTGAGAATCTTGCATTTAGACTTCTTTTTAATAAGAATCATACTTTTAGAATTCGTTTTACTGAGACTCATACATTTAGACTTCTTTTACAGAGAATTATACATATAGACTTCTTTTTACTGAGAACGAAACATTTAGTCTTCTTTTTACTGAGAATGTTACATTTAGACTTCTTTTTACTGAAAATCATACATTTAGTCTTTTTTTTTACTGAAAATCATGCGTTTAGACTTCTTTTTACTGAGAATCATACATTTACTCTTCTTTTTAGTGAGAACGATACATTTAGTCTTCTTTTTTACTGCAAACATTACATTTGTCTTCTTTTTACTGAGAACCTCACATTTAAACTTCTTTTTAATGAGAACCATACATTTACTCTTCTTTTGAGTGAGAACTATACATTTAGTCTTCTTTTTTACTGCGAACCTTACATTTGTCTTCTTTTTACTGAGAACCTCACATTTAGACTTCTTTTTAATGAGAACGTTACATTTAGACTTTTTTTCCTGAGAAATATACATTTAGTCTTCTTCTTAGGAAAAATCATATATTTAGTTTTCTTTTTCCTGAGAACCATACATTTAGTCTTGCTTCTACTGAGAATCATACATTTAGTCTTCTATTTACTGAGAATCATACATTTAGTCTTCTTTTTATTGAGAACGTTACATTTAGACTTCTTTTCACTGAGAACTATACATTTAGTCTTCTTTTTAGTGAGAACCATACATGAATCTTCTTTTTATTGAGAACCATACATTTAGTCTTCTTTTTTACTGCGAACCTTACATTTATTCTTCTTTTGCTGAGAACCTTCATTTAGACTTCTTTTTAATAAGAACCATACATTTAGTCTGCTCTTTACTGAGAACCATACATTTAAACTTCTTTTACTGAGAACCATACATTTAGTCTTCTTTTTACTGAGAACCATACATTTAGTCTTCTTTTTACTGAGAACCATACATTTAGTCTTCTTTTTACTGAGAACCATACATTTAGTCTTCTTTTTACTGAGAACCATACATTTAGTCTTCTTTTTACTGAGAATCATACATTTAGTCTTCGTCTTCTTTTTACTGAGAATCATACATTTAGACTTCTTTTACTGAGAACCATACATTTAATCTTCCTTTTACTGAGAGTCATACATTTAGTCTTCCTTTCTGTGAGAATCATACGTTTAGACTTCTTTTTACTGAGAACCATACATTTAATCTTCCTTTTACTTAGGGTCATACATTTAGTCTTCCTTTCTGTGAGAATCATACGTTTAGACTCTTTTTAGTGAGTAGCATATATTTAGTCTTCTTTTTACTGAGATTCATACATTTAGTCTTCTTGTTACTGAGAATCATACATTTAAACTTCTTTTTACTGAGAACTATACATTTAGTCTTTTTTTTACTGAGAACTATACATTTAGACTTCTTTTTAATAAGAATCATACTTTTAATTTTCTTTTTAGTGAGAACTATACATTTTGTCTACTTTTTACTGCGAACCGTACATTTACTCTTCTTTTTACTGAGAACCTTACAATTAGACTTCTTTTTACTGAGAACTATACATTTAGTCTTCTTCTTACAGAAAATCATACATTTCGTCTTCTTTTTAGTGAGAATCATACATTTAGACTTGTTTTAGTGAGAATCATATATTTAGACTTCTTTTTACTGAGATCATACATTTAGTCTTCTTTTTACTGAGATCATACATTTAGTCTTCTTTTTACTGAGATCATACATTTAGTCTTCTTTTTATTGAGAATCATACATTTAGACTTCTTTTTAGTGAGAATTATACATTTAGACTTCTTTTACTGAGAACCATACATTTAGACTTCTTTTTAACAGAGGACCATACATCTAGTCTTCTTTTTAACAGAGAACCATACATTTTGTTTTCTTTTTACTGAGAAGCATACATTTAGACTTCTTTTACTAAAAACCATACACTTAGACTTCTTTTCACTGAGAACCATACATTTAGTCTTCTTTTTACTGGGACCATACATTTAGACTTCTTTTTACTGAGAAACATGCATTTAGTCTTTTATTTACCGAGAATCATACATTTAGACTTCTTTTTACTGAGAATCATACATTTAGACTTCTTTTACTGAGAACCATACATCTAGTATTCTTTTTAACTGAGAACCATACATCTAGTATTCTTTTTAACTGAGAACCATACATTTTGTTTTCTTTTTACTGAGAACCGTGCATTTAGTCTTCTTTTTACTGAGAAGCATACATTTAGACTTCTTTTATTCAAAACCATACACTTAGACTTCTTTTTACTGAGAACCATACATTTAGTCTTCTTTTTACTGGGGCCATACATTTAGACTTCTTTTTACAGAGAACCATGCATTTAGTCTTATTTTTACTGAGAACCATGCATTTAGTCTTATTTTTACTGAGAACCATACATTTAGACTTCGTTTTACTGAGAACCATACATTTAGTCTTCTTTTTACTGAGAATCATATATTTAGTCTTCTTACAATTGAATAAAGTCCTCTCTGCCTGATCTTCTTTACTACCTTCTGTTAGAGTTAATGTAGTTTTCTTCCTTTGTATGCAATCAACACTGTATCATCTGTCTATCTTATGTTAAGATTGGGGCTGCCAATAATGAATCCTAGTAGGACTTCTAATTCTCTCAGAATCACTTCGTTGTCAAGGTTGAATAAATCTGGTGAGAAGATACATCTGTGTTTTACACCCCTTTCTATGTTATACACTCCTGATCAAAAATTTAAAACCACTTAAAAATCTTTAAAAAGAAATTTGTATTTTATGGAAAGATTTTAAACTCCTCCCACTTAAGGTTACCAATACTACAATCTAAAAGGTTATGGAAACAAAAAGCTACATTCCAAACATTTTATTTAGAAATTTACATTTTTATAAAATGAGCTCACTATGACAGGAGTATATCTATACTCAAGTTGAGTCCATTATCATAAAAAAGAGATCCCACGACAGTATCCTCAGCATCCTCCTGTATAACGATGTTTTGGTTGCTTCCAGTTTTTCCTTCATTTTTGATGAGACTGTCCAGCATTCAGTGCCAATACTGAAGGACTGATACCACATAACAGTCCAGCGCTCTCTTCTTTGTTTCCAGCGAAATCTTCCTAGCTCTCAATAAACTGATCTTCGGAGAGAAAAATATCCTTTCTACTTTGTACTACGAACAAGAAAGCTGAACTAAAAACCATGCGCATGGTTAAATTTCTGTTTTCATTGACTCTGAATTATTTCGTCGTAATTTACGAAATATATTGTCGGGATTCTTTAGCTGAGAAAAGCACATAGTTGGCAACAGAGACGAGAAAAACTACATAAAAGGCCTAATATTATTCAATCTCGTTAAATGCTCATCGTTTTTTGTTTTTTTTTTTTTTGTGGGCGGGGGTCAAAATTCGAACAATCTCAGTGATTCACTTGACATTTAAGGCAACAGTCCAGAACTCGAGAACATGCAGCCGTTCAATTGTACAAAATTAAATTCATGTTGAGCCAAATTTAAGATTTGGCTAATTTTCAAAGACGAACTACAAATTTTGGCTGCAATTTGAAATTAATTTCCTTCGCTTTTGTTCTGCGTTTACGTTTTTCGTTCTTTCATAAAATAGTCGGATCAGTTTAACACCCACCTCCATCACAGAGGGTATTTGATCATCATTATCCCTATGCTAAAGCGATTTAGTGGGAGGAGGTTTAATTGTAAACCATCGTCATTTACAGAGAGTTAACCTTTGACTGAACAGTCATGGTTGCAGATGTTAGTTTTCGACCAAATTCGAGTATTTATATTGTTTACACTGTTCGGACTGTTGTCATTATCTTTATTACCACGTTTATGACGTTTCGGCCGCTGTAAACACCGGCATTCTTCAGGTGCGAGACATTTTGAACCGAACCCTTAATTTCGATTACTGTGGTGTATTATTCTCATTCTATGTGCGATGCCACTTCTGGATATCATGTAGTTATCTCCCTTTAACTCAACTCTCTAAGTTATTTGTATAAACAAATACTGAAATTCTAGTATGAAGTAATAAATTTTATTTTAACACAATGTATAAGTCCAAATTGCATTTTAGTTTTTTGTGTATATTATCGATTAAATAACCAAAAGGTCTTAAAATCGGTTCCACTAGTTTGTGAAACTGTAGCCATAGGGAGATGGTTAATGTTTCTTTGATTCGGCCTTGTGTCATACTTAACCGAACTCACTACAGCTTTGTAAGTTTTATCTAGAATTATCATCAGAATTATCAGAAGGTCTTCATCAGGAGGTTGGTAGCAGGTTGGAATGGGTGAATTTAGTGTGGAAGAGTGGAAGAATAAAATATACATTTTCATGTCAAAATAGAATTTTTTTAAAAGGAAAGAATAACAAGAATTCGTAGAATGTTCAGTGAGAAAGTTAAAGATATCAAGTGTGTGTACAAATGTTCGTAGTAATAATTTGTTGAAAAGTGTTTATGCGTACGTACGTATGTATTAGCGTTTGTTTAAATAGGAATGTCATTGAATAGAGAAGAAGAAGTAAAATGAATCAGCACACGAGAAAGAAGGAAAAAGAGAACAAGGTGCGACGTGGCCTTATGTCCGGCACGACTTGAAGTTGAAGTTACATTTTAGTTGTGTCTCTCTCGCTGCTCTCATCAAACTGACTACTGGCGCTGATCGGAGCCTTTTATTGTAATTAGATTTTTCGCACTGGATCGCTAAGTCCCTTTATCGCTCTCATTGGTCAGAAAATCAGTTTAACATCTACTTGCGAAATCTGGTTTCGACTTTCTCTTTAAGCACATAGTCAGTCCTTTTTCTATTTGGGAAAAACCAGGATTTAACAAATCATTGTGAATTTTTGCAAAAGTGAAAAAGAAGGTTGAGTTTAATTCTTAATTTCCTATCACACAAAACAATGATCACTAAAAGGTAAAAAAAACTAGAAAAGACATAATTAATTTAAAGGAAATATTGCTTCCCTTATATGAAAACTAAGTTTTAAATGCAACATCGAAAAAGATCGTTACGCCATAAAGGGGGTGCTAAGAAAAAATATTTATAGTTTGCAGTTCCCCATAATAGACATTAGTATATCCATGATATACTAACACCCTAATATCACAGAAGGAACCGAAGAGCTGAAAAAAAGGCATATCAAATATGCGTTGTTCTCAAAGAGATACCGCAGTCATATTTGTCATCACTATTTGTCTCATACAAAGAAATTATGACATATGAATACAACAAGGGCGAAAGAGATGAAAGGCGAGAGGGTCTTACTTGTAATATTTCCTGAAAGAAAAACGACCAGGCCAATGGTGTTCTCTATATACCTAGTGAGACCATGTGATTTCTTCTGCTCTCTGCTCTCTGAATTGCCTTGGGCAGTCATGTCTTGCTTCTCCACTCTCTACGTAGTAACTGATGTCCGTCAACCCCACCAATTGATGTCACTCAATGACTGTCTTATGATTCACATGAGTTCATCTTTCTCAAAGAAAAATAATCGCGCTTTGTATTCCTACAGCCATATTAATTCTTTAAAAAGAGGACTAAATTATTAGAGCGATGTTAGTAATTAGTAATCGTCACAATTGATAAACGAAACCAAAATTTAAGATGCATTTGAAAAAATATTTCTTGAAGCTTTATTTTTATTTCTAATTTCAAGCTAATATATTAAATTTAATATTTCCAATAAACAAAATTATTTACTGTATTTTAAACCGAATTTAAACTGGTTGGAATATTTCCACTTATCAATAAAATCCGTGAACCTGAAGATTACCACCACCTTTAAATTTGTTGTTTTGCATTTTTTTTTTTTTTTTTACTTTTTTCAGTTCAATCTTATCGAGTAAACCCTAAACTTTCCGATGATAAAGAAAATTTTGAAAAATTTCAATATTTAAACAATTTTAGGGTGATAGGGATCAGTTTTTCATACAACCTTATAGTAAATCGATCCCGTGCATATTCAACAACTGAATCCTTCCCGAAATGTTTGAATAAAGCCATTCTTGGAGTTTCCGAGGAAGATGCCATCGTAAGAACTGAAGAAAACTTGAAAAATCTCAAAACAAGAGCAACTCGTCCCCCCTCCAAAAAAAAACAAAAACAAAGCGAACCCAACGCGAGTGGTTCCAAAATAGAGGATCAATTTACTATAACGTTGTATGAGAAAGTGAGCCCCACTAACATTGTTTAAATATCGAAATTTTTCCAAATTTGTTTTGATAATCAGAAACTTTATGTGATAATTGATAAGACTGCACTGAAAAAAAAGTAAAAACAAAATGAAAAACAATAAATTTAAAGGCGGTGGTAGTCTCGTTCAGGTCCGCCATAAAATCAATAAATTAGTCCCTATTGACTGATCTGTCAACGCAACATAATTGTCATTATTCAAAAATCTTTCGAAATAAAATATACTTTTCTGAAATGTTATTTGAGAAAAATTATCTGACTTAAAGTTTAATTAATCTGTATTGAAATAAAATATTACTTTTATTGAAGGAAATCGACTTTTGTTTTTAACATGGTAGGGGGGGGTGCCTAAGTGAATGGTTTATTGACAGCTTGGAAATTTATGTTGAAATTGTAGGGAGATGGTTAATGTTTACTGAATTGGCCTTGTGTCAAACATAACCAAACTTCCTACAAGTTACAGGCTTTATACAGAATTATCAGAAGGTTATCAGCAGGTGGATTTTTGTGGAAAAATAAAAGTATACCCTTTCTATGTTTAATTAGAAGTTTATTTATGGAAAAGATTAACATCAATTGGTAGAAGTTAATGCCCAATGAGTTGAGAGTATCAAGTGTTCGTAGTAGTAACTTGCAAGAGTGAGTTTATGTGTACGTAGACAGGAACGTATGTATGTATGTATGTATGTATGTATGAGCGTTTATAGTTAGGTAGGATTGTCTTTGAAGTTATCGCTCAGTGTGAATGGTGAAAAGGAAGGAGGTGAGAAGTGATAGGTGAGAGAGAAAGAGAGAGGTAATAATAGCCATCGCTTGACGTTTGTCCAGGGGACATGTTATTTACGCCCGTTAACTTAACTCTCTGGCGACTGTCATCTTGTCCCGTCTTTCTATTTCGTTTTCTAGGGCTCCTAACAGGGCATTTGGGGATTCACTCCCGGATGTGATTCTGGCCTTTCTATTTTGTTTTTAGATGTCTCCTAATTTTCTATTGTTCGAAAAACATCGAGATATGAAATTTCGCGAGTTTTGTGTGTGTTAAGCAAAGTTTGTAAATTCGAGAAAATTCGTTTATTTCTAACAAAATCAATGAGTCGCTGCTTAGCATTTGAATTTTTAAATCTAGAACTTGTTTTGTTCACTACAATGTAAAGGAGGCAAAACTTAAAAAATTACATGATGAATACAGCTTGAACGCCCATTTATATAATGTTTTAACTACCCAGTAATTTTCAAAATTCTAAATATTTTAAACATTTTAATGTTTTATAGAATTTTAGGCAATTCGGTTGTATTACCTTTATGAAGAGACTTGAAGAAATGTTAGAAAATCATCAGTAAAGTTTTAAATTTACTATAAATAATGTATGAACATTTGAATTTATAAAAGTTAATAGCTGCATAAATAAATTCGAAATTATTTTTAAAGTACTTGGGGTCGTTGAATTGTAGAGAACTTTTCTAATTATAATTAGTAAAGTTTTAATTTAATAACAATATCACTTAGCCATTTCAAATTAAGAAAGAATTTTAAAGGATTTAAATGCTTATAAATTATTCGAATTAAAATTTTTAAAATGTGAACAATTCTTGTAAAAATGTATTATTCAGCGTAAAAGTTTTTTTCTTGAAACATAATAATAGTGTTAATTTTCATTCATAAAACCAATTAAGAGAATTTCTAATAAAATAATCTGTTAGTTTTAATGCATTTTTTATTTTATTTTTAAATTCAAAGCATATTTTCTGTAGATGGTGCTTCTGTTTGGCCAAAACAGTAAACTTAGTGAGTTAAATTCTCCGAGGACTTGTCCCTATAACAAACATAAATATTAAGCAATACAAAAAAGAATTTCTAAGAATTTCATAAAATTAGATGAGTAGAGAAGTGTGTTCACAGATGTAAAATAAGTATTTTTACAAAGATTTGTTTTTAAAAAATTACAAATTTCATTAATTTCTGAATAAGTCCTAAAAGTTTTATTAAAATCCAACAATTATCTGATTTTTGCAAAAATTTCCAAATCAATGTTTTTCATCGCAAAATAGCGCTTAAATTTCCTATTCCGTTGACGCCAGAAAAACAAAATCTTTCAGCAAAATTTTTATGATTCTAAAAAGAATACAATATATATATATATATATATATATATATATATATATATATATATATCCTTCTTTCTCGTGCGCTGATTCATTTTACTTCTTCTTCTCCATTCAAAGACATTACTATCAAACAACGCTCATACATACATAAGTACGTACGCATAAACTCTTTCCAACAAATTACTACTACGAACATTTTCTACAACTCTTGATACCCTTAACTTATTAATTGTTTCTCATTGAAATTTTAACTGCTACCTATTCTTGCTATTCTTTCCTTTAATAAATTTATATTTCAACATGAAAAATGTATATATTTTTATTCTTCCAAACTTATTCACACATTCCAATTTACAACCAACCGACAACCAACCTTCTGATGCAAACCTGATGAAAACCGTCTGATAATTCTGATGATGAAAACGGATAAAACTAGTAAGCTATAGGAAGTTCGGTTATGTCTGACACAAGGTCGAATCAAATAAACATTAACCATCTGCCTATAGCTTCAAGCCAATTACGAACGTTTCCACCAGTAAAAGTTCTGATGCTGCGGACCATGAGATTAACGTCCCTCCTAACGACCGACACAGTTGCGGGCCAAAAGTCCACCTGTTAGAAGACAGGCGCATTGTTGCCACAATCACGACTTGCCGTCATCACCCCTCAAAGCCTGAACTAGATAGTCTAGGCTTCCCTCGTCACCATCGTGACCCTGTCTCGTTAATACTACAATTTGACCAGAACCCAACAGACACATTCCGCTTGACCGACCTTAACTATCTACTCCAGGTCTCCCTCGCCGTCACCATTGTGACCCTGTTTCGTTGATATCACATTCAACCAAAATCCAAGAGTCCACTCAACCTACCCCGAATCTATCGTCTGTTTCCAACTGTGACCTCGGCCAACCAACCCAAAACATCGGCCTATCAACAACACTATTACACTTAATCGCTTTCCTGACTAACAGCAACTGAAGAACGATATATTAACAATTTTATCAAATTTCAAGCAACTATGTGTATATTACGTATGTTTCACGAATAGACGCTATTAAAAATGTAATCCTTGTGTGTTCCTTTCCTTTGCGACCAAACACTCGTTATATCAATATCCAGTCGCTTAGTTTATCTCTTTTTGTGTGTGTGTGTGGGGGGGGTATTGAACTGACTCAGAAATGTATAAATGAGATATCATTTTACGAACTGGTCCAAAGTTTCGTCTTTATCTGTCTTTGGGTGGATGGATACAAACAAAAGACAAGATTTTTTTAAAATTTTAATAAGACCAACAACTATTGATTGAAAAGGTTCTTTTTTCTACTTCGTCTGTTTTTGGATGACCACAGGTATTTACGCTTGCTACTAGATTGACATCGAAATAGTTAAATGTAACCCCTCTTCTATTCTAATAGCTTCTTTTCTCACACTTCCCGTTTATGGAAATCTCTTCCGTTTACTTGGTTCACTGATAGCTACAATCTCCAAAAGTTTAAACGCAACGTCAATTACCATCATCTATCTCTTTGATTCACATTCTTCTCTTATTCTTTCTTCAAGATCCCCTGTACGTTGTTTTGCACACCAATGTTGATCCTGCCTTGCTTGGGGTAAAATGACTATAAAAAAAATGTCCACACTTTTGTTTCGGATACTATTATAGTTTCCCCAGGGTTGAACAATGCGCGGCTCTAGTAGGCATGTCACCAAATTCACAAACAAACGCTTTAATCTACTAGGCCAACTACACATTGCCATGTCCAGGGACTGAACTCACAATTACTATATCACCAAATTCACAAACCAACACTTTAACCCACTAGGCCAACTACACACTGCCAGGCCCATGAACTGAACTCACAATTGCTATACCACCAAATTCACAAATGAACACTTCAATCCACTAGGCTGTTGTCCTTCTGTCCCAGTGGACACAACAGTTGAAATGTTGTGATAGCAACAACAAAGATAAGGATAATAATCCACATGTAATCTACACAATGTTACGTCCTATATTTTGTTTTTGGTATTGGGTACGAGACAAAAGCCATTGAAACTTAGCTTCCCACCCCAACCGGACCATCTACTGTCCTTTAGATAAAAACAGCCTGTTATTTTTAAATGAGTGACACAGAACAGAAATAGATTTATTGTTGCTTCTAATTCAGTGCCACACATTTTCCAGACCCCCAAAGCAAGCCAGTTAGATGACTTCATCAAGATTTCTTTTTAGATTTTGGGACTGATTTCAGTCATTTAAGTAAATTACATTTTGATTATAGAAATCTATCTCTCTTTCTTTATTTCTTTCTTTCTTTCTTTCTTTTTCATTTTCTTTCTCTCTTTCATTCTTTCTCTTTTTTTAAGGCAAAGCAGTAAGTCTGCAGTCTTTTTTTTCTTTTTACTAATGTTCATCCTATACAAGGCCAAAATCCACACAAAGTTGATGGGTTACTGACGAAAGTTGTTGGCAAAAGACACAATTTATGAGAATATGTTGGAAAGATAATGGTTAACCCGAAACTTGAATTAATTAAAATTGTAGTGGTCAGAAAAACTTCCACTTGGGAGTCAGTTTCACCAAGTAACAGCTTGTGAAAAGAAGCAGTGTGAGTGGAACTAACTCCTTACTAATGGAATACAAAGGAAATTAATTTGGTTTCCTTCAGTGTATACAGCATAAGCATTTATTTTACACAACAAATATTATTTTTCAACATAATATTCTTCCTTGTCGATGTACTTAATTTAGTTGTGAATATGGAGATTAATCAATAAATCAGTAGCCCAATTATGAAAAGGTATTTATTTTATGCAACAAATAATTTATTCTTCAATAGCATTGCCATAAACCGAAACCACATTTAGTCTTTTGTCTCATTCTAAAAATCCCAGCAAAAAAATGGAGCATTAAATCTGTCCCCCATGAGCACTGTGAATGGGGATGAATAGAAATATCCGTTTCCCCTACTTGTGCTATTGAAATTTTGGACAAATTTTGAATCTTCAAATGGGTCCATCAGCATTCTTTATTACCTTGTAAATGATTCATAATGATTGATGGTATATATATATATATATGTATATAGTGTAAAATGCCAATTAGTCAAGTTAAGTGGTATGCGTGATAAATGCTTGGACAATCATGTCTCTTTCAATCCATGACTTTCCCACAGTAGGTTGACATTACTTTCTGTAGTAGACTGCTTACCAACCAATCCTGCTATTTAACCCATAACTGGAGGGAGAAGAGATAAATTCATATCTTTCCCAAGGATATTTATGCACAAGTGAATGCAACAAATTCAACTGGAATTTGAACTCTGCTCTCCGATTTCCCATACCAAGCTGATATCCAGGATGTACATCCATATCATTAGTGTTTTAAAAACTAATAAATGGTCCTATTTGAAGACAAAATCATTGTCCCTGTTTCAAATATTTTGTTTCAGATATTATTGTCCCAAAAAGAACCTCTCAGTCAAATTTATAAATATCTGAGTGGGTAATTAAAATTAATCAAATGTTGATAGACTGAGTCTTAATCCAAATTTCTGTAAAATAAGTTTCATTCCTTAATAGATTTTGAAATATATATGATAACAGAAGGACAATTTGGATGTCAATATTTGGGCCCAATTTTTTGAAAAATTAGAACATCTTTTTCTATAGTTTCCTGTGATTCATATTGGATTATTTTTAATCTAAGCTTGATCAAAAAATTCATTTTTGGTTCCATATGGTAGATGTATTCTCAGAAGCAACACCTTGAGAGACTATTTAGTCTTAAATTCACACCTGACCTTGTTGGAACTCATAAATACAATCCATCAGATGCAAGGAAAATGGTTGGCCTCCTGTACCACTCCAGTAAGTATTTGACTCCTTGTGCTCTTTACAAGAGCCAGATCAGACAAAAAAATGGAAGACATGTCATACTAGGGCAAGAGCTGCCAAGTGCTCACTTTCCAGTCTTGAGAGAGTTCAAAAGTGTCTCGGAGTCCTATCTGGAAATAGATCGACAAGCAATGAAGTATTTGGTGATTTGATGTTAGCAAATAAGAATAAAAGATAGACGTGATTTTTTGGTATGACGGCCCATTTGAAACTGTGCAAACTTCAGGATTTTAAATTCATTGCTATTTGTAAGTATAAAAACGACAATGTGATTTGGAAAAGATGGAAAATAAACATATGGAAGCTGGAAATTTAAAACATGTCGAGAAATTTAATCTGCCATTAGAGTAGATCTCATCATTATAAATATGAAGAACAAGCAGTATAGTCCGGTGTTGCTCGGGTGCAATGAAAGATTTAAAACTCATCCATGGTCCTGGAGCTCAGACTCAGCCTAAACAATATTTGAAATAATAAAGTAATTGCGACAATTTACCAATCCCACCTAATATATATATATATATATATATATATATATATATATATACATACTAGCATTATAGCCCGCCATTGCTCAAGTGTAATGAAAGATTTAAAACTAATCCATGGTCCTGTAGCTCAGACACTTTGGATGTTGGGCACGAAAGACTAAAAGGCAATAGTTGTTTCCAGTTAAAGCGAAACCGTAGACTGAAAGAAAAATGAATGGATGTAAGTCAAATTTTGATTTCCTGGTATCGATATCAAATAAGTTTTTTCATCGTAAACTGAATTTTGAAGGCTAAATAAGTCCTCTGAGTAAATGGTATCATGGCTGAGACTAAGAACTACAATTATACCTACTTAGAGCCAAACCCGAAGCAAAAACTAAAATAAAAGGGCTAAAAAAAATAGACATACAGGCAGATAAACAGACACACATACAAACATCATGTCTTATATATATATATATATATATATATATATATATATATATATATTATCAATTTTCTGCACTATTGTAAGAACTGCAACCTTGAAACTTCTGAATATCGTTTCTTATGTCTTTGAGTGTATCAAATTTGATTAAAATCAGACCACTCCTTCTATAACCTGATTTTTTTTATTATCGTTTTTCAATATTTATTGGGGGTACCTTGACACAAAACCTAGATAAGAACACTCGCAGATGCTTATAGTACAACTGTGTAAATTTTCAAGAAAATCGGTTCAGCCGTTTCGGAGTCTATATGTAACGGAGACACACACACACAGACACAGACAAAGTTCCATTTATAAATAAGTTTAGATTGTTTAAAAGAGATGTCACTCGACTTACACTCTTCCAAGTAAAATTGATCGAGATATGTATTTAAATAATGAAAAAATGTCTCAGTGTCCTTGTGGGTGACAAATTATTTTCCCTCCCCAACCTCTCTCTCACAGGTGGGATGTGACAAGCCTCTGACAGTTCTATCAAACTTCCATGGAAAGTACTCGGACAGACTGCATTCCTTGGTTCTGACAGTTCTAACTTTCATGGGTAGGAGCCACCATTCCACTTACATTATAGAAAGTCACCCGCATTCTCTCTGTATTTCATTGGTTAGAAGTAAGTTCTACCCAAACAGCTTCCTCCTGCAAATCATTGCTCAGTGGAACAGACTCTTAAGTGACTGTTCCCTTGATTTGCTACAATCTTAACATATTCATGTCTAGGGTTAATCATTATCATACCCTCCTATGTAGACTACTTTTTAATGTAACCCTCTACCTCAAATGATCCCTGGGTCTTGTACAGTGAGAACCTTATGGTAACAAAGGAAAATAAAAATATATTGATCACTTTAATAAACTAATCTTTATGGTTAGGACCTGTCATACTACTCACCCTTATTCCCTCCATATTCTATCAGTGAGAAGTTCTATTTGAACAGCTTCTTCCCGTAAACCACTGCTCTGTGGAACCAATTCCTAAGAGGACGTTTCCCCAGTTACTGCAATCTTAACCTGTTCAAGTCTAGCATTATCTTTCCCTTGTATTCATATAAAGTGCCTCTTAACGTAACACTCTACTTCAAGTAGGCTCTAAGCTTTTTACAGGGTGAATGTTACTGTAAAAACAAATATAGATCACTTTAACAATCTAGACAACATTTTGTCAAAAAATGGACCCATTTAAGGTTTTGATCCAAGTTTATAGTGAAAAGACGTACATTAAGGTACAGTGGATATCAGTTTGGAATGAGAAATTGGAATCAGCCGAGTTCAAATTCCAGTTGAATTTTTTGCTTTCACTTATGTGTAAATGCCCTTGGGAAAGGTATTAATCTGTCTCTTCTCCCTCCAGCTATGGGTTAAATAGCAGGACAAACTGGGTTCTGTAGCCTTGGTTAGCAACTATTCTATCACAGAAAGTAATGGCAACCGACTGCAGAAAAATATTATGCTCACTCAGTCATGTCTCTTTCAACAACATGATTGTCCAAGCGTGTATCATGTATGGCATTTAACTGACTGACTTATAGTGAAAATACATTTTTAAAATCATTTCTAGTTTTACCATGTAATTTAAAATGCATTTAATAAAAATGATACAAATATACAATTTCCTTTGCTTTTACTTTATTTCCAGTGTTCAGACTGTTGTCCTCATCTTTACTACCATGTTAACAACATTTCGGCCATTGTACACTCGGGCCTTTTTTCAGGTGCTAGGAATTTAAGCCAAACCTTTTATTTCAATCACTGGGGTAGATTTTTCTCAATCCATGTGCAATACAACATAATGAGTACAATAATATCTACAGAACAAAGTTGTTTGTCACTTAATGTATTCAGTCATGTGAGAGTAGGCATAGGAGCAAAATTGATATCTGAATCAATGTGTAACAAGTGTTAAAGGCAAGATAACTTAATCGATAGACATTAAATTGAACCCTTAAGGAAAAAAGGAAAAGATAAAAACAGTTTGAATGTGGTCAGCCCAATTGGCAACAGTTGAACAGGGTTGGCATTTTATCAAACATAAACAACTCCAATCTTACTTGTTGTTTGCTGGCAAAAATTAACATTAATTTTATTGGTCATAAAATTGTGAATTAAAAATTGAATCTAGTTTTGCTAAACTAGGAGTCACAAAGCAAGAGATGTAATTAGTCGGTACAAATACCATTAAATTTCTACTGATAATTTATTAAAATCAACTAAATAATTTATGTTGAAAATATGCACAATTTAAAATTAGTAATAGTTGATAACATTTTATCACATAAATTAAAATGAAGAATAAAGTTAAGTAAAAAGTCATGGTAACAACTGTCAAATCTTTAATGGTAACAACTGTCAAATCTTTAATGGTAACAACTGTCAAATCTTTAATGGTAACAACTGTCAAATCTTTAATGGTAACAACTGTCAAATCTTTAATGGTAACAACTGTCAAATCTTTAATGGTAACAACTGTCAAATCTTTAATGGTAACAACTGTCAAATCTTTAATTCAATGAATAACAACTTACAAGGGCTAACAATACAAAATTTAATTACAATGACTAACAATACAAAATTTAATTACAATGACTAACAATACAAAATTTAATTACAAGTGTTATATATCGCCGTACGACGACAAACAATGAGAACACGCATATATAAAAATATAAGGTTATATTTTTATTCCTGACGACGAACCCGTGTGGAACAGAGAATGGAAGAGTGAGAGCGCACATAGAATGGGTCGACGGGAGTGTAGTCTTGCCTGTGGTGTCTCTCTGCTTCCACTGGCCGTTCTCTGCTGGCGAATCCGTGTGTCGAGGTCTTTTTATAGTCTTCTAGAACCGGGACTTTCCTTCCGGTTTTGCCTCGCCCACGCAACGCCCACGTAATTCCAAGAGACACCTGTTCTGTTTGCCTCCGTAGTCATTTCCGCCGCTGTCGGAAATAAGGTCAAACGAGCCTGACTCATAACCCTGCGACATCCGCTCCAGGCCCCGACAGGATGTATTTCTCAAACACCTGTCTTGTCGTTCGCCGACCCCTTCACCGACGGGAAACACCATCGATTGCATCAACCTTCCTCGGGTGGGGCCAGATTGCTATATTACACAAGGACTAACAATACTTTAATTACAATGACAAGCAATACTTCATCTCATTGCAATGTCTAACAATACTTTATCTGCTTACAATGGCTAACAATATTAATTCAAATTAAAATGTATAACAATACATTATTTAATTGCAATGGCTAACAATACTTTATCTGCTTACAATGTCTAACAATATTTTATCAAATTGCAATGTCTACCAATACTTTATCTAACTACAATATCCAACAATACTTTATCTAACTACAATGACTAACAATATTTTATCCAATTACAAGGGCCAACCCAACAATGCTTTATCTAATTAAAAAAATTCTTGAAAGTGCCATAATTTGGTCAATTTTAAGTAAGTTACTTTTATGATGTGAGAGTTCTTTATTGCTTGTATAAACAAACAATCATCATTTGTTTTTCTTAATCAATGTAAATGTGGTCCACCTGAAACTCTAGAAATAAATACAGATGAACATTTCAAAACTTGTCCTTCTCTTCTTCACTGAGAAAAAATCATTTTTAGTCAACTGAGTCACTGGGAATAAAAAATGCATTTGTTATATAAAAGTAAATTGTGGCTATATTAAAATAAATGTACATTCTTATCTCAGCCTAAATGGACAGGCAACATTTTGTGTTTAGATTAAAAAGTATTTTTTTTCTTTATAATGAACTGATTGAAAATGGATTAATTTTTATTATGCAATACTCCAGTAAGCAAATGCCTCATTTGAATGATAAAATAGAAGAGAAAATAACTTTTTTTTCTTTTTTTTTTTTTTTTTTACAGTAATGCTTACCCTGTACAAGGCCCAGGGACCACTCAAGGTAGAGGGTTATATTAAGGGGTACTTTATATAAATAGGAGAGGAAGATAATGGTTAACTCTAGAATTGAATTAAAAGTCTGTTCCACAAAGCAGTGGTTCACGTAAAGAAACCATTTGAGTGAACCTTACTTCTTGCCGATGGAATACAGAGAAAATGCGAATGATTTGTTACTAAGTAAGTGGTATGGCGGATCCTTGCCATGAAGGTTAGACCAGGTGGAACCAAGGAATATAGTTTGTCCGAGTACTTTCTATGGTACTTTCTATGTGACAGAGCAGTGAGATCGTGCCTGTCAGTGAGAGGTCGAAGGCTGGAAAATACTTTGTCACCCACAAGGACTTGAAGATGCTTTTGAACTCTATCAAGGCTAGAATGTTTTATGAACTCATAGAAGCCATTTTTTGGTGTTATTTTACAGTTAGTTTCACCCTTTATAAGGCTCAGTGGTCACTTGAGGTAGAGAGATAGAGTAAGAGGCAGTTATTGTGAAAAGGAGAGGAAGATAACAATTAAATCCAGACTTAAACAGGTCAAAATTGTAGTGACCTGGAAACACCCTCTTGGGAGTTTTTTTCACAGAGTAGTGTTTTATGTAAAGAAGCCATTTGAGTGGACCTTACTTCTTGCCAATGGAATACAGAGAGAATGTGGATGGTTTGTTACTAAGTAGCATGATGGCTCCTAGCCATGAAGGTTAGATCGGGCTTTTTTTGACAAAATATACAGTTTAGCTGAAAATTGGCATAAGGCTATAAAAATCATGAAAAATACTTTCATGTCTGAATAATGATGCTATGAATTTATATGAACAAAAGATTTTTTCTTAAACAGGCTGGAAACTTTTGCATCAACCTTGTATTGAATAACTTTCTTTTTTTTTCTTTTTTTTCTTTTTTTTTCAATTTTAATAACAAAGTTTTCATTTCCCAATACCTGGATTCAGTTACCAATTATCCATTTATTTGATTTCCTTTTGGCAAATTCATTGGCCTTCTGTTATCTCCAAAGCAAATAATGATCAAGACTATGTTAATGTTTCCCAAAATAAGAGATGTGCCAAAAACTGTGTTTTTATAAATTGAAATCAACTTCTGGACTGCAAGGAATTTATTTGGAGAGCATTTACAAATATTACCATCCTTATTTTTTTTTAAATTTTAAAATATTTTGAAAATATTGCCATTCTTGTTTTTTTTTTTTAATTTTAAAATATTTTGAAAATATTACCATCCTTATTTTTTTTTAAATTTTAAAATATCTTAAAAATATTACCATCCATATTTTTAAAATTTTAAAATATTTTAAAAATATTACTATCCTTATTTTTTTTAAATTTTAAAATATTTTAAGAATATTGCTATCCTTATTTCGGCCGTTTCAGTGTCTATAGGTAACGGGCACACACACACACACACACACACACACACACACACACACACACACACATCCATTTATAAATAAGTTTAGATATATATTAGTCATCCACTTACAAGCTTGTTTTGCTATATCACAGCTCATCAGTGTGGCTAGACACATTCACTTGCTTCTAGCCAGGATTAAAACTCAATGGTGTCAGTCGGAGTTGCTACCCACTAAGCCATCGGCGCATGGAACCAGAGAAGGGAACTTTTAACATGTTGTATATAAGCAGTGTATACACATGCCAGTCACCTAAAGAACTCAATTCATTTCTGAAGAGTAATGCTTTATCGCAGAAGTGGAAATTGTTTTTAAAATTTTCTTCTCTAGAGAGCTCAATCATAATATATATATATATATATATATAGGTAATTATGTCAAATCTGTAAATGGAGCGGATAATCCAAATAGATCTTTTTAATATGAATTATTAAATAGGTAGATCCATGCAGAGAGCTCAATGCGTAATATCCGGAGCAATATGATATACATAAAGGAAAAACCCAATGCATTAACTAAGGTGGTTATAAACTATAATTTTTTTTTTGACAGGTAAGTTTTTGATACCCATCTCAACAGGCCGCAAATTACAATTGGTTTAATTTTATCAGAACATTCAACAAACAGGAAGTTGACCCAGAAAAAAATGTATTTTCCTAGATGTTATAAAGTTGATAAAGTTGATGTCATAAATGGTGGAGGAGGAAAGGTTAACATATATATATATATATATAAGAATTGCAAAATGAAGATAGTCTACTTCCCAAAAATTAAATAAAGAGTTCAGTTCAGAATTCCCTCTAGCTTCCCCAGATCGATATCAACCAGATGCAGACTGGAGAGCACAATGGCCAAGACATTGTGATAACAACAACAAAGATGAGGAGAATAGACCACATGTAAATAGTGTAAATAATTCTTCTTCTTCTATGTTCCCTGTCCTTTCAGGACATAGGCGATCATGGCTTTCCATGTTTCCCTATCCCTGGTGGCACTTAGCACACCTTCTCCTGTTACACCATGCAATCCTCGTTCCATCATCCAATTGATTAGGTCTTTCAAATATGTTATCCGTTGCTTTCTCCTGTCTCTTTTTCCCTCTATCTAGCCTGTTAGTATCAGGTTCTCCAAGCCCTCTTTCCTCATTGCATGTCCCAGGAACTTCAGCTATCTCTTCCTGATGCTCAGTATTAATTTCCTTTTCATTTCCATTATTTCCAAGACCTCATCATTGCTCACATGCTCGATCCATGATATTCACAGCATCCTTCTGTAGAACCACATTTCTGTTGCTTCAAGTTTTTCTTTCATCTCTGATGATATTGTCCAACATTCACTGCCATATTGAAGAACTGACATCAAATAGCAATCCAGTACTCCCTTCTTTGTTTCTAAATGATTAATTAACAAAACACTTATTCTCTAGGCTATTGTCTGAAATTCTGATGCAAAATCTTGGAACTTTGTCCGCTTATGATATTGTTTTTGTTCTTACATTAGGTATATTGCATATGGTGGTCTTTTGAATTTGCTCTGTACTTTTTCTAGTCTGTTTAAATGAAGAACACCAAAGTTGCTTTGGACTGTTCCTTTCTGATCTCTTCAACAAGAATACCAAAATTTTACAAGTTTTATGAAACAGGATTCCTATATTAGGGGCCAACAGAAATTCAGTTCTTTCTTTGAATATTCTTTACTTTCAATCAAAGAACTTAATTCTGGTCAACACCCAGTAACAGTCAGTCAGTTAAGTGCCATATGTGATACATGCTTGGATGATCATGTCTCTTTCAATCCATGACTGACGAGGCAGAAGGTTTGCCAGCAGTAGGTTACCATTTCTTTCTGTAGTAGACTGGTTGCCAACTGAGGCTATAGAACCCAATTAGTACTGCTATTTAACCCATAGCTGGAGTGAGAAGAGACAAATTAATACTTTTCTGAGGATATTAGTTCATAAGTGAATGCAACAAATTCAACTGGATTATCCATTGTATCATAACAATGGGAAGCTTTTTCGAAAACTTTGGTGTTTTTATTGAAGAGATCAAAACAGAACTTGAAGCAAATTCTTGTTAAACTGAGGATCAAAATTATTCTGATTATTATCAGAAAATATTGTTTGCCATGAATTCCCAACCTGGCCCAGAGGATAATAGCCTATTTGATTAAAGAACTGGTTTATGAACTTATTGACATAGTAATTGTGAGTTCAATCCCCATGCTGGGCAGTGTGTATTTGAACTCAGGGGGAACAAGATGAACAATAACTAAACAGGAGATGTTAAAGAAGTAGAACCACACAAAAGTTTTTGCTTTTTTTTCAAGCACTGCTTAGATGTGGCACAAGGCCAAAACTCCCTACTCAGTTATAATAGGTTCTAGCAAGACAAGATTGCTAACCATTATACCACATCAAGATTCCCCATCAGGAATAGTGAATCGACTTAATGTTTGGTTAAATGTTTTTCCATCTTGATACAGACAATGAGCAAATCTGTTTACTAATGCTTTTCAAATGACACATTAAATTAAAAAATAGTAATAAAGGGTTTAACTTTTTTACCTTTGGAAACAATGATGTCATCGTCATTAGTCAGTATTTAAAACATACTATGAACCTTTCTATTGAATTTCTCCCCTTTACTTAGCGATATCTAAATAAAATCTGCATGCTAAGCAGTGAGGTTGCCTACTGATTGCCATCAAAGGTCAGTCTTTTAAAGGCTTCGTAACTAAGGCTATCCTAGATAAAGGTCAAGCAACCATGCAGTTTATATCTCTGGATAGAGGCAAGTATGTTAGTCTTAAATTATTATTCACCTACAATTATTGAGAAGGTTTTTAGCAAAGGTGTTTTTTGGTTTAATGATATTCATTTTTTACTTCTATAATGTTTAATTGTTTTAATGAATAAACAATGCCAAATGTAAATTTAAGATCTGTTTGGGAAAAACTGAATCATTAGTAATTAAATGGTCCTTTATACAGGGTGGTTAGTGCTGAAATGGGTAGGAAGGGATGGGTTCATATCAATAGGAACAACAAATCAGGGAGCCAAATTCGAATTCCAGTTGAATTTCTTGTATTCACGTACACACAAATTACCTTTGGAAAGGTATTAATCCATCTCTTCCCTCCAGTTATGGATTAAATAATAGGACAGATTGGGTTCTATAGACTTAGCTGGCAACCAGTCTACTGCAGAAAGCAATGGCAACGTACTGTTGGATATATACTGTCTCTAATATTTTTGGTACTTTAGTCCATGTAACATTCCGTCTTTATTTAAATTAGAATTGTATCTTGACTTTAATTTTTTAAAAAATCATTATCATACATTGTTTATATATTGTTGTTAGCAGAATTTATTGCCAGGTATTGGAGTGCTCATTGACTTTTCCTTCAGTGTGAATCGATTCAAGAGATTGAGGTCTCTGATTTATCTTTAGGCACTTTTCTTTACTTCTGTTTGACTTTTGGTTTTTCCAAGGATGTTTCTTTTAGTCGACTGTTCTTCTCCAAATGGTTCTTTCCACAACTTGTGTCTCTCAAATGACTGGATCAACTTCTGTCCAGAGTAAGATATTTTTGAGTTGATCCTTGAATTGATGACATGGGTTTCCACATGGTTTTTTAATAGACACGAGCTCTGGGAATAGGATTGCATTGATATACTACAAAGTCTTAAAGTGAGTTCTTGGCATTTTTTCCTGCTTTATGGGCAGTTAAGCAACAATGAGCTTAGTCAGTACTTGAATGGGTGTCAATTTGGGAATACCATTTGCTGTCAGCTTGTGGGTGGTGTAATGGATTTGGAATTGCAAATCAAAGAGTCAAGTTCCAATTCCAATTGAGTTTATGTTCACCTACGCATCCACCTCTTTAACCTCCAGCAGCTATGGGTTCATTAGTAGGATATATCAGTCAATTCTTATTATCTCAAAAATAATTTTTACAATCTAAAAATTCTTGCTGGCTTTAAATAGCCTGGCTTTTTAAATAATATATAACTCAATCAATCACAAGCATTTTTCCTTATCATGAATGGCAATAATACAATTCATACAGGGTGACCCAAAAAACTTTTTAACATTCCAATAAAACCAAGTTTGATGGAAGAAAAATATTTTATTCAAAGTAATTGAAATCTTAAAACATACCATTTAAGAAACAATGATGGAATTTTCATTTTTTAAAAGTTACATCCTGTAGATGGCGTTCTCCTGTACGAATGCATTCTTGAAATCTGCTATTGAGACAGTGACAGTAACTGAGATCCCCTGTTCATTTTCAAAAAAATAAGGTCCAATGATCCCATGTAATGAAACAGCACACCATACTGTCACCTTACTAGCATGTAAATGGTGCTCATGAACTTCATTAGGATTTGTGTCTACCAAGTAATAGTAGTTCTGCTTATTCACGTAACCTGTGAGATGAAAATGGGCCTCATCTGACATCCATAACTTGCTTAGAAATTCATCGTGATCCATGGCTACTGAAATGGCAGTGTTTACTTCGTGAGACCAGTTTCACAGTGCTGCCACTTCCTGATGTCTGCCAATACACACTTCAAAAATTCCCATTTTTTAGGGTCACACTTTATAATATAGGATGTGCGTTGTGGTGCAGTGGATATCGACTCAGAACGATGTGCGTTGTGGTGCAGTGGAACGAGGAATCAGGGAGTCGAGTTCGAATTCCAGCTGAATTCCTTGCATTCACTTATGCACAAATACCCTTGGGAAAGGTATTAATCCGTCTCTTCCCTCCAGTTATGGGTTAAATAACAGAACAGAATAGGTTCTATAGCCTTGGCTGGCAACCAGTCTACCGCAGAAAGCAATGGCAACCTACTGCGAGATAATCTTCTGCCCATTCAGTCATGTCTCTTTCAAGACATGATCGCCCAAGCGTGTATCACGTATGGCACTTAACTGACTGACTTTATAATATAACAGATTCTGAATTTGGTTTTTGTTTTTTTAAACTATTGTCCACCAAATACAAGACCCAAGAGCAATTCAGTATAGAGAGTTTCTGAAAGAGTTTGCTTTATGATCACAGTAGGAAGAGAAGGAGGAGGTAAAAATTGCAGATCATGGGGATATGTGGGATAAAAAATAGTAGACCCTAATTTTAAAGAGGTTCAGAAAGCATTCTCTCAGGAGTTGTTTTCACAAAGCAGAAGCTCTTTGGGAGATGCTGTCTCAATGGAACTTCCTCCTTACCAATGGAATATGAAATGAATAAGGATGGTTTGATTCTGTGGATGTGACAAACCAGGTCTTAGGTGTTAGGCCAAACTGTTGTCCGTCAATCATCACAGGCAACCTCTCCTGCCTCCCATAAGCATGGACCAAGCGATTTTTCCCTGAGAGCAATACACTGCACCTCCTTGGCCTCTCTTCTGATCTCAAATGGACCCACTACATCGAGTCCATAGCTAAATCCACTGCTAAGAAGGCTGGGTCACTGTGTCGGGTCAGGATGTTTTTTCCGCCTGAATTCATCCTGCATATATACAAGTCAACCATTCATCCGTGCATGGAGTACTGCTGCCATATATGGTCAGGCACACCTGCCATTCACCTCAGTGTTCTGAATAGGCTCCAAAGAAGAATCAGTAATGTGATAGGTACTGACTTGGCAGCTCGACTGCAGCCACTTCCTCACCGACAAAATGTGGCCTCCCTTTGTCTGTTCTATAAATACTTTCACGGCTTCTGCTCGGACGAACTTAAGTCACTGGTGCCTCCTCAACAGATGTTTACTCTTGCAACCAGATTGGCAACTGGGTCTCACCCATTCACAGTTAGGTTAGCCAAATGTAGATGACAATTCTACTCCTGCAGCTTCTTCTCTCGCACTTCCCGCCTGTGGAACTCACTCCCATATTCTTGCTTTCCTGATAGCTACAACCTCCAGGAATTTAAATGCAATGTCAATACTCATCTCTTAACCACTTGACTCCAGTTCTTTCTACACCCCGTATATCCTTTCCTTTCTCTTCACCTTTGAAACTGTCATCACACCTGTATTCGCATCCTTCTCTTGCTCCTTTCTAACTGGTTCATCTTCCTCTTCACTCTCTTCTAATTAATGTTTTTACACTTATGTAGCAACACCCTCCCACTCATCAGTGGCATTTCCGTCTTGCTCGGGGTGAAATGATTAAAAAAAAAATGTTGGAACTGATAGAACTTAAGAATGTAGTGCATCAGAAATACTTACCATAGAAACAGTAAGTGGCTCGCGGCATTGATTCTGTGTTAGTAGGTTGGAAAATAATTAACCACCTACAAGGCTGTATAGATCCTTTCGGAACTGAAACTGAGAAGAAAGCATCAGTAGTTCCAGCCCAGATATGGCAGCAATATGCTATTATCGGTCTGATCTGAATCATGTAAAAATAGAGCCTGGCAGTAGGAATCAGATACTTTCTGGAATGTCATAAAGAAACAGCAATTTTCCCAGCATCCTTAGTATAAACATTTTAGTAACATAAATAAAAATTTTAATGCATAATCATTGAATGTTTTTAGCTAGAAATATTTACATTGCTCATTTAGAGGAAAACTAGCAGTATAGCCTGGCGTTGCTCGGGTGTAATAAAAGCTTTAAAACTAATCCATGGTCCTGGAGCTCAGACTCAGCCTAAAGAATATTTGTGTGAAGTTTGGTGAGAATCAGATAAAAATTGTGGATTTGTATAAAGGACATACAGACAGATAACCAGATACACACACAAACATCTTGCCTTTTATATATATATATATATATATATATATATATATATATATATATTATCAATTTTCTGCACTACTGTAAGAACTGCAACCTTGAAACTTCTGATTATCGTTTTTTTATGCCTTTGTCTGTGAGTGTATCAAATTTGATTAAAATTGGACCACTCCTTCTATAACCCAATTTTTTCAATTATCGATTTTCAATATTTATCGGGAGTACCTTGACACAAAACCTAGCTAAGAACACTCGCAAATGCTTACAGTACAACTGTGTGAATTTTCAAGAAAATCAGTTCAGCCATTTCAAAGTCTATAGGTAACGGACACACACACACAGACAAAGTTCCATTTATAAATAAGTTTAGGTTTACATGGTAAACTAAATATATTTAGAGATTTTTGATAAAATACAAATAAGAAGTTGCAATGTTATTGGTCCTGACATGGCATCTTGGCTTGAGTCACTTTCCCACAACTGTAATGTAGCTCCACTATGTCTTTCCTATAAATATTTTCATGGCAGTTTTTCTGTGCTTTACTGTTTAAAACCTTGACTTTATGAACGTAAGCGCAGTACTAGATTGAAAGTTAGGTCTCATTCTTTTACAGTTGAAATGAATAGGTGTAACCGTAAGTTCTATGCTAATGATTTTTTTTCTCTCGCATTTCTCATTTGTAGAACTCTCTTCCAGCTTCTTGCTTTCCAGTCAACTTTGATCTTCAAAAATTTAAATGCAATGTTATCTCACATCTCCTGAATTCCTCTCCTTCTATTGCTCTCTCTCCTTAACAATATTTTCCTTTTCCTCATATTCTTTCACAATCACTTCCCCATGCCCATGTCGTGGTGGTTGTATTGTTGTGAAATGATTAAAAAAATAGAAAAAAAATCCCCTATTAATTTTATAAGATTAAATATGTAGTCAATTAGTAAATGCAATTTTACCAACAGTGTGTGATGAAAAAACCGTCATCTAAATTATGTAAAAATGAAAATAAAACTGACATTTTATTTTTCCAGATATATTTACCAAATATCCACACAGTAACTTAAAATACTATAGAGTAAATTTATTCAATAAATTTCACCATTGGCTTCAACCACAGCCTCCAGATGACTTTGGAATCTCCTGCATCTCTTCTAGATAGTCTCCTTGTTTAAGTTGGTGAATGCTGCGATAATCCTTGCCTTCAGTTCATCTTTAGTGTTACAAGGAGTTTTGCTGGTTTTTACTCAATTGTACCCTTCATGTAATAATCAAATGGTGGCAGTCTGGGGTGTTAGCTGGTCAAATGTAAGGGGTGCTGTAGATGAAAAAAATTGTCTAACAGCTATGAATGGGTTCTTCTGCTTGTATGGCATGGTACAGAGTCCTGTTGACAGACATACGGTCTTCCAGTAGCCACCCTCTTGACCCAGGGAAAACACTACATCCTCAAGGCAGTTGATGTAGGCCTCTGTGCTGAATCTGAGTCTCTCACCAACAAATTTCGGAGTTCTTTTCTTGTCATGTTCTTTCCCAAAATGGGCTGACATATAACCTTAACATCCGTGAGTCACTCAGTGAAGTCACTGAGAATCGATTTCTTCTACCCATCGCTTGCAAATATCACAAGTATTGGCAAAGGTCAAGTTCTTCCCACAGTTTGTTGTTGTCCTGCTGTTCATAGATGAGAATTGCAATTCTAATGCAAAAGCTGTTATTTTTATTTTGTTCCTTTGGACATCAATTCACAATGTGCAAGTTATAGATGAATTCAAAATTGCCATTATTGCATTTCAGCAAATAAACATGAGAAGAATGTCTGCAAAAACATCATCAAACCAACCTTCAGAAATGCCAACATACAGATTGACTACTTTGGGTTCAATTTCAAATTCTAACAAATATCATTGAAGAAAATCGGAATGTACAACAGCCAAAATGTTGTGATGTGACAATAAAGATAAGGACAACAATCTAAACAATGTAAATAGTGTAGTTACAATACTTTATCTTAGAAATATAGACAGATCCTGAAGAAGACCGCAATTCTCAATGGCCGAAATGTTGTGGATATGACAATAAAGATGAGAACTACAGTCCAAACAATGTAAATAGTGTAAATAGTTACAATACTTTATCTTAGAAATATAGACAGATCCTGAAGAAGACCGCAATTCTCAATGGCCGAAATGTTGTGGATATGACAATAAAGATGAGAACTACAGTCCAAACAATGTAAATAGTGTAAATAGTTACAATACTTTATCTTAGAAATATAGACAGATTCTGAAGAAGACCACAATTTTCAATGGCCGAAATGCCGTGGATATGACAATAAAGACGAGAACTACAATCCAAATGTAAATAGTGTAAATAGTTACAATACTTTATCTCAGAAATATAGACAACACAATTTATGTATTTGAACTTAGTATTACATGACTCTCATTTGCCAAAACACAGTATTCCATGAATAAGTCATAAGAGTATTTTCATTGTTTTCTCTCCCACACCCAATGTTTCAGACAATATGATTTTTAGACATCCTCACGATGAAGTTATATCCAGTCAGCTTTAACTGTAGCCAACTATGATAAAAAAAACAAAGATGAAAATTTTTCTTCTATGTGCCATACCTCTTCAGGATGTAAGCAATTTCGGCTCTCCACAATTTCCTGTCTTTTGTAGCTCTTAATATTTTTTTTCATGATCTCTCTTAACCCTGACTCTCCCATCCATTTACTGAAGCTCACTAGTTAGGTTATGTGCTATTTTCCTATCTTGTGTGTATCAAAATTTCCAAGCCTTCTTTCCTCATTTATGTGCTCTAGAAATTTCAACCATCTCTTTCTGTTGTTAAGTATAAGTACCATTGTCTCTAAAACTTTGTTGTTACTCACCTGTTGAATCCATATCTTCAGCATCCTTCTGTAGAATATCAATTCTGTTGCTTCAAGTTCCTTCTTCATCTGTGAAGAGATTGTTCAGCATTCCCTTCCATATAGGACGACTAATATTACATAACACTCCAGTACTTTTTTGTTGGGTGAGGGGGGGTTACTGCCACACTACATTGAAACACCAGTTCCTGGATGATCACCAAAGTTAAGCAACATTGAGTTTGGTCTGTACCTAGATGAGTGACTGCTTATGAATAACAGATGATGGAAACTTTGATGTGTGAGTAATGTAATGGTTTGGAATTGCTAATCAGAGAACCAAGTTTCAATTCCTGTCGGGTTCCTTATATTCCCTTATGTGCAAATATTTTTTGAAAAGATATGAATCTACTGTGTATCCCTCAGCTATGGGTTAATTAGTAAGACTTGCATCACTAAATTTTTATTATCTCCAAAAATAAAATAAAAAATTCTTACAATCTAAAAATTTTTTTTGATTTAAATATTCTGCAAAGAGTTGATAAGCCTTAGAAAATGTATCCCTCAATCAATCTTTTATTTGTTTCTAACATAAATAGTAACCAAATAATAAAAATATTTCTCTTAAGAAATTCAAACAATCATCTTCAGTCGACCTTGATTTATTTTCAATTTCATTTTTCTGTAATGTCTTCTCAACCATCTATCTCTCACTTTAGAGAACGCCAGTCTAATATTGAGGAGAATTCATATTCAGAATAACAATATTAAGAGGAGACTGATTTTAGAAGGTCAAAGAAATATTACCAATTCCCATTGTCTTTATTGTGGACTAATATGGACTAGTGTTTATAAAAAATAAATATTAATTATAGTATCCAAAAATAATTATAATAAAATAATTACGACAATTATAATTATCATTAATTTACTTATTCTAAACCAATAAGAATCGACCCCACTTTTCTCCTCTACACACGAACACATTCTTACTATCAGACAAGCAGTTCACATAGACAGGTCAGCAAAATGTGCATCAATGAAAATTTCAGCTCCTATTCTTTTTCATGCCATAATAGTAACATTTATCTTTTAGAAGTCAACAATAATTTGATGTACAAAAACCTCGAGCACTTCTTGTATTTTCTAATTGAATTATATGGGCACTCGTTACACACATCTACAAAAAGAACTTGCAAGAAAAACTGTATCCACGTTTTTTATGATCATATTGCCCCAAGCAAGGCATTTTACTGCTCTCTTTTGCAAATATGTAAATAGGAGGAAAGTTATGAGAAAGAGTGACAGGTTATTGGGGATGTCAGGAAGTGGGTAAGAGAAGGATGAGAATATTAATGAGAGTGGAGTGGACGGAGAATGAAGCATGAGAGAAAGGATGTAAGTTAGTGAGATAGAAGATGACTATTGACTTTACATTTAAATTATTGGAGATTGTAGCTGTCAGGGAAGCAAGTAAATGGAAGGGAATTCCACAAGTGGGAAGTGTGAGAAAAGAAGCTGCTGGGGTAGAATTTACGTTTACAGTTTATTGTAAACAACTTTGCTTATTTATTTAAATTTATTTGTTTGAGCATTATTTTTAATGGATACTCGTATCTGAGTGGATAACAAAAGAAAAAAATCCCCTATTAAGTTTTATAAGATTAAATATGTAGTCAATTGTTTCTATTATGGCCTGAAAAAAGAATAGGAGCTGAAATTTTGTATTTTCTATAATTAACCAGTACATTGTATTTATATACTGTGGTGATACCGACCGAGCAAAAGCGGGCAGACCGGAAGTTTGTTCTATAACAACCAGAAAGTGAATTATTAAAATCATCTCTGTGCAAGTATTCGTGCAGATGTTCCGGTTGAAAAATAAAAATTAATCAAATATCAAATTTCCATTTCGCGAGCATACACAAATTTTATTTACCAGCCAATGGGAAGCCCAGAATCAAATACAAGCATGAAATTCAAAACGAGCTTCTGATCCAAAAAGCGGATATAAAAAGTGGAGACAAAAAGCATCATCAGACAGAAGGACTCACAGGATAGTTACCAGTGCCTCCCTTTGACTTAAGTCAAGCGGCTACTATGCTGACCTATTTCCTTCTCCCTGTCTCAAAAGTACTTACTGACCTCAGGAGTGACCTCTTCAAAGACATTCCTCACAAACCAACTTACTGACTTACGGACCTTAGAAGTGGCAACTTCAAAATGAACATTCTTTACCTACAAGATGCCTCCACACTCCTAAGCCTTTTATCTCTTTCAGCTCATTATTATTAGCCATGAACATTCTAACCTCCGTTGGACCTTTATTTCAAGTATTCCTTTAATTGTAAAACATTAATTGAAATGTGCATATATAAATGTTATTTTATACTCAAATTGCCTCTCTTGATTTTATAATCATTTTATGACTTATAGTGGGCTATCTTCCACAAGGCCAAATTCCGTTAACCTGCAACGGTATACAATTACCCTTCACTAGAACGGAATCCTACTACAACTAGAAAAAGAATAAAATAGATAAGATACCCGCTATAATACCAGCCTAGGTGTTCAAGAAATCTTCTTTGGAAAATATCGATCTTCTGACAGGATTCGAACCTGCATATTCCCATATACCAGGGAGATGCCATCATTAGATCTAGTGTGTCTTACAACTCAACCACAGAAGACATCATGGTGACCAAAATCTGAATTAAGCTTTTTAAATACATATTTTCCTGATTTCTTTTAGAACATTTATCTCTCCTCGGGATCATATCCTAATATAAACAAATGCCATGAAAACGCAATTGAAACAAATAAATTTAAAAAAATATGTTGGTTAATATTAATTTAATAAATTTCCATATAATTTCCTAATATTGTCTTTGATTGCGGTTATAACTCCTCTACAGACTCAACTGTACAAAACACATTGTAAAGTCCATTAATTCATGAAATTCTTGAAAAATTAATAAATCCTTCTTTGCATATAACTGATACATTATTTGTTAATTCTATCTGTTTCATTTGGAGCCAGTCAAAGTTATCAGATGAAATAAATGGTCTCAACAATTTCCTTTTCTTATGTTAGTCTGTTGACATGATAATTTGTTCCAGCTGAATTGGTAAAGGTTACAAGTATGACCTACACAAAATAAGAAATTATGAGTCAGTAGCAAAAATAATTTTGAACAATTTTTTCACAGATGAAAAGAAGACTCAAGCCAACAGTGATGTGGTTCTACAGAAGGATGCTGAGAATACAACAAACAGAGCATGTGAACGAGGAATTTTTTAAGGAAAATGGAAATAAAAATAGAAACCAGAAAAGATCGTTGGAATTTCTGGGACACAATGAGAAAAGAAGCCTTAGAAGATAGATTATATATTCATTGAGTAACTTTGGCATTAGGGTAGATAGCAAATGACGGATGTGTTCTTTTGGGGCAAAGAAATAATGTAAACATGAATGGATTATGAAAGAGATGAAATAAAATTAGGATCATTGAAACAAGTTTCTCATAAGTATTTATCATTATTGTATTAATCAATAAGAATTATTAAGAATGAAGTACTGACAAAATGCTACACAATGAAGTTAATCCAGGTAGAGAAGAAACCATTAGTGGTCAATGGATTAACTTGCCAGATTTAGATTATCTCATATAAAATGAAGAGATTTGTTTCAGTTGCTTAATTCCACGATTTAAGAGTGACTTAATTTCATGATTTACTTTTCTGAAACTTCAATATTTCTATTTGGATAAATGTTTTATAAAAATTAAACAAATTGCCAGTATGGGTACAAAATTTTATTAGGGCTTTATGAACAGATATTCTAAAAGTATATATATATATATATATATATATATATATATATATATATATAAAATGGTGAATCCAAAAACAAAAATAAAACAACAAAAAGGGCTATCCAGTTACTGCTCCTCACTGATATTTAAATAAAATTTTAATGACATCCAGTAAGGTTGCTTATTGATTGTCATCAAAGGTCAGTCTTTTAAAGGCTTTGTAACTAAGGTTATCCTAGATAAAGGTCAAGCAACCATGCAGTTTATATCTCTGGATAGAGGCAAGTATGTTAGTCTTAAATTATTATTCACCTACAATTATTGAGAAGGTTTTTAGCAAAGGTGTTTTTTGGTTTAATGATATTCATTTTTTACTTCTATAATGTTTAATTGTTTTAATGAATAAACAATGCCAAATGTAAATTTAAGATCTGTTTGGGAAAAACTGAATCATTAGTAATTAAATGGTCCTTTATACAGGGTGGTTAGTGCTGAAATGAGTAGGAAGGGATGGGTTCATAATTGTTACAATTGTTTTTCAGTTTGATAATGTTTAATTGTATCAATCAGTTTTATAATGTTTGATTGTGTCTTTTGGTTTTAGGATGTGTAAATAAAACTTTATAGAAATTATTTAACAAATATCCTTCAGTTAAATTCCAAGATGCATTATTTCAATAAAAGAGAGCATGGAATTATATTGTTAAATTTCTTTTATCAAGAATTATATTTTTGTTTTAATTTCTTAAGACAACATGGCACTAAAGATTTTAGTAACATCTTTAAATTTTAGCATAACAAGTATTTTCTTCATGCAAAGTGTTAAATTGTATCAATGGTATTCAAAAGTCTCTTAGTCTATCTGATAACATGACAATTTTGATTGTAAGCGTCTAACTTGAGTTGCTCTTGTGGCTTGTATTGTGGAAAATTTAATAGGAAAATGTTTTCATTGTGTCGCTGCAGTTATTCATGTCAAAAAAAAGCTACACATTAGATGGTTGTCTCTAATATTTTTGGCATTTCAGTCCATGTGACATTCCATTTTTATTAAAAGTAGAAATGTAACTTAATTTCAATTTTAAAAAATCAGTATATTTTTTTGGCACTTCAGTTTATGTAACATTCTATCTTTATTTAAAGAATTGTATCTTGATTTCAATTAAGATTACATTATTTTGCACTCAAATATATATAACATTACTTCTTTATTGAAAGTAGAATTTTGGTTCTGTCTGTCTCTCTTGCCTTTAATCTATCCTGTGAGTGTCAAATTTTCCAAGCCTTCCTCTTTTATTATGTACCTTAAAAATTTTAACTTTCTCTTTTGTATCTTAAGTACACCTGTCCTTTTTGTTTCCATTGCCTCTAGAACTTTGGCTTTGCTTACATGTTCGGTCCCTGGAATTCTCAGTATTCTCTTGTTGAACCATATTTCTGTTGCATCAAGTCTCTTCTTCCTCTGTGAGGAGATTGTCATTCACTGTCACATAGAAGAACAATTCATTATTTTTTTCTTTGTTTCTAACAATTTTTTTCTGTTTCTTAATACTTTGCTTAGCTTTTGGAAGGCATCTTTTATCCTAATTTACCTTTGGATTTGAGTGTCACAATTTCTGTCCTCTGTTAATACACTTCACAGAAATCTAAATTGTTGTACTTGTTTCATTTCAGTATCTCCTAATTGTAATTTGCATGTTGAGCATGCATTACCATAACAACCATGCATTACCTTCTTCTTGCAATTGATGTTTAGTCCTTTCTTCTTTCTTTCCTTCACTGTAGCCACTAATAATGAATCCAATAAAAACACTAAATAGCTGTTCATTTTTTAAAATAAAAATGTGCATATGTGATCAAAGAAATCACTTCACCCTAATAATTATATCTAATATTCTGCTTGTATTTAAGCAACGGGCAATATTCATGTTTAATTTTTACGTTTCATTTTGACTACTCAAGGCTTCTATTTTGTACTCTGCAATTTATAATAAAAAAAAAAGAAAACCTATTTTCAAATTAGATCAGGAAAAGCACAATTTGAGCAGAAACATCAAGTATAACTGACATGTCGTAGTTGTTATCCAAAAGGTCATGCAAAAAGGGACGGAGTGTGACATTTCAATATTAATAAAAGTCCGAGTTCCTTTTTGTCTTATAATGATAGTTTGAAGATTGTTAATTAGAATAATAGCATTGGCTGTCATTTGCAGAGATAGGAATTCATTTTAATATAGAAAAAAAAGGCTTGGTAGCTGGCTAACTTGTATGTTGAAGCAGTTTTTAAATTAGTAATATATTTTTAAAAATGTATTTTATATTCCTTGTCATGCCTCTTACATTTTCCCCACAAACCAGATGTTGACCACTTGACAGACCAAATCAGACAGTGTAAATATGTCTTCTGCATATCAGCTCTATGTATACATCCATTTCACCAAAAAAAAAATGAACAATATATTTTGACCAATCAGAGCCACTCCTGCTTAAAAATCAAAATCAATTTTGAGCAGGTTAACAGCTATATATACTCAAAGAGAACTGAAACAGACCAATATTTGATGTCAATGCCAGCATGCTGAGAAAGAGACATGACACGGACCAACATTATTCAAATTCAAAAAGACCAAAACAGACCAGCGTTTGATGTCAACACCAGCATGCTGAAAAAGAGACATGACACAGACCAGCATTATTCAAATTCAAAAGGACCAATATTCAAATTCAAAAAGACCAAAACAGACCAGCGTTTGATGTCAACAGAACCCCACTCCCCGCCCGACAATGATAGCCACCACCAATATCCATTTCATTTTTAATCTCACCACTTTCTCTCCCATTTGCCTTTAACAACAGTTCAAAGATACTTAATTTGTATATATGTAAATAAATTATACAATTATTTACTCATACTCAATGTCTTCTTTTGTTTGATGCTTGGATTTACATTTCCCAAGGCAGAGAAGGAATTAACTGCCTTAACAGCAACAACAACAACAACAAGGTTCTGTCTTCCAGGTCAACCATTTCCACCTCTGGGACATACCTGATTTTTTTCCAGTTTTATCTGTGATAAATTTTATTATGCAAGTTCATGTTTTCTTAATAACGTAAATTAGTTGACGACATCCAAAAATGTTTTCAGGATATACTTAAATTAAATAAAATACAAATGAGAATACAGTACTTCATTGATCATCTGGTCACATTGGGACAGGAGTTGAAAAATATGTTCAGATAATTCAAAATACTTGGATATATAAATTATCGAAAAAGAATGAAAAACAAACAGAATTTTTTGAAAGAATTTTAACATTTTTATCATCAAATAATGTTTATAAACACTTTCTTTAAGGTTTTGACTGTTTTATCCTTATGAAAAATGTATAAATTCTAACCAGTTTTTGTCTGTTTGCAACGGGTTTCACCATTTTTGTCTGTTTGCAACGGTTTTCACCATTTTTGTCTTGCAATTGGTGTCGACATTTTTCTGCTTTTAACTCCTGAAGCTGCGTTAAAGTTGACCTCTTTGGAAAAGATAGTTTTTGATTGAAAGCACAACCAACTGAAACATTGGTCAAACCTAAGCAAAGCTGTGATAGTTCAAATGTATGTTCTTTATAGTAAAACAATAATGAAATTCACAACAATTGATTAAACTGATTTTATCAGCATTTTTACCAAATGTCAACTATGGTGTTCTAAACTCTCAAAATGCTTGTCGGAGATTAAATATTAGAATGTTTTTTTTTTCAGATTATAGTGGGTTATCTGTTATAGTGAAATGTATGTGTGCTGAAACAGATTAGTTTGATTTGGCCTTGTTAGTAGATAGCTCACTATAAGAGGGGTACAAAACAAGAAAATCAAATTGTATATAGAAACCACATTTTTATATATATATATATATATATATATATATATATATATAGTTATAATCATCAAAATAATAACTAAATAGACTCTGTAAGTATTTAGGTTGTAAATTTATACTAAAATAAACCTTTAAAAAAACCACTAACAAACAGAACCTAATTCCGTTACAATCCGGTGCACTGAGGCGTCGGATGAATGGGGAGAAAAAAAGAAATCCACGGAATGAGAACAAAACATTCAATACTCCGCAGTAAAGAAAAAAAAAACCCAAACGGAACCAACCACAAGAAAAATGGGTTTACCCATTGAGCACTTTATACTGTACTACAATGGAACAAATATGTGTGTCTGTGTATATATATATATATATATATATATATATATATATATATACACACACTACTGTGCAAAAGTATTAACTATTTTATCTTTTATGAGGCATATTGACAGAAAATAAACAATTTAATTAAAGTAATTTTATTTGATTTACTTAACAAATGCTTCAACAAGAAAACACTTGTTACAAAATAAATTTAATATTTAGCATAATACCCTTTTCCTTTGATCACAGCCTTCATTCTGTCAAGCATTGACATCACAAGCTTCTTCAATGTATCTAATGGTATCTCCTGCCAAGCAACTTGAATTTGTTCCTAAAGTGTGTTTTGCAAAGTAACATTAGATTTATCAATTTTTTATCCAAAATATCCCATAGATGTTCAATAGAGTAGTTTCAAAATAACTTGTTTAATAGAAAATAGGAAAAATTAAATATAACTTCTTTTTAATACATTTCTTTTACACCTAGTTTTAAATAATCAATATTTATTGGCAATTTACTTGGCTTTTCACCCTGTATTTGAATTTCAATGAAGTTTTTAGAAAAATCACCCCTGTCCTTTTCCACACTAAGGTACATAGAAGAAAAAGAAGTACATGACGCCTGATTTTCAAGGGTGATTTTGGGGATTTAAGTGTCATTTTATACGCAGAAATACAAAATTAAAGTCAAAGAATAAAACATTTAAGCAACTTGAGTATTAATTCTTGCACAAAAATTATGTGCATTGTGGTGCAGTGGATATTGGCTTGGAACGAGAAATCGGAGAGCTGAGTTCAAATTCCAGTTGAATTCATTGCATTCACTTACTCGCAAATACCCTTGGGAAAGGTATTAATCCGTCTCTTCCTTCCAGTTATGGGTTAAATAACAGGACATATTGGGTTCTATAGCCTTGGCTGGCAACCAGTCTACTGCAGAAAGTAATGGCAACCTACTGCGGGATAATCTTCTGCCCAGTCAGTCATGTCTCTTTCGAGACATGACCACCCAAGCGTGTTTCACGTATGGCACTTAACTGACTGATTACACATCAAAATTTTAAGTTACTTCTACAACATAATTGTTTTATATAAGAGTTAACATTCTGCCCTACTACTGAGAAATAATGGATATCTGAAGATGGCCAGAGTGGACATGGTTGAAACATGTCTGTTAACATGTATAAAAACTGAAAATGAGAATGGAATCAAACTTTTGTGAATAACTACGTACACAAGACTGGTTGAGGATGAGAGATTTAGGATGGAATAAAACATAAAATAGATTGAAAATAAATCTTGAGTTCATGATTAAAAAAAAATTCCAGATCGTAATTATTTAATGGGGAAGAAAATGTTATTTATTTAGGTTAATATTCAGGAAGTTTGCATAAAGAGCTCTTCTATTAATCTTAGAAGAATTCTTTTGGTAGTCTGTCGATTTTCATTGTCAAGCAACATTTGTTATCCTTTTACACCAGCTGGTGTTCATATTCAAAGAAATCTTCAAGTAGCAGGGGAAAATTGATTGTTTGGATATTAGAGACCATTCCTATCACAGCTCTTCATTGTCTGAAGAACTGGCAGGAGATACTTGTGTGCAGAAATCATGCAAGATAGAATTGGTATGCCCCACCATCTGAAACCATTGATAAAATGATTTTAAGGAGATACAGTCTTCTTTTATGAGCCATGACCCTTCAGGAAGTGTGCAATTATGGCTCTCCACAACTTTTCACCTGCTAGAGAAAAGAAGAAAATTTATTATTGTTATATCCTGGAAGGGGATAAACAGAGAAAGAATACTGCAAGAAATATTTCTTAACACTGAGGATATACGAATAGAGATTTATTATACCTCAGTACAATAAACCAAATACACATACACCAATGAACAGTTAACAAGAATAACAATCAAGAAGGCAATATCTCTGTATAGGACGTATGCGTCCGTCTTGTGAAGAGTGCTTCCGTCTAATGACGTATAACTCTCGTTTAAGGACAATGGCTCTCGTATAATCACGATCACTCTCGGTTAATGATGAAGACCCTTATATAATGACAAAGACTCTTATATAATGATGAAGACTGTATTTACTAGCCTTCCCACGCAGGCCGGATGTGACACATGGTCATTTTATAGTGGGAATTCCCGGCCATATAGCCGGGCCAAAAAATGTCTGTCTATTTTTACCGAGTCGTGGTTCTACCCTTCGGCGGAACCACGACTGGGTTATTGCTCTCTGCTCGGAAGCAGAGAGCGCCCTCTACCCGAAAGCAGAGGGCTTGACAGTGTCATAGAGTCGTCAATATAATGATGAAGACTCTGTAGTTTGTTCTAGTCTCGATCTTTTATAACCCGGGCCATACCCATTCCTGGGTAGGACAGGATATTTCACTACAACAATTACATCCTTGTGAGAAGAATAATCCACAATTTGAGAAAACACCCAAAGTCAAATACCTAAGAGTAGGAATGATTTAATCTCATGTTTTTATTAGTCTTGACAATGATAACATTACATTATCACCAACACCCTCAAGTTGATATTCTGCAAAAAAGTTAAGCAATATTGACTATACAAATGACACCATTACCAATGCTACAATTCTCCTACATCATCTAGAAAATGCTGATGATGATCTTAGACTCCATACCAATGCCTCTAAAACGGAATTCATAGGCTTCAAGAACCAATATAAAACGTCTCATTGAATCAATAAAAAATCTGTCAAATCTCTGACATACCTTACAAGCAAGATAAATTCTGCTGAAAAAGATGTGAGAATTTGCATAGCTAAAGCCTAGGCCGCCTTGAATAAAATGGTTGTAATCTTTTTTTTTTTAAATCATTTCACCTCAAGCAAGGCATTCCACTGCCACTACTGTGCAGGGGAAGGTAAAGAGAAAGAGTGGTTAGATATAGGAAATATCAGAAGGAGAGTGATAGATGGTTAAGGATACCGAGGCTGAGGGTTAGTGTAGATGGGAAGAGTGTTTGAAGGAATGGAAGCGAGTTAGTGTGTTAGGAGGTGTCTATTGACCTTACATTTAAACTCCTGGAAATTGTAGCCATCGGGGAAGCAAGCATGCGGAAGGGAATTCCACAGTCGGGAAGTGCGAGAAAAGAAACTGATGGAGTAGAAAATGCGGTTACATTTTATCGGTTTCACTGTAAAAGGGTGGGATCTAGTTGCTAATCTAGTATCTCGTGCAAATTCGTACCTAGGGGGCACCAGTGATCTAAGTTCATCGGAGAAGAAGCCGTGAAAGTATTTATAGAAGAGACACAGGGAAGCCACGTCGCGCTGGTGAGAAAGTGACTGCAGGCGGTCTGCCAAGTCGGTATCGATCACATTACAGACGCTCCATTGTATTTTGTCAAGAACCCTGGAAACTGATCTTCTAGACAATTCCAAACAGCTTCTTTGATGCCACTGTGGTTTTAATGTATGGCGCCACTTCTTGGACATTAACTAAAAACCAGTGCCGTGCTTAGCAACATGCCTCCCCCCGCAGAATGCACCTGCGGCCCCTCTATTCACAAAATACAACTTGCGCACCTCCGAACATGCTGAACCCACAATAAATGTTACTTTTAACAAAATAACATTCTCTCGGATCGCTGCCTGGTACCATGGTTGATATTTCTTGTTTATAAACTTTGTAGACTGTCAGAGTCGCTAGATTTTCTTAAACGTTTGATGACATCCTGAAAGTTTGAATATACATGTTATGTTCTTGTATGTATGTTGAAACAAATATCTATAATCTATTTCTCTCTCAAGTTCATTTTTTTAATTACAAATGATTTGAGGCCTCTTCGGGGGTGGCGGAAGGCAGCTATCAATTATATATATATATATATATATATATATATAGAGAGAGAGAGAGATAGAAAGAGAGAGATGGGTTGATAAATAATATTTCAACATACAAGTATGATAATAATTTTCCAGTTAATCCTAATAATTATTTTGTTAATGTTTTTCATATTAATAGATCTGCCGAGACAAAAAGCCGTGAGGCTTTCGCGTGGCCTTGCGGCTTCCCAGGGCCTTGCTTCCCCTAGGGAACTTGTGGCCACTCCTCGCAATTGCGGGGTCTGCGGGAGCCCTAAGCACAGCCCTGACTAAAATCTTTGAGTCTAAGTTTGATGGAACCTACACTCTCTACTTAACATCTGTTGGTCACTGTGATGTTTTTTTCCTGTATCAGTTCTTATTTATTCCTGCTAAATTAGTGTATTATTACTTGATACAAAGATTGAACTCTTGATTACTAGATGACAGTAACACATGTATAGACAACTCCTCTGCCTTCCCAAGATACAAGTGTGTTTTTAGAGCCTCTGACATTCAGTGTCCGGAATGTTTATCTGCTCCCTCACAAGAGTGAGTTGTGACACAAAGTCAGTTTTTAAAGTGAGGAACACGAGTGTGGACACTCGATTCAAAGTTCAAATGTTACTCAGCTACCACTGATACATTTGACATTTGGCAATGATGGTCGGTTTGTACTGCTTTTCATAATTTAGTATTTCACTTCCTAGATGAGTGATTTCAATATTCCTTGTATTATTTTGAACTATTTTTCTCATCTTGGTTGATATACATGTTATTAATAGATGCAATGTTTTGACCAAGTCTGCTCTGGTCAGCATCAAACATCCATTTCTCTAGAGAGTCCTACCTCTTTGGTTTTGATTGGCCTTCATTTACATCTCTTATGAAAAATTGGAAAGGAAATTGAATTTCCTGACTTTGTGAAGAATACAGAAGAAGAGAAAAGCACCCAGCAATGGAACAGAAAGAATTCAAACAGAGAAAGCCAAGAAATGAAAACAGTTTCAGGAAAGACTACTGTATTTTTTGTGTATAATAGAAGAAATTTTGGATGGAAATTAAAGAGCAAAAAAGAGTGGGGTTCTATTATACACATTACGGCCATATTACGTTGAATACATGGGATCTCATCCGATCACAGAAGTTAAGCAACATCGAGCCTGGTCAGTACTTAGATGGGTGACGGCTTGGGAATACCAGGTGCTGTAAGCATCTATTTTGGGGATGTGCATTGTAGTGCAGTGGATATCGACTTGGAATGACAAATCGGGGTGCCGAGTTTGAATTTATTGCATTCACTTATGCACAAATACCCTTGGGAAAGGTATTAATCCATCTCTTCCCTCCAGTTATGGGTTAAATAATAGGACAGATTGGGTTCTATAGCCTTAGCTGGCAACCAGTCTACCCCAGAAAGCAATGGCGGGATAATCTTCTGCCCAGTCAGTCATGTTTCTTTCAAGACATGATCGCCCAAAGCGTGTATCACATATGGCACTTAACTGACTGACTTAATATAATAGTTGGAATCATGATTAAGGCTTCTACAGATCATAAAGTGGGGGATCGGTTTTCTATAGTTATGAAGTAATAAACTGATCCTTTATTAACTACTACTTAATAATATAATACGTCTCTTCACTTTCTAGCTACGAGTCAAATACAAGGACAGATTGGGTTCTGTCACCTTGGCTGGCAACCAGTCCACCGCAGAAAGCAATGGCAACCTACTGCAGGATAATATTCTGACTAGTCAGTCATGTCTCTTTCGAGACATGATCGCCCAAAGTGTGTATCACATACGGCACTTAACTGACATATTTTCAGACATTTTTAGTCGGCTTAAACTCTCTTCTTTAAAACAGCAATTCCTTGATTCTTTTGAATATTTCTGAGATGTGGTTTTGTAATTTTTTACACTATTTACATTGTTTGGACTGTTGTCTTCATCTTTGTCGACATATTCACAATGTTTAGGCCATTGTACACTCTGGCCTTCTTAAGAATCTGTCTATATTTCAGAGATGAGATACTGTAATTATTTACACGATTTACATTGTTTAGACTGTTGTCCTCATCTTTGTTGTCATATTCACAATGTTTTGGCCATTGTACACTCTGGCCTTCTTAAGAATCTGTCTATATTTGTGGATGAGATACTGTAATTATTTACACTATTTTTACATTGCTTGACTGTTGTCCTCATCTTTGCTGCCATATTCACAATGTTTTGGCCATTGTACACTCTGGCCTTCTTAAGAATCTGTCTAAATTTCAGAGATGAAATACTGTAATTATTTACACTATTTACATTGTTTGGACTGTTGTCCTCATCTTTGTTGTCATATTCACAATGTTTTGGCCATTGTACACTCTGCCTTCTCTTAAGAATCTGTCTATATTTCAGGGATGAGATACTGTAATTATTTACACTATTTACATTGTTTGGACTGTTGTCCTCATCTTTGTTGTCATATTCACAATGTTTTGGCCATTGTACACTCTGGTCCAAGAATCTGTCTATATTTCAGGGATGAGATACTGTAATTATTTACACTATTTACATTGTTTGACTGTTGTCCTCATCTTTGCTGCCATATTCACAATGTTTTGGCCATTGTACACTCTGGCCTTCTTAAGAATCTGTCTATATTTCAGAGATGAGATACTGTAATTATTTACACTATTTACATTGTTTGGACTGTTGTCCTCATCTTTGTTGTCATATTCACAATGTTTTGGCCATTGTACACTCTGGCCTTCTTAAGAATCTGTCTATATTTCAGGGATGAGATACTGTAATTATTTACACTATTTACATTGTTTGGACTGTTGTCCTCATCTTTGTTGTCATATCTCATATCAGCCACTGTACACTCTGGCCTTCTTAAGAATCTGTCTATATTTGTGAGATGAGATACTGTAATTATTTACACTATTTACATTGTTTGGACTGTTGTCCCTATCTTTGTTGTCATATTCACAATGTTTTGGCCATTGTACACTCTGGCCTTCTTAAGAATCTGTCTATATTTCAGGGATGAGATACTGTACTTATTTACACTATTTACATTGTTTGGACTGTTGTCCTCATCTTTGCTGCCATATTCACAATGTTTTGGCCATTATACACTCTGGCCTTCTTAAGAATCTGTCTATATTTCAGAGATGAGATACTGTAATTATTTACACTATTTACATTGTTTGGACTGTTGTCCTCATCTTTGCTGTCATATTCACAATGTTTCGGCCATTGTACACTCTGGCCTTCTTAAGAATCTGTCTATATTTCAGGATGAGATACTGTAATTATTTACACTATTTACATTGTTTGGACTGTTGTCCTCATCTTTGTTGTCATATTCACAATATTTTGGCCATTGTACACTCTGGCCTTCTTAAGAATCTGTCTATATTTCAGAGATGAGATACTGTAATTATTTACACTATTTACATTGTTTGGACTGTTGTCCTCATCTTTGTTGTCATATTCACAATGTTTTGGCCATTGTACACTCTGGCCTCTTTAAGATTCTGTCTATATTTCAGAGATGAGATACTGTAATTATTTACACTATTTACATTGTTTGGACTGTTGTCCTCATCTTTGTTGTCATATTCACAATGTTTTGGCCATTGTACACTCTGGCCTTCTTAAGAATCTGTCTATATTTCAGGGATGAGATACTGTAATTATTTACACTATTTACATTGTTTGGACTGTTGTCCTCATCTTTGCTGCCATATTCACACAATGTTTTGGCCATTGCACACTCTGTCCTTCTTAAGAATCTGTCTAAATTTCAGAGATGAAATACTGTAATTATTTACACTATTTACATTGTTTGGACTGTTGTCCTCATCTTTGTTGTCATATTCACAATGTTTTGGCCATTGTACACTCTGGCCTTAAGAATCTGTCTATATTTCAGGGATGAGATACTGTAATTATTTACACTAATATTGTTTGGACTGTTGTCCTCATCTTTGTTGTCATATTCACAATGTTTTGGCCATTGTACACTCTGGCCTTCTTAAGAATCTGTCTACTTCCGGGATGAGATACTGTAATTATTTACACTATTTACATTGTTTGGACTGTTGTCCTCATCTTTGTTGTCATATTCACAATGTTTTGGCCATTGTACACTCTGGCCTTCTTAAGAATCTGTCTATATTTCAGGGATGAGATACTGTAATTATTTACACTATTTACATTGTTTGGACTGTTGTCCTCATCTTTGCTGCCATATTCACAATGTTTTGGCCATTATACACTCTGGCCTTCTTAAGAATCTGTCTATATTTCAGAGATGAGATACTGTAATTATTTACACTATTTACATTGTTTGGACTGTTGTCCTCATCTTTGTTGTCATCATATTCACAATGTTTCGGCCATTGTACACTCTGGCCTTCTTAAGAATCTGTCTATATTTCAGGGATGAGATACTGTAATTATTTACACTATTTACATTGTTTGGACTGTTGTCCTCATCTTTGTTGTCATATTCACAATATTTTGGCCATTGTACACTCTGGCCTTCTTAAGAATCTGTCTATATTTCAGAGATGAGATACTGTAATTATTTACACTATTTACATTGTTTGGACTGTTGTCCTCATCTTCTGCTGTCATATTCACAATGTTTTGGCCATTGTACACTCTGGCCTTCTTAAGATTCTGTCTATATTTCAGAGATGAGATACTGTAATTATTTACACTATTTACATTGTTTGGACTGTTGTCCTCATCTTTGTTGTCATATTCACAATGTTTTGGCCATTGTACACTCTGGCCTTCTTAAGAATCTGTCTATATTTCAGGGATGAGATACTGTAATTATTTACACTATTTACATTGTTTGGACTGTTGTCCTCATCTTTGCTGCCATATTCACAATGTTTTGGCCATTGTACACTCTGTCCTTCTTAAGAATCTGTCTAAATTTCAGAGATGAAATACTGTAATTATTTACACTATTTACATTGTTTGACTGTTGTCCTCATCTTTGTTGTCATATTCACAATGTTTTGGCCATTGTACACTTGCCTTAAGAATCTGTCTATATTTCAGGGATGAAGATAATGTAATTATTTACACTATTTACATTGTTTGGACTGTTGTCCTCATCTTTGCTGCCATATTCACAATGTTTTGGCCATTGTACACTCTGTCCTTCTTAAGAATCTGTCTAAATTTCAGAGATGAAATACTGTAATTATTTACACTATTTACATTGTTTGGACTGTTGTCCTCATCTTTGTTGTCATATTCACAATGTTTACCATTGTACACCTTGTGGCCTCTTTAAGAATCTGTCTATATTTCTCAGGGATGAGATACTGTAATTATTTACACTATTTACATTGTTTGGACTGTTGTCCTCATCTTTGGCTGCCATATTCACAATGTTTTGGCCATTGTACACTCTGGCCTTCTTAAAAATCTGTCTATATTTCACGTAGGGATGAGATACTGTGAATTATTTACACTATTTACAGTGTTTGGACTGTTGTCCTCATCTTTGTCATATTCACAATGTTTTTGGCCATTCTGGCCTTCTTAAGAATATCTGTCTACTATTTCAGAGATACTGTAATTATTTACACTATTTACATTGTTTGGACTGTTGTCCTCATCTTTGTTGTCATATTCACAATGTTTTGGCCATTGTACACTCTGGCCTTAAGTCTGTGTCTATATTTCAGGGATGAGATACCTATGTAATTATTTACACATATTTACATTGTTTGGACTATTTGTCCTCATCTTTGTCATTAAATGTTTGGCCATTGTACACTCTGGCCTTCTTAGGGATGAGATACTGTAATTATTTACACTAATTTACATTGTTTGGACTGTGTCCTCATCTTTGTTATTCACAATGTTTTGGCCATTGCACACTCAGCCTTCTTAAGAATCTGTCTATATTTCAGGGATGAGATACTTTGTAATTACACACTATTTACATTGTTTTAACCTCTGGCCTTCTTAAGAATCTGTCTATATTAGTAAGCTGTAATTATTTACACTATTTACATTGTTTGGTTATTTGTCCTCATCTTTGTTGTCATATTCACAATGTTTTGGCCATTGTGGCAGCCTCTGGCCTTCTTAAGAATCTGTCTATATTTCAGAGATGAGATCTGTTATTTACACTTCTATTTACATTGTTTGGACTGTTGTCCTCATCTTTGTTGTCACTGATACAATGTTTTGGCCATTGTACACTCTGGCCTTCTTAAATCTGTCTCTACATTTTCATACTGTAATTATTTACACTATTTCATTGTTTGGACTGTTGTCCTCATCTTTGCTGCCATATTCACAATGTTTTGGCCATTGTACACAGCCTTCTTAAGAATCTATATTTCCAGAGATGAATACTGTAATTATTTACACACTATTTACATTGTTGGACTGTTGTCCTCATCTGTTGTCATATTCACAATGTTTTGGCCATTGTACACTCTGGCCTTGTAAGAATCTGTCTATATTTCAGGGATGAGATACTGTAATTATTTACACTATTTACATTGTTTGGACTGTGACCTTCTGCATATTCACAATGTTTTGGCCATTGTACACTCTGGCCTTCTTAAGAATCTGTCTATATTTCAGAGATGAGATACTGTAGTACACTATTTACATTGTTTGGACTGTTGTCCTCATCTTTGTTGTCATATTCACAATGTTTTGGCCATTGTACACTCTGGCCTTCTTAAAGAAGAATCTGTCTATGTCTATTTCAGAGATGGTCTGTAATTATTTACACTATTTACATTGTTTGGACTGTTGTCCTCATCTTTGTTTTCATATTCCTGTTTTAGTATTGTACACACTCTGACACTTCTTAAGAATCTGTCTATATTTCAGGGATGAATACTGTAATTATTTACACTATTTACATTGTTTGGACTGTTGTCCTCATCTTTGTTGTCATATTCTGAATATTTTGGCCATTGTACACTCTGGCCTTCTTAAGAATCTGTCTATATTTCAGAGATGAGATACTGTATTATTTTCATTTTGGACTAGTTGTCCTCATCTTTATTGTGTCATATTCTAATGTTTTGGCCATTGTACACTCTGGCCTTCTTAGGCTGTCTATATTTCAAGAGATAGAATGCTGTAATTATTTACACACTATTTACACATTGTTTGGACTGTTGTCCTCATCTTTGTTGTCATATTCACAATGTTTTGGCCATTTACTCCTGGCCTTCTTAAGTCTGTCCTATGTTCAAGAAAATGCTGTAATTATTTACACTATTTTGTTTGGACTGTTGTCCTCATCTTTTATTCACAATGTTTGTGCATTGTCTCTGGCCTTCTTAAAGAATCTGTCTTTATATTTCCGAAGAGATGAGATACTGTAATTATTTACACTATTTACATTGTTTATTTATTCCTCATCTTTATTGTCATATTCAATGTTTTGGCCATTGTCTGGCCTTCTTAAGAATCTCTGTCTATATTTTCAGAGATGAGATAAGTACTGTAATTATTTACACTATTTACATTGTTTGGACATTGTCCTCATCTTTGTTGTCATATTCACAATGTTTGGCCATTGTACACTTTCTGACCTTCTTAAGAACTCTGTCTATATTTCAGATGAGATACTGTAATTATTTACACTATTTACATTGTTTGGACTACTCCTGTGTCTTTGCCTTATATTCACAATGTTTTGGCCATTGTACACTCTGGCCTTCTTAAGAATCTGTCTATGTCTTCAGAGAAGTGAGATGTACTGTAACACTATTTACATTGTTTGGACTGTTGTCCTCATCTTTGTCATATTCTATGTTGGGCCATTGTACGGCAGCTTCTTAGAATCTGTCTATATTTCAGAGATGAGATACGTAATTATTTACACTATTTACATTGTTTGGACTGTTGTCCTCATCTTTGTTGTCATATTCTAATGTTTTGGCCATTGTACACTCTGGCCTTCTTAAGAATCTCTACAGCTCATTTCAGAGATGAGATACTGTAATTATTTACACTATTTACATTGTTTGGACTGTTGTCTTCTAAACTGTTGTCATATTCACAATGTTTTGTATTGTACACTCTGGCCTTCTTAAGAATCTGTCTATTTCAGGGATGAGATATATGGTGTTACACTATTTACATTGTTTGGACTGTTGTCCTCATCTTTGCCATATTCACAATGTTTTGGCCATTGTACATCTGTCCTTCTTAAGAATCTGTCTAAATTTCAAATACTGTAATTATTTTTACATTGTTGGACTGTTGTCCTCATCTTTATTTGTCATATTCACAATGTTTGGCCAATTTATCTGTGTCTATATTTCAGGGATGAGATACTGTAATTATTTACACTATTTACTGTTTGGACTGTTGTCCTCATCTTTGCTGCCATATTCACAGCTGGCATTGTCTGGCCCTTCTTAAAATTCTGTGTGGGGATGAGATACTGTAATTATTTACACTATTTACATTGTTTGGACTGTTGTCCTCATCTTTGTTGTCATATTCACAATGTTTTGGCCATTGTACACTCTGGCCTTAAATGGATGAGATACTGTAATTATTTACACTAATTTACATTGTTTGGACTGTTGTCCTCATCTTTGGTGTCTTCACAATGTTTTGGCCATTGCACTCTGTGGCCTTCTTAAAGAATCTGTCTATATTTCAGGGATGAGATACTGTAATTATTTACACTATTTACATTGTTAGGACTGTTGTCCTCATGATGTCATATTCACAATGTTTTGGCCATTTACCTCTACAGCTTCTTAAGAATCTGTCTATAATTGTTACTATTTGGACTGTTGTCCTCACTCTTTGCCATATTCACAATGTTTTGGCCATTGTCTGGCCTTCTTAAGGATCTGTGTCTATGTGGGATGAGATACTAATTATTTACACTATTTACATTGTTTGGACTGTTGTCCTCATCTTTGTTGTCATATTCACAATGTTTTGGCCATTTAGCCTCTATTCTTAAGAATCTGTCTATATTTCAGAGATGAGATACTGTAATTATTTACATATTTACATTGTTTGGACTATTTGTCCTCATCTTTGTTGTCATATTCACAATGTTTTGGCCATTGTACCTCTGGCCCTTCTTAAGAATCTGCCACATTTCCGGGATGTCTGTAAAATTATTTACACTATTTGTTTGGTTGTCCTCATCTTTGCTGCTATTCACAATGTTTTGGCCATTGTACCTCTGGCCTTCTTAAGAATCTGTCTATATTTCAGGGATGAGATACTTATTATTTTACCACTATTTACATTGTTTGGACTGTTGACCTCATCTTTGCTGCCATATTCACAATGTTTTGGCCATTGTACACTCTGGCCTTCTTAAGAATCTGTCTATATTTCAGGATGAGATACTGTAATTATTTACACTATTTACATTGTTTGGACTGTTGTCCTCATCTTTGTTGTCATAATTCACAATGTTTTGGCCATTGTACACTCCTGGCCTTCTTAAGAATCTGTCTATATTTCAGAGATGAGATACTGTAATTATTTACACTATTTACATTGTTTGGTTGTCCTCATCTTTGTTTTCATATTCTGTGTTTTGGCCATTGTATGCACTCCTTCTTAAGAAGTGTCTATATTTCAGGAGTAGTGAGATACTGTAATTATTTACTATTTACATTGTTTGGACTGTTGTCCTCATCTTTATTCATTATTCACAACTATTTTGGCCATTGCACTCTGGCCTTCTTAGAATCTGTCTATATTTCAGAGATGAGATACTGTAATTATTTACTATTTACATTGTTTGGACTGTTGTCCTCTCTTTGTTGTCATGGTATTCATGTTTTGGCCATGTACACTCTGGCCTTCTTAGAAGAATCTGTCTATATTTCAGAGATGGTCTGTAATTATTTACTATTTACATTGTTTGGACTGTTGTCCTCATCTTTGTTATCATATTCACAATGTTTTGGCCATTGCACTTTCTGGCTTTTCTTAAGAATCTGTCTATATTTCAGAGATGGGGTCTACTGTAATTATTTACACTGTACATTGTTTGGACTGTTGTCCTCATCTTTTTTGTCATATTTATTCATGTTTTGGCCACTTCTGGCAACAGAATCGTATCCTATATTTCAGGATTAGATACTGTAATTATTTACTATTTACATTGTTTGGACTGTTGTCCTCATCTTTGCTGCCATATTCACAATGTTTTGGCCACATACTGTGTATGTAGAATCTGTCTATATTTCAGGGATGAGACTTGTAATTATTTACACTATTTACATTGTTTGGACTGTTGTCCTCATCTTTGTTGTCATATTTACAATGTTTTGAAAGCATTGTACACTCTCTGGCCTTCTTAAGAATCTGTCTCCTGTTATTTCAGGGATGAGATACTGTAATTGTTTACACTATTTACATTGTTTGGACTGTTGTCCTCATCTTTGTTGTCATATTCTAAATGGCTTTTGGCCATTCATACACTCTGGCCTTCTTAAGAATCTGTCTATATTTCAGAGATGAGATACTGTAATTATTTACACTATTTACATTGTTGGACTGTTGTCCTCATCTTTGTTGTCATATTCACAATGTTTTGGCCATTGTACACACTGGCCTTCTTAAGAATCTGTCCTAATTTCAGAGATGAGATACTGTAATTATTTACACTATTTACATTGTTTGGACTGTTGTCCTCATCTTTGTTGTCATATTCACAATGTTTTGGCCATTGTACCTCTACAATATGTAAGAATCTGTCTATATTTCAGAGACAGAATGCTGTAATTATTTACACTATTTACATTGTTTGGACTGTTGTCCTCATCTTTATTTGTCATATTCACAATGTTTTGGCCATTGTACACTGGCCTTCTTGGAAATCTGTCTATATTTCAGAGATGAGATACTGTAATTATTTACACTATTTACATTGTTTGGACTGTTGTCCTCATCTTTGTTGTCATATTCACAATGTTTTGGCCATTGTACACTCTGGCCTTCTTAAGAATCTGTCTATGTTTCAGAGATGAGATACTGTAATTGTTTACACTATTTACATTGTTTGGACTGTTGTCCTCATCTTTGTTTTCATATTCACAATGTTTTGTGCATTGTACCTCTTAGCCAACTTCTTAAGAATCTGTCTATATTTCAGAGATGAGATACTGTAATTATTTACACTATTTACATTGTTTGGACTGTTGTCCTCATCTTTGTTGTCATATTCACAATATTTTGGCCATTATTACCTCTGGCCTTCTTGGGAAATCTGTCTATATTTCAGAGATGAGATACTGTAATTATTTACACTATGCTTTACATTGTTTGGACTGTTGTCCTCATCTTTGTTGTCTTAAATGTTTTGGCCATTGTACACTCTGGCCTTCTTAGGAATCTGTCTATATTTCAGAGATGAGATACTGTAATTATTTACACTATTTACATTGTTTGGACTGTTGTCCTCATCTTTGTTGTCATATTCACAATGTTTTGGCCATTGTACACTCTGGCTTTCTTAAGAATCTGTCTATATTTCAGTGAGATACTGTAATTATTTACACTATTTACATTGTTTGGACTGTTGTCCTCATCTTTTTTGTCATATTCACAATGTTTTGGCTGTTCTGTACACTCTGGCCTTAGATCTGTCTATATTTCGGATGAGATACTGTAATTATTTACACTATTTACATTGTTTGGACTGTTGTCCTCATCTTTGCTGCCATATTCACAATGTTTTAAATAGGCCATGCACTCTGGCCTTCTTAAGAATCTGTCTATATTTCAGGGATGAGATACTGTAATTATTTACACTATTTACATTGTTTGGGACTGTTGTCCTCATCTTTGTTGTCATATTTACAATGTTTTGGCCATTGTACACTCTGGCCTTCTTAAGAATCTGTCTATATTTCAGGGATGAGATACTGTAATTATTTACACTATTTACATTGTTTGGACTGTTGTCCTCATCTTTGTTGTCATATTCACAATGTTTTGGCCATTGTACACTCTGGCCTTCTTAAGAATCTGTCTATATTTCAGAGATGAGATACTGTAATTATTTACACTATTTACATTGTTTGGACTGTTGTCCTCATCTTTGTTGTCATATTCACAATGTTTTGGCCATTGTACACACTGGCCTTCTTAAGAATCTGTCTATATTTCAGAGATGAGATACTGTAATTATTTACACTATTTACATTGTTTGGACTGTTGTCCTCATCTTTGTTGTCATATTCACAATGTTTTGGCCATTGTACACTCTGGCCTTCTTAAGAATCTGTCTATATTTCAGAGATGAGATACTGTAATTATTTACACTATTTACATTGTTTGGACTGTTGTCCTCATCTTTGTTGTCATATTCACAATGTTTTGGCCATTGTACACACTGGCCTTCTTAAGAATCTGTCTATATTTCAGAGATGAGATACTGTAATTATTTACACTATTTACATTGTTTGGACTGTTGTCCTCATCTTTGTTGTCATATTCACAATGTTTTGGCCATTGTACACTCTGGCCTTCTTAAGAATCTGTCTATATTTCAGAGATGAGATACTGTAATTATTTACACTATTTACATTGTTTGGACTGTTGTCCTCATCTTTGTTGTCATATTCACAATGTTTTGGCCATTGTACACTCTGGCCTTCTTAAGAATCTGTCTATATTTCAGGGATGAGATACTGTAATTATTTACACTATTTACATTGTTTGGACTGTTGTCCTCATCTTTGCTGCCATATTCACAATGTTTTGGCCATTGTACACTCTGTCCTTCTTAAGAATCTGTCTATATTTCAGGAATGAGATACTGTAATTATTTACACTATTTACATTTGTTTGGACTGTTGTCCTCATCTTTGTTGTCATATTCACAATGTTTTGCCCATTGTACAATTCCTTGCCTTCTAAGAATCTATCTATATTTCAGGGATGAGATACTGTAATTATTTACACTATTTACATTGTTTACCTTTGTTGTCATATTCACAATGTTTTGGCCATTGTACACTCTGGCCTTCTTAAGAATCTGTCTATATTTCAGAGATGAGATACTGTACTATTTACACTATTTACATTGTTTGGACTGTTGTCCTCATCTTTGTTGTCATATTCACAATGTTTTGGCCATTGTACACACTGGCCTTCTTAAGAATCTGTCTATATTTCAGAGATGAGATACTGTAATTATTTACACTATTTACATTGTTTTGGACTGTTGTCCTCATCTTTGTTAAATGTTCACAATGTTTTGGCCATTGTACACTCTGGCCTTCTTAAGAATCTGTCTATATTTCAGAGATGAGATACTGTAATTATTTACACTATTTACATTGTTTGGACTGTTGTCCTCTACCTTGTTGTCATATTCACAATGTTTTGGCCATTGTACACTCTGGCCTTCTGTGAATCTGTCTATATTTCAGGGATGAGATACTGTAATTATTTACACTATTTTTACATTGTTTGGACTGTTGTCCTCATCTTTGCTGCCATATTCACAATGTTTTGGCCATTGTTACCTGGCCTCTAAGAATTGTCTATATTTCAGGAATGAGATACTGTAATTATTTACACTATTTACATTGTTTGGACTGTTGTCCTCATCTTTGTTGTCATCATATTCATGTCATTTTGGCCATTGTACACTCTGGCCTTCTTGTGATCTGTCTAGAGCCAGGGATGATACTGTAATTATTTACACTATTTACATTGTTTTTTGACTGTTGTCCTCATCTTTGTTGTCATATTCACAATGTTTTGGCCATTGTACACACTGGCCTTCTGTAATCTGTCTATATTTCAGAGATGAGATACTGTAATTATTTACACTATTTACATTGTTTGACTGTTGTCCATCTTTGTTGTCATATTCATAATGTTTTGGCCATTGTACACTCTGGCCTTCTTAAGAATCTGTCTATATTTTATGATGAGATACTGTAATTATTTACACTATTTACATTGTTTGGACTGTTGTCCTCATCTTTGTTGTCATATTCACAACGTTCCCGCTATTGTCTGCTCTGAATTCCTTCAGATGATTGAAATTTTGAACTAAACCCTTTGTTTCATTCACCGGAGTAGGTTCTTATAGTTTCATGAGTCATGCCTCTTTCAGATGGCTCAGTATCATTTATCACCCTTGAACTCAACTCTCGAAGTTTTTTTTTTTTCATTCCTGCTGTAGCCATGTATTGGGTCAAGTTACTGGATCCAACCAACATTTTTATCCACTGAGCCATGAGTCCTTGATGACATCAGTGTAGTATGAATTTTTGAGACTTATAAACCTAATGTCCCATGAACCATTTTTTTTACCAGAGCTCATATTACAATCTTTTTGTTTGTAATTGTTTTTCTCTAACACTCTGAATTACTGGTTCCTATATTGTATTAATTTCTATGCTTGACTGAGTTAGGAGACTTTTATGGTCTAGCATATGTGCTGATTGCTTAAGTTTTCATATTTTCCAGTGATGTTCTCTATTATTTCAATTTCATCCCACAGGGAGAGCAGTGATCTCCCTTTTCCTTCCATACGTCTTCAGTTACACATGATTTTTCTATTTCCCCCTTTTTATGGCCTAGAGGTGTTCTTGCAGCTTTATGCTAAGGAGGCATCTTGTTTCTCATTTATATTTCTTATCACAGCTGCATGAGAAAGCGTACACACAGTTCTTGGTTGTGTTCTCTTCTATGGTTTTACGTGGAAGTGTTGAATCACTTTTGAAAGCCATCTTGCTGAATCTTGTCAGTACAGATGAGAATGGGGCATGTGGTCTAGTCAGCACCTGGCCTCTATATAGCATCACCCATGTCTGTTCCCAGGAGAGGTCACTGCAGTCTCACCTGCAAAGGATTGGGTTTTGACCAAACAGGGTGCTACTATTTTCTCGTGAGATAAATGGCTACCTACTAAGTCAAGAACAGTTTTAAGAAAAAAAACTATGACAAATTGGAAAAAGATATTGTGTGGTGTGTTTTATTCTTTACAGTGATATGAGTACACATGTGCACAAAGCAGTTTGTCTTGCTAGATCCATTATGACTGAGTAGTGAGTTTGATCACTGGGTGGTCGATACTTTTGGCCTTGTTCCTACTTTGATTAACGAATCACTTCATTCCAATTTCATTCAGTTGCTTTTTGTTTTTGTTTCCATAATTTGTTATTAAATATCCCTGTTACGTGTTAGGTGTAACAAAAGAAAAAAGATGATTGACCAAAACTCAGAGTTAAATCACAGACAAATAGTTAAATTACAAACAACACAAAATGATATACATACAAATTCTACACTTTTTTTCATTTAAAACAAAAACGTAGAGTTTACTACTGGCAGAGTGACGGATAAGTGCTACAAAGGGGAAAGAAGGTGTCAAATATCTTTACTCAGTTAGGATAGCGAAGAAGTTTAAGTGCTATACTTTTAGGAAATCATCAAATGTGTGTCTAAAGAATAATTATTAGTTTGGTCAATGAAAGAGTTAAAAATATCTATATACCCTTTTAGTTCCATGAGGTTCTCTTTCAGGTTTTAGTTGGTCGACAACTTTTCTTAGAGATTCTTTCGGCTGGATGCAAAGATTAAAGAATCCGGCCGAAGTTGATAATGTCAACAAATCCTGTTAACAACTAACTACTCTCTTCACAAAACCTATTTTTATAGGGGCTAACACCTAATTTGCATATTCTAGAATCATTTGGAATTCTCTCAATTTTACTGGAATATACTGGAAACTTCTAGAATGTTCCAAAACGTTCTATTGCTAATTTCTCTATTTAACAACTACATCATGAATTAAAACTTTTTTCTAATAACAAGTAGGACTCAATAGAATCCTTTACTACAACTTTTTAGACATTATTAATATTATTTTTATATATAAATGCATCCTCGTAAGAATTCCCCATTGTGATAATAGATCAACCAAGGAAGGTGAAATATTGAAAGAACCTGGATGTAAATTTACTGTGGATAATCAGGTGATTAAAGAAGCACTTTCTATGCATTTTCATCTCAGTAAATTCCTTTCTCTTTTAATTAGAGTAGCACAATCAAAATTGCCGAGTTTGAATTCCAGTTGAATTCCTTGCATTCATTTACACACAAATACGCTTAAGAAAAGTATTAATCCGTCTCTTCCCTGCAGTTATGGGTTAAACAGCAGAACAGATTAGGTTCTATAACCTTGGCTGGCAACCAGTCTATGCCAGAAAGCAATGACAACTTGCTGTGGGATAATCCTCTGCCCAATCAGTCATGTTTCTTTCGATCACCCAAAGTATGTATCACGTATGCCACTTAACTGACTGACTGAATATAATAGTTGGAATAATGATTAAGGCTTCTACTGGTCATAAAGTGGGGGATCGGTTTTTTATTGTTATGAAGTAATAAACTGATCCCCCACTAAATACTACAGAATAATATAATACATCTCTTCTCCCTCTAGCTGTGAGTCAAATAACAGCATAGATTGGGTTCTATAGCCTTGGCTAGTAACTAGTCTACCGCAGAAAGCAATGGCAACCTACTGTGGGATAATCATCTGCCTAGTCAGTCATGTCTCTTTCGAGACATGATCGCCCAAAGTGTGTATCATGTATGACACTTAACTGAATCAAAATTATGGTCAGACTCATTATGGTGAGCAACAAATGTATTTAATGTGTTCTTTTGTAGCAGATCCCTTTTGCGTTCATGTAATCTTTTATTTAAATTCTTTGAGGTTTCTCCTATGTATTCTTCATTGTAATTATTATTCCTTCTTTGAGTTTTACCATATTATTTTGTCTTGTATCAATTCTTTTATTGTTTTAGAAATTGTTAGAAAAGATTTTTAAGTTAAGCTTAGTGTTGTGTTGTAAATAAGACAACCCCTAGTAACACAAATGAAATAGGCAATATGCTTAAATAAAGAACTCAAAAAGAGTTCAGAGTCAGAGTTCCGAGAGAGGTTCTCATTAGAGTACTGTTGGAATCAGCCGAGACATATTTATAACTGCTAGTTATAAAACAATAGGTTGAACAAGTTTGGGGGCATCTGTCTTCCTGAAATATCAAACATAGCAAAACCTCACCTTGTGAAAAACAATTCAATATTCATGAAATCCCAAAGTCATTACATATTAAATATAAAACTTAAATCTTATACTCCGAACTCAAATGGTAATATTAGCAGTTTTCTTGTAAGGAAACATTCAGCCTTCACTGACCAAACAGCCAGTGCTTCTTTTGGTTGAAATTTATAAAATCTTTCAAAAACAACTAATGGGGGTGGATGGGGGGATCCAGCCAAGATTTCTTCCCACCCTTTAATTGAAGCTGCAAGTATTCTGAGACATTGTTTCATTACTGAAAATTATCAGAAATCATTAAAAAAAAATTCAGCCACTGCTATTTGAAATTCAAGTGTAAAAAGATATACAGAACTGACCATTCAAAAAAAAAAATGAGTTGAAAAGTCTTTAATCTCCAAGATCAAATTGCTGCTAATATTTAACCCAAACTAATATCATAGATTGAGTTTCTGTTCTGGAGTAAATAAGACTCAGCTCGGTAACACAAATGAAGTAAGCAAGATGCCTAATAAAGAACTCAGAGATTTCTGCTACAAGTTCTGATGGAGTATTCATTAGAGTACCATTGGAATCAGTTGAAACATAATATTATAATCGTTAGTAGTGAGTTATGACAGTTTCTGATTGGCAAAAATACTTTTTCTTTTAATATAATTTTAATGTATGCTGTATTTGTGGGTAAAAGTGTTCAATATCAGAGATAGTGTATTTGAATATAAAAGTGAAAAGCGATGTCAATACCGATCAACAACAGTCAGTTTCATATTTGAATGCTATTCTGGCCTGTGACAGTTCGGTCAGTCTTCAGGCCATGTGTTTTCGCATTAGCTGAAGATTGCCGATAAGATCATTGAATATATATATTAGTCAGTCAAATGCCATATGTGATACATGCTTTGGGCGATCATGTCTCAAAAAAGACATGACTGACTGGGCAAAAGATTATCCCACAGTAGGTTGCCATTGCTTTCTATGGTAGACTAGTTGCCAACGAAGTCTATAGAATCTAATCTGTCCTATTATTTAACCCATAACTGGAGGGAAGAGATGGATTAATACCTTTTCCCAAGCAAAGATTAATACCTTTTCATAAGCGAATGCAAGGAATTCAACTGGAATTCGAACTCGTCTGGATGTTGGTGTGGTTGACTTTGTTTTCCTTGATCGTAAATTTGGGTCAACAATTTATTTTCACCAAAATCAAATAAGCTAAACACAAAAAAAAATTATCAATCTTTCTTCCATGTCACTACATTAAGCAATCACCACAACATTACTCAATATAAACCTTGTTTTTTATTGTAGACTAGCATCATAGCCCAGTGTTGCCCATGCAACTCAGAACATTTTAGTAGGAGAAAAAAATCTATTTTCTTTTATTTTTCGTAAACATGATTTGATGTTTTGTGTGATATTGTAAACAACATTGCATTTGTTTTGTGTTTCAAAATTACAGGAGAAAATATTTACATCTTAGATCTTAGATGCTTTTTGGAAATAAAACGTCAGAATAAAAATTAAATATAAAGGCTCATTTTTTTTAATAAAAAATATTTTAGTCATGTTTGACACGTGTGATTTGATTTCTGTGACGTAATTTAACAACCATCTTCGATGTTAGATGTTTTATGGAGCAAATGTAAGCAATCGGCTCTATTTGCCAAAAAGTGCGAAAGAGAAAATTGCTGAACTTAAACTCAAAAAGTATGTGTTGACCTGGCTTCCCTGTAGATATGTGTCCCTAGAAAGTTGGAATGGCGTAGCTTAAAAAATGTAGGTGTTCATAGGGAACAGTCACATGCAGACTCACAGATTGCCTTTTATATATATCGATAAAAATAAAATCCTTACCTCACAGGATGAAATGAAAAGTGACATTCAACAAAACTTTCAATTTCTCAAAACTGAAAATGCTGAAAATACCATAAAACAATGGGAATGATTTAAGGAAAATTGAAAGAAAAAGGATACTTAGGAAGTAACTGAAGTTTCTTGCAAACATAATGAGGAAAGAGAGTTTGGCGAATTTAACTCACAGGATATTCTGAAGGCAGGAAAAACAGAAAGAGACATCCAGTGCCAAAACCTAACAAGCTAGTCTAAATGGTGGTTCGAACAAGTACTGGGAGGTATAGCAAGGGGACACTAGTGCTAAAAGTTGCAAACGATAATTAGTTGTGGAGAGCCATGATCATTCACATCCTGAAAGGGTCAGTCAGTCAGTTAAGCACCATATGTGATACACACTTGGGTGATCATATCTTGAAAGAGACATGACTGACTGGTCAAAAGATTTTCGTGCAGTAGGTTGCCAATTCTTTTTGCAGTAAACTGGCTACCAACCAAGGATATAAAACCTAATCAATCATGTTATTTAACCCATAGCTGGAGAGGGAAGAGATGGATTAATACCTTTCCCAAAGATGTTTGTGCGTAATTAAATGCAATGAATTTAACCGGAATTCACTCAGCTTTCTGATTTCTCATTCTGAACAGATATCCACTGCTTCCCAACGCACATCCCTGAAGGGGTGAAATGCATAAAAGAGGAAGGCATCGAAGCATGGTAATTACAAATGCTATTAAATATAAGGGATCAAACCTTCCTGAATACAGTTCGAACAGGTTTTAACAACTTTGGCTAGTAATATTTACAACAGCAAACTCTCCGAGACAGACATCTTAGATCTTTACTCAGCTGAAATTTGACACAAGGCTATAATGATGGAGCATATTGTAAAGATCGAATTTAAGAGCAACGGCTTAATAACCTTCAGGCTGCAACAGGCTGCCTCAATGCCAAACCAAAAAATTGCCAAAATATTAAAAAAAAGAATCTTTTATGCTATTCAAAATGTGTAACCATTTTTTTAGCATTTCCTTCCTAACATCAAAGAATTGTATTCTTTGAAGAAAATAAAGTGGTTTAGTAACAGAAGGCAATGAAAAGACGAAAGAAATTGAAAGAAGCTATTTATTTGTGGCAGGTGCTTGTGTCATTGATGATTTATAGAACTTTATTTTTTGGTGAGAATAAACATATGATCAAGTCACAGAAATTTTTTATATATATATTCATTTTCTAAACGTATGAACAAGGATTTTTTTACGAACACATGGCTGGAATTTTTAAACAACCAAAAGTTTTCAAAATTAGGGAGGAGTCATTTAACAACACTTTCATCTGTAGGGGCCTCGGTGATGTCTATCAAATTGGCCTTGTGTCAAACACAACCGAAATCCCCACAATTTAAAATATCAGAAGGTTGAATGTTGGATGTTGGAATGTGGAAGAATAAAATATTTCGTTTTTTTATGTTAAAGTAAAATTTTATTAATTAAACAAAATAACAAATTTGTAAGAAGAAAACATTCAAAGAGAAAAAAGTACGTAGTTAAATGTTCCAGGGAAATAGTAGTAAGGAGTTAAATGAATTCAGCCTATTGTTGATAGTAGCAGAATGTGTGGATGTAAAAAAGACTATCAGGCTACTAATGATGTCTGTGTTCCTTCCCTTTTTTTTTTTTTTTGCAGTTGGTGACAGAGTGAAAAGGAAAGTGAAGCAATAAAGGAAATTGTATCTATCGGATGTTAGTTTTTAGGAGTCAGTTGAAGGTGTCTTGTTGTTGCTGTTGTTGTTTCTTTAACGGTGTGTGAGTGAAGATGAAGAAAGGAAAATTGGAAGTAAAGGACGAATGAATGTATAACACGACCTTTGCATATCCAGGTCTTGCTTAAAATTTCTTTTGTTACATTTTAGAATGGCATCTCTCTGCTGCTCCCCTATTACTGACTTTTGGTTAAATAGTGGAATCTAGTCATGTGATCAGCTCAAAGCATACCCGTTTTCTAGGTGTTAAGAAAATTTGACAGGGCTCATAATTCAATTTGCTATTTCCTATCAAATCAGAATCCAGAATCTTAATTTTCATACCCACTTGTGAAATTTGCCTTGGTCTGGGTTTTTCAAAATGTTTTCAGTCGTTCTGATCCATTTTTACTGGTGTGCAATTTTACGTTTTTTGTTTCAGTTAATTGTTTGATGATATAGGGTTTGTATCCTATACAGCCATGTTTGTATTATCCTGGTATGAATTTATAGGTGTAATTATATTTGGACATTATTAAAAACATACTGGGATCATACACACATGAAGAAAAGCATTGTAAAATCCTTGAATAACTCCTCCTTAATTTTGAAGAATTTTCAGTTATTTAAAAATCCTAGTCATACATTTGTAAAAAAAATCTCTGTTTGTAGATTTGAAAAACAGAAAATCAGTTATTATAAATCATCTGAAGATAGCACAAGGTTGAAACGTAGGTTGCGGAAATAACTCACTTTCAATTGAAAAATATTCAAAAGTTCTAGAATGTAAATGTATTGAATACTTCTTAGTACAACTGTGTTCTGGTCTAATTTAATTATGACCAAAAACTACTAGCCACTTAAGGACACATGGCCTAGTGGATATAGATGTTGGTTAGTTCCTGTGACTTGACCCAAAGAGTTGTGAGTTCAATACCAAGCTACAGCAGTGACGAACAAGTAATTTGCAGGGTTAGAGGAAAATAACTTATGACTTACAATCGTGGCATTACTACTACTACTACTACTAGGAATGAGATATACCCCAGTGATTGTAATAAAGGGTTCGGTTCAAAATTCCTAGTACCTGAAGAAGGCCGGAGTGTACAACGGCCGAAACGTCGTACAAACGGCAACAAAGATGAGGACAATAGTCCAAATAATGTAAATACTCTCTAGTTAGCTAACAGACAAATTCTCTCTCTCTCTTATATATATATATATATATATATATATCGTTGAAATGATTTTTTTCAACGATTTTTTTCCATTTTCAAAATGGCTGCTAAAAAAAATATATATATATATATATATATATATATATACACACACACACACACACACACACACACATGTTTCAATCTCACTATGGTTAATTAGTCAGGAAGGTGACTTCTTGATAATATCAGGCTGGTGGATATGTCTCTTCTGGAAAGCACTTTGCCCAAGCCTTGGAAGTGATAATGGGTAGTCAGAACTATTGAGAACCTGATTATTTTATTGATTTATTTTCTACAGCTTATCAACCCTTTGCAGGTTATTTAAAGTCAAAAAATATTTTTAGGTTGTAAGAATTTTTTTTTCATGATATTAATGATCTAATGATAGATCTTACCAATTGAGCCATAGCTGGAGAGAGAAGAGTTAGACTGATACCCTTTCCCAAGGGTATTTGTGCAAAGTGAATAAAACAAATTCATATGGGAGTCAAACTTGGTTCTCTGATTTCTTGTTCTGAGCTGATATCCACTGCACAACAAGAAAAAGGTACATCAGTCAAAAAAGATTTAGAATCGATTTATATGTACTTTTTTTCTTTATAATCATATCGCCCCCAAGCAAGGAATTTTACTGCCACTGTTTTGCAGGGGGTACATAGGATGAAAGTTATGAGAAAGAGTGACAGGTTATAGGGAGTGTTAGGAAGTGGGTAAGAGAAGGATTAATTTGGCCATAAAGTCAGGGATCAGTATATATATATTGATTGTATTGTAGAATTGATCCCCCACTTTACATCCACATAACAGTATAGAATTTTTTTTTTTTTCATAATCATATTGCCCCAAGCAAGGCATTTTACTGCCACTGTTTTGCAGGAGGTTACACAGGAGGAAAGTTATGAGAAAGTGTGACAGGTTATAGGGGATGTCAGGAAGTGGGTAAGAGAAGGATGAGAATACTGATGAGAGTGGAGTGGACGGAGAAGGGAGCATGAGAGAGAGGATAAAGAAGGAAAAATAAAGAGAGAACAAAATAAAAAAAGAAAGAAAAAGAAAGAAAGAATCTAAGATGTTTTTATAATCATATCACGCCAAGCAAGGCATTTTACTGCCACTGTTATGCAGGGGGTAACATAGGAGAAAAGTTATGAGAAAGAGTGACAGGTTATAGAGGGTGTCAGGAAGTGGGCAAGAGAAGGATGAGAATACTGATGAGAATGGAATGGAGAGAGAAAGGTGCATGAGAGAGAGGATGCAGGTCAGTGAGATAAGAGATGACTATTGAATTTACATTTAAATTCTTGGAGATTGTAGTTGTTGGGAAAGCAAGTAAATGGAAGGGAATTCCACAGGCGGGAAGTGCAAGAAGCTGCTGGAGTAGAATTTGCATTTACAATTTATTGGTTTCACAGTAAAAGGGTGGGGCCTAGTTGCTAATCTTGTGGCTCGAGTAAATTCATATATAGGGGGCACCAGTGAGCTAATTTCATCTGAGCAGAAGCCGTGAAAGTATTTGTAGAAGAGACACAGGGAAGCCACATTGCACCGGTGAGAAAGTGACTGTATCTGAGCTGCCAAGATGGGATCGATCACATTAAAGATTCTTCATTGGATTTTGTCAAGGACACCTAGGTGGATAGCAGAAGCACCCAACCAGATATGGCAGCAGTATTCAATGCACGGGCGGATGGTAGTTTTATATATGTACAGGATTGTTTCAGGCAGAAAAATCTTCCTGGCCCTACACAGAGAACCAACTTTCTTAGCAGCGGATTTAGCTATGGATTCTATATAGTCATTCCACTTGAAGTCTGTTTTGAGAGTTAAGCTGAGGAGGTGCAATGAAATTTACTATGACTATTTTACTATTTGAAATGACTAACAAGTCTTACGTGCAAATACTCTTGCGAAGGTATTAATACTTCTCTTCTCCCTCCAGCTATGGGTTAAATACCAGGACAGATTGGCTTCTATAGCTTTGGTTAGCAACCAGTCTATCACAAAAATCACATATGGCACTTGACTGACTGATTATATCTTAAATGTTTGTTTTTTTTTTAAAATCTGGGTTCAAACAAAATTCATGTGGACATCTATCACACAACTTCTCCATTTATTTTACACCACTCTATAAATGAAAATGTGTCTACGGCTATATCGTGTTGAATACACTGATTCCCATCCGATCACCAAAGTTAAGCAACATCTGAGCCTGGTCAGTACTTAATGGGTGACCATTTGGAATACCAGGTGCTGTAAACATAAGGACCAAGAATGGTTCAACAGGTTTGGGGGTTGGGTGCAGGGCTAACAACCCTGCCCCGTAAAAAAACGTTTGTTACAAAAACAGTAACAAAAAGTTGCTGCCCTATGCACCATCTGGGTGTGATGGATAAATGAAAATACTCATGATTTTGGGGCCCATTCCAATCTTTAAACTAAATCCTTCTTTTTTGAACCTCATATTTCTCCCTCCCAAAATCGTCTCACTGCTGCCCCACCTTAAAACAGCTCACTTTACATTCCAACCAAAACCGTTCTGATAACAATTTCTAGCATTTTCTTAGTTGAGTTTGCTTTCAATCCTGTGCTATCCTGCATTCTATGATGTTCGTGTTCTGCTAAATAATGTCCCAGATACAAGCAGAAGTTCTAGAGATTTATGGGCTGCATGAACAGCAATATCTAACAAGTAAAAGTAAATTTCATTTATCAACAGAAGGCTAAATATTGTTTCAATGCAGACTGTAGTGTATATCCATGGTTAAAAGGTTTAAAAATACTTAATCAACAAATATAAGAACTAAACGTTTTCTGTCTAGAGTTCTTAGGTCAGCAAAAGAAGAGAAAGAAAAGAAGAATCGGGTGGAAAATCCTTATCAAAGAATAGCGTTAAGTCTACACAAATGAATCATAACAATGATAGGTTTGTCTTTAGTTTGATAAACATTCAATTTTATACTGACGTGCTGGCATTTGACAGTAAAACAACATGAGAGCAATGACTAAGATGATGATGATGATGATGATGCCATGAAGAAATAAAAGCTTCAAAAGTAATGCCTTCTGTATATTTCTATGGGAACAAAAGATACAGGAATGACACTGTTGGATAGAGCAAGTTTTCAGCTACAAAACACTATTTTCCCACATAGACCCCACCATTGGCTATTTATTGTGCCTCCAAAAGTAATGCCTCCTATTTATTTCCATAGAAACTACCACAGATACAGGGAGCACAATGACACTGTTGGATAGAGCAAGCTTTGAAGCAACAAAACACTATTTTCCACACAGATCCCAATTATTGGCTATTTATTGTGCTCCAAAAAGTAATGCCTCCTATTTATTTCCATAGAAACTACAACAGATACAGGGAGCACAATGACACTGTTGGATAGAGCAAGTTTTCAGCTACAAAACACTATTTCCTGTACATAGACCCCACCATTGGCTATTTATTGTGCTCCAAAAGTAATGCCTTATTTATTTCCATAGAAACTACCACAGATGCCACAGGAGCACAATGACACTGTTGGATAGAGCAAGTTTTCAGCTACAAAACACTATTTTCCCACATAGACCCCACCATTAGCACATTATTGTGCTCCAAAAGTAATGCCTCCTATTTATTTCCATAGAAACTACAACAGATACAGGGAGCACAATGACACTGTTGGATAGAGCAAGTTTTCAGCTACAAAACACTATTTTCCCACATAGACCCCACCATTAGCTATTTATTGTGCTCCAAAAGTAATGCCTCCTATTTATTTCCATAGAAACTACCACAGATACAGGGAGCACAATGACACTGCTGGATAGAGCAAGTTTTCAGCTACAAAACACTATTTTCCCACATAGACCCCACCATTGGCTATTTATTGTGCTCCAAAAGTAATGCCTCCTATTTATTTCCATAGAAACTACAACAGATACAGGGAGCACAATGACACTGTTGGATAGAGCAAGTTTTCAGCTACAAAACACTATTTTCCCACATAGACCCCACCATTGGCTATTTATTGTGCTCCAAAAGTAATGCCTCCTATTTATTTCCATAGAAACTACCACAGATACAGGGAGCACAATGACACTGTTGGATAGAGCAAGTTTTCAGCTACAAAACACTATTTTCCCACATAGACCCCACCATTGGCTATTTATTGTGCTCCAAAAGTAATGCCTCCTATTTATTTCCATAGAAACTACAACAGATACAGGGAGCACAATGACACTGTTGGATAGAGCAAGTTTTCAGCTACAAAACACTATTTCCCCACATAGACCCCACCATTGGCTATTTATTGTGCTCCAAAAGTAATGCCTCCTATTTATTTCCATAGAAACTACCACAGATACAGGGAGCACAATGACACTGTTGGATAGAGCAAGTTTTCAGCTACAAAACACTATTTTCCCACATAGACCCCACCATTGGCTATTTATTGTGCTCCAAAAGTAATGCCTCCTATTTATTTCCATAGAAACTACCACAGATACAGGGAGCACAATGACACTGTTGGATAGAGCAAGTTTTCAGCTACAAAACACTATTTTCCCACATAGACCCCACCATTGGCTATTTATTGTGCTCCAAAAAGTAATGCCTCCTATTTATTTCCATAGAAACTACAACAGACAGGGAACAGAATGACACTGTTGGATAGAGCAAGTTTTCAGCTACAAAACACTATTTTCCCACATAGACCCCACCATTGGCTATTTATTGTGCTCCAAAAGTAATGCCTCCTATTTATTTCCATAGAAACTACCACAGATACAGGGAGCAGAATGACACTGTTGGAAGAGCAAGTTTTCAGCTACAAAACACTATTTTCCCATATAGTTACCTGCACTGGCTATACATTTATCAGTAAGAATAAGAACGTTTGAAAAGTCAGCTGCAACAAATGATTTATCCACACCCCACTGTTGCTGTTACTGAAATACCTTACACACCATCCGACTGTGCTCATATTCACTGTTTGGCTTCCATAAACATTCAACAACCATCGATAAAAATTACTGAATACAGTTTTTTCCAGATGGAAGAATCCAATGGCACAACTAATTTGCATGTACTAACATGTCACATCATGCCATTTTGCTTGACTGCTATCTGTAAAAATGTAAAGGAAAAAAAAAAAAAAAAAGCGTCCCATCCACAAAAAAAAAAAAAAAAAAAGACAGGTTATTAGCCAGAAGGTTCATCATCCACTGCCATCTATCAACATCTCTGATTGTGAATTAATATGAAGCATTACTTTCAAAGTGACGGCTGAAGCAGAATAAGCAATCCTTCATGTTTATTCGACAGATAACAATTAAATAAGCAAAACAATATCATTTGTTGTTTTTTTTACAAAATTTAAAATTTATTTACAGTAAAATCAAGTAAATTCCAAAATGGTTTAGTTCTGTTTCTTAATTTTATTTCAATGACATTTTCATACGTGTTGTTGTCAAAAACAGTTACAAACTTTACAAAGATTCATTTTTAAAATGAGTCACAAATTTTTTTTTCATTTCAAGAATTATTTTCATGTTTGAGACATTCTTGAAATGAGTTTTGAAACAATGTATCCTTGAAACAATTTTGCAAAGGACTGAGAAAATATTGCCAGCCTGAATTTATGAACAATAACCAGGCTTCATGTAAAACAGGATTTGGACAGATTATAATTTCCTTTTAGCTTTCTGAAAAAAAAGTACCAAAAATATGGTTGTGAACATGTAATTTACGTTCAAGTGACTCTTAATTTTTGACTGAGAAATCATCAGGTTCCTGTATATATTTTGTATTGATTATTCCCATTTCTTGAAGGTAACAGAACATGCTAGAATAACATAGCAACATATAAAACAAATTTTAACTCTCAGTAAACTCTGTTGTATTTTTATTTATTTATTTTAAATAATTTCACTCCAAGCAAGGCATTCTACTGCAATTGTTGCGCAGGGGGTTACATAGAGGAAAGTGATGAAAAAGAGGGGTTAGTTATAGGAAACGTCAGGAGGACAGTAATAGACAGATGAGGATGGGGGTGGGGTAGATGGGAAAAGAGTTTGAGAGAATGGATGCAAGCTAGTGTGATAGGAGATGTCTATTGACCTTACATTTAAATTCCTGGAGATTGTAGCAGATTTAGCAATGGATTCAATATAGTCATTCCACTTGAGGTCTACTGAGAGTGTGAGGCCAAGGAGGCATAGTGAAATTCTGTCAAGTTACAAACCCTAACGCAGTATGAATTAACATGGTAACAAATGCTATGGGCTGTGCATTTTGGAGGGTCCTACATTAAATAATTTTAATCTGTTTGGTGATATCAGCATCTTATGACCTGGCAGGGTTTACCTGTCAGGGGAGATCTGTTTTTAATTATTCATTATCCCAGGTAAGATTATTTCAAGGTTTTTAAATTAAACTCAAACCTCTCATTAGAATCATTTGCCTCATATCTTTCTGCATTTGTTTATATAATAGATAAAGATGTTAAATATTTACTTGCTTCATATGCTCTATCAGTACATTAGTAAATAATTTATGATTTAATATATTCATATAGATAGGTGTGAGTCTGTGACCTGGGGTTTCATGCTCTTGCAATCATCAGACAGACTGATTAATGTTTTTAAAAAAATTGGCTGTATGTAGGGCTGCGTATATCAGTGTATTTTTGTGGAAGTGGGAGGAAAATTTGTCGTCACGACAGACACAGACATATCTACACATTTGTGCACCCATTGACATGTGCAAAAACACACACACACACACACGTCTGCCCACCGGGGCTCACACAAACATAACTATATGCAAACTGTATGGGGCTTGGCATGTATATGAATATGTGTGCCGTTGCGCACATACATATGCATTCGGTTGGTGTGTTCAAATAGTGTAGCGATGTCAACGCACAGACAGTTGTCGATTTTGTGTACACACATATGTACGCATGATGAGGTCTGTGTGAAACTATGATAGGTAAAAATTGCTATTATTTTTAATTATTTAAGGCTGTATTGTAATTTTTTATTTTAAAGTTGGTTATTAGCTTGTTTATTGTGGTTGCACATATTTAAATGGTACAAATTCTAATTTGTAATGCTTGTTAGTTTTTATGTGGTGGTATTAATTTTACTGCGAAAGAGAGGAGTAATTTACGTTAATGATGACTGCGAACTAATACAGTAATAGTAATATTGATGATAATAACAGTTGTGGTAGCAAATAGTTATTGTAAAGCGGTAGTAGTGATTAGTATGTTTAATTGCTATTTATTATAATACATTCAGTCAGTTAAGTGCCATACGTGATACACGCTTGGGCGATCATGTCTCAAAAGAGACATGACTGACTGGGCAAAAGATTATCCTATCAGTAAGTTGCCACATTGCTTTCTTCGGTAGACTGGTTGCCAACCAAGGCTATAGAAGTTAATCTGTCCTGTTATTTAATCCATAACTAGAGGAAAGAGATGGATTAATACCTCTCCCAAGGGTATTTGAACTCAAACTCGGCCACCTGATTTTTTGTTTCAATCCGATATCCACTGCACCACAATGCACATCCTTATTATAATACAATACTTTTCAATAAAACAGGAAATTTGAGCAAAAAACTATATTTTCATTCATTTAATACTGACTGATTTGTTGGTTTTTTTTTAGGTCTTAACCCTTTGCAGGTTATTTAAAGCAAGAATACATTTTTAGATAGTAAGAATTTTTGGAGATAACAATTTTTATTGATACAAGATGTAGTAATTAACCCATTGGTGGGGAGGAGAAAAGGTAAAAAGATATTTTTGCATGTAAGTGAATATAACAAACCTGACTGGAATTAGAACTCAACTCTACAATTTCCATTTCTCAGCTGTTATCATTACACCACCCAAACATCCAAGCTTAAAGCACCTGGTATTCCCAAACAGTCACCCATCTAAGTACAGACCAGGATTAACATTACTTAACTCCAATTTCCAGTTCCAAGCCATTATCCATTACATTACCTACACATCCAAACTTAAAGCACCTGGTATTCCCAAACAGTCACCCATCTAGGTACTGACCAGGCTTGATGCCACTTAACTTTGGTGACTGTACCTGTGTTTCAACTAGATATGGCTGCAGGTTTAATTCATTTAAGTCAGAGGAGATTCTCATTGTAAGTGAATTTTGTTCATGTCTGAAGCTTTGGGTTGCTTTTGTTCTCTTTATGACAGTCAAGTGACTTTAAGTTAACAAAATTATTAACCCTTTCATCAGTGAATCCCCAATTTATGCGTAAAAATAAGAGTCATCATCTATCCATCACACCCAGATGGTGCATAGGGCAGCAACTTTTTGTTACTGTTTCTGTAACAAACTGTTTTTTATGGGGTAGGGTTGTTAGCCCTGCACCCAACCCCCAAACCTGGAGGACCGGTGGACCATTCTTGGTCCTTACGTTTACAACACCTGGTATTCCAAATGGTCACCCATTTAAGTACTGACCAGGCTCAATGTTGCTTAACTGCGGTGATCGGATGGGAACCGGTGTATTCAATACGATATAGACGTAGACAAAAATAAGAGTGCATGCAGCATACACTTATATAAATATTAATCTTTTTTTCTTTAGGACTCTTAAATCAAGAAACTTCCTTAGTATTTTAAACACAGTTTAATTCTATTTTCTTGTTCACTTTTCGGACATTTCTTTTTTAGTGATCAAGAAAAAGATGTTTTACTTGTTTAAAGAAAATCAGAAAACCACCTAACCAAAACATGGCAAAAAGAAGTACAGTTATTAAATTTATCAATAAAAGTAAACTATTTGAATCTATCAAATCCCTTGCATTTTATGTACCAGATCTGTCCTATAATAATTGTTATAATTAGTTTATGAAACATGTATGCAAATTGGACAGAAGTCATCATCACTCATTCTAATCATAAGGCTACCATACATACTGCAACCAGACTGGCAACAAGGTCTCCACCTTTTTAGATCAACCAAATGCAGGCGACAATTCTACTCCAGCAGCTTCTTTTCTCGCACTTCCTGCCTGTAGAACTCCCTTCCATATATTTGCTTTCCTGATGGCTATAACCTCCAGGAATTTAAATGCAAAGTCAACACCCATCTCTTATCTACTTAACCTCGTGTATCTTGTTTTTTTCTTTTCTCTCTACCTTCGCAACTGTCTTCACTCCTATGTTCACATCCTTCTCTTGCCCTTTTTCTTTCACTCCCTGTAGCTGGTTCATCTTTGTCTTCACTCTCCTATCTAATACTTCACCTCTCTTATGTAACCCCCTGCACATCAGTGGCATTAACGCCTTGGTTGGGGTGAAATGATTAAACAAAAAGATTTTAAAAAATAACAAGAGAGGTATCTCTTGGGCAAAGCTTGAAGGCTGGTCTTAAATTCAGATTTGTTCTTCACCTAGACTGGTTTCCACCTCAAGGCAAGAGAGTCTAGTCTACTCTGGTATTTAACCCATAGATAGAGGAAGATTGGTACATGCCTTTTACAAGGTGAACGAAACAGAATTAAGCAGTAATTGAACTTGGAATGCTGAATTCTCTTTCATCAACTGCCAATTGACAGATGTATTATTATTATTATTATTATTAAAAAACTCCAGAAAAGTAAAGCAAAAGAACAAATAATGAAAACCAAATGCTTGTGTCCTGAAGAAGAACTTTTGGAATCTTTACAACACCAGCTGAAACTTGATCCAGAATGGACAGTGTCATTATGTTTCTGAAAAATCAGCAATCCTCTTTTCATTATTCTTAAATAAACATTGATTGTTTTTTATTATTAATCAACAATATTTTTTCTTCTAATTGAATCCAAGTAGAACTCATTTGAAAAGTGTTTACACAATTTTGGAATTGGGTTTAAATTATACAAAACTGACAAAGAAGTCATTTTTAAAACTTTCTTTTTTGTCTATAAGATACATACATCTTATTTCTTGGCCTCTAAGATACATACATCTTATTTCTTGGCCTATAAGATACATACATCTTATTTCTTGGCCTATAAGATACATACATCTCATTTTCCAAGCTACTTTTTTAATCTTTTCACCCCAAGCAAAGCAAGACCGCCACTAGTGTAGAGCGGGTTACAGTGAAAGAAAAGACTGGGGTAGGGGGGGTATTGAGGAAAGGATAAAAGATGAATGGAATTCAAGAAGATAGAAAATGGCAATCAACATTGCGTTAAAATTTTTTAAGATTGTAGCTATCAGGGAAACAAGTAAACAGAAGGGAGTTTCACAGGTGGGAAGTGTGAGGAAAGAAACTGTCAGAGTAGAAGAGGTAGACTTAACTATTTCAATGGTAAATGGGGTGGAACCTAGATGCCCACCTAGTAGCATGCTTAAATTCATGTGGACAGGACAACAGTGAAAGAAGCTTGTCAGAGCAGTTGTCATGAAAATATTTGTAGAAAAGACAGTGAGAAAGTGACAAGTCAGGATCAATTACATTGTAGATCCTTCTTTCAGAAAGAAACTTAATCCTTAGAAATATATTCGGTGGCTCCATCAGTTTCCACACCTCACTGTACCAGACATAAAATGCCTATCATATATAAATCTCGTTTACTAAAACAAAAGAAGGGGTTTCATGTGATAAGATTTTTCAAGAATTATTTGATTTACTGAGCTTAATTTTTTCTTTTTGTTGTGACCACAATTTTTCAGCCAATCCATTCTCTAGCCTTCATCAGGTGTACACTCCATACGAGAAGAGAAGCTCTATATTTTTTTTTTTTTTACAGGATAGCTCAAACAAACTTTACATTTTGTCCTCTTCACTTGTACAAAATCCCAGACTAGACATTAAATTTATAGAAATTACATTTAATTCAATGGTTACATAAATCTTATCCGAATATATTTCCCAGTATTAAAGATTTCATTTTTTTACCAAAGATAAACCTAAAAATTTACAGTAAACCATTAAAGTCAAATGTGATATGACTTTGCTTACAGGCCGTCACTTAATTACTAAGAAAGTGATTGATATTTCCCCCAAATTTAGTTAGAAGGATTAAGAGTATATCGTAGGAGTTCATAAGAGTATATCGTAGGAGTTCATCTCTTCATTACTGGGAACTAAAATTTAAAAACTACATTGATTATTACCTCAAGGTCAAACATCAAAAGGTTTAGAAATAGAATTTTGGGATTTGCAAAGAAAATAAATTTTGAAAATTTAATTTCAAGTGATGCTTACAAGGTGTTCCTGAATAAAAATGGTATTTTTTTTTTTAAATGGCTGCTATAAATGAGGGAGGAATTACTGACAATTTGCTGTTATTTTAATTGTATTAACAGTTTATTCAAAACAAAAACAATCAGTTTCAAACAAATTCAGTTGTCTAATGATGTCATATTAGAAACATATTTTTTGTAATGTCCTTAGGTTTCCCATGTGATGGAAAGTAAATATCAAACAAGTAAAACTTGTCATTTTTTTTATCCGTCTTATCCTTCAAACCTTATTACCTTCCACAGAACGGCAGAACTTGACTCTCATTTAAATTATGGAAAACTAACCTCACACTTTTCTCATCTTTTCTTTCTTCAAAATCTTAAGATTATTTTCTGGTATTAACTCACTGTTGATCAAGGAGTTGTTTTTTATTGATTCGTTTCTTTTTTTTACAGCTTATCAACCCTTTACAGATTATTTAAAACAAAAAAATATTTTTAGATGGTAAAATTTTTTTTCTTTTATATAATAATAGTTTAGTGGTCCAAGTTTTACAAATTAACCCATAGCTGGGGGGAAGAAGAGGGAGATTCATACCTTCCCCAAGGGTATTTGAATTTAAGCGAATATAATGAACCCAACGGAAATTGAAACTGAGCTCTCTGATTAACAATTCCAAGCAATTATCCATTACACCATCCAGACATTCAAGCTTACAGCACCTGGTATTCACAAGTAATCACCTCTCTAGGTACTGACCAGGGTCAACATTGCTTGACTTCGGTGATTATAAGGGAATTGGTGTTTCAACATGAACCACCGTAAGTGTTGGTCAAAGAGAGATTATATGAAATGCTTTAATCCTGTTTTGGAAAGCCCAGATATTAAAGTTGTTGAAAAAAAAAAAAGAAAAAAAAAAAAGCCTTTTACAAAACAAAATCAAGAAAAGATGCCAACTTCCATAAGTTTTCCAAATATTGGCCATAACATGTCTGCCACTCAACCATGTCTGGAGGAGGTGTGAATAAGTGTTCAATTATACCCAGGGATGATTTCTGTTCCCACACAAAATAGTTGAAGCTAAATTGCACGGTTCCACAGCTCGAGTACTCCCAATGAGAACCTGTTGAAAATCAAATGAAATATAAATCATCATCAGCAGCAATTTAATATATATGAGCAGGTATATATAAAAAAAGAAGAAATTTGAGAAACAGCAAACTGACACGAAAAACTGTAGTCACAATAACTCCTTTATTTACCTGTGTAGATTTCAGGAAATAGTCAAGCTTACAACTTAATGAAACTCATCAGTGAAGCAATCTATCAGACCCTAGCAAAAAACAGTTCATTTCATTATACAAAAGATTTAGTTGTTTAATGGCTCATGGGTCATTTAATACTGAAATTTAATTTTCTTACGAGCTTTGGGAATTTTTTTTTTTTTACTATCAAAATCTATTGCTGGAATTTTTGTGTTTTTTACTATAAAAATGTATTTTTATACTTTCATAGTTTTTTTTTTTTTTTAATCATATCACCCCGAGCAAGGAGGTAACACCACCCCTGATGTTGCAGGGTGCTACGTAGGAGTGAAGAGATTAGAAAAGAGAAAACCGGAAACCGCATCCTAAACAGGGAACAAGGGATGAGCCTCTTCACTTGTTCAATAGACGAGGGTGGAGTGTGAATTGGGCGATAGTTTAGTCTATCTACTCCAATTAGAAAAGAAAAAAAAAATTAAAAAGTAAAAAAATCTTTTTTTTTTCTTTCTTTCCCCTTTTTACTAAGTTTTAACTTAGTTAAAGTTGAAAGAAGCCTTCGACGCTAAACTAATTTACAGAACATTTTCTGGCAACTTTGAACTGAAGTCGAGTGACAAATTCCAGCAGACAATGATACCAAAATATTTCAACTCATATTTCAATTACTGCGGTGGTCAACTGATTGGTAATTTGACTGAGCACGAAAAGAGAGAGAGAGTGGGGATAAAGACAGAGAGAGAGAGACTACAGAGCATACGACCAATAGCCGGGGGAAGGGATGTAGAATGAACTACCGTCGAAGGCATCTACACTTAAATTCATTAAAAATAACGATATTGCTAACAAGTTCAAATAATAAAGTAATGTAAAGTAAATAATACCTCGATCCGTTCATATAGAAAGAAACCTTCAAAGCTAAACTAATTTACAGAACATTCTCTAGCAAGTTTAAAGAAAAGACCATGTAAAGACAAAATAAATAACCGACATTTTTTAACTGACAGAAAGAAAAGATTTTTTTCCGTAGATAGGACCGCTGCTAAATGCTGAAAAGCAAATGTACCGTAACAGTTAGAGGCAAAATGCAGTTCCTTAATAATGGCAAAAGGAAAATTAACATAAAATACAAAATAAAAAAGAATAGCCTGGCTAACTTACACAACAGTTAATTTTTTTACCCCAGTTTGGGGGTTAACTATTTGCCCATAGCTGGGACTCTAACAGGTGCTGCCACTTCAAGTTAGTGTGGACCTGGGAATGTAAGCAATTAAGAGGTAGCTCCAAGTTCCTCAAAAATTCCCAATCAGGTATTGCTGTCAAATGTTTGTTTTGTTTAATGGCCTATCAACCCCAAAAGGCCAGTATTATATTTTCCAAACCAGTTTTTTGGTTTTACGGTAACTTGATTTTGTGGTTATATTATGCTGGAGATGTATAATTGGGAAGGCTTTATAGAGGTAGTATTTGACTGGAAGTTTATATTTATGATAGTTGTAAGTCATGCGTTTTGCTTTTGTTAATATATAAATGTAATATGTTGGTTTTTCAAATTTTTTGACAGAGGCCAATTTTCTTGAGGTATGATTTGAGGGTTGGTCTTTTCAAATAGATCTTTAATGTTTATTTCTTTGTAGAAATTATTTCTTGTTCATGCAAGATCAATGCATTTGGTTAGAATATGTTTAATTGTGAGTGAGGTTTGCTGCCAGATGTAGTTTACCATTCTATACAAAAGGATGAAGCAAAATATTCTAACAAGAATGAACATAGCATTAAATTTGTAGAATTAAAAAAAGTCTTTAAAATAGTACCATGAGAATTCCCCTCATACAAAATACATCCAATTCTAACAAAGGATTTTTCTTTAAGAAAAGAACAAGGACAATCTTTTAAAAATGTGAGAATATCGATAAACGAAAATGATAAGCAACACTTTCCAGGAATTACAATTTATTTGTTCATTCTAAGCACTCCGCAAACTGTCAGAGTTTATCATGTTACATGTTAAGTGTAACAAAAGGAAAAAAAATGATTGACCAAAACTCAGAGATAAATCACATACAAATATTTAATTTACAAAACACACCATATAATATTTACAAATATACAATTTTTGTTGCATTCAAAACGAGAAACATAGAGTTTACTACTGGTGAATGTTACGAGGAGAGAAGAGAAAGGTAAGGTATCAAGTATCTTTACCCAGCTAAGTTGGCAAGGAAGTTAAGTGCTATACTTTTTGGAAATCCTCAAATGAGTATATAAAAAATAATTTTAAGTATGATCAATGAAAGTCATAAATATGTATTTACCCTTTTTGTTCCATGAGGTTCTCTTTCAGGTTTTAGTTGGTCGGTAAATTTTCTTACAGATTCTTTCAGTTGGATAAAAATTCTTGAATCACAACCAGAGTTGATAACATCAGTAAACCCTGGTAACAACTAACTCATCACTGCCCAAAACTTATTTTTATAGGGGCTAACTCCTAATTTGCATATTTCTAGAACCTTTACGAATTCTCTCAATTCTACTGGAATGTTCTACAATCTTCCAAAACGTTCTCTTCCTAATTTCTCTATTTTACAACTATTTCACAAATTAAAACTTTTTTAGAATAACACGTAGGACTCAATAGAATCCCTTACTACAACTTTTTAGATATTATTATTATTATTTTTGTATATAAATACATCCTCGTAACAATCATTTAAGACATGTGTAATATGCAAGGAGCAAATGTTATGGCAAAGTTTAACTTTTTCGCTTGTCAGCAATGTTCATGCCAATTTTTTGTTGTTCCTGTACCAATATGTTAGAACAATGACTTGAATTTATTAACAGATATATGCTTATATTTTTTATTGGTGCACACTTCAAACCATCTGTTGAGAAAAAGTTTAACATTACTTAATTCATGTCAGTTTTGCATCCCTATGAAAATGGGAGACAATAAGATGCATTTTAGACACTTGATACTTTTTTATTACCGTAAAGGCAAAAATGCCTTGCAAGTATGAAAAAAGATATGTGCTGTGTACAGTGAAAGTCTTTTAGCTGATGGAACTCTACAGAAGTGGTTTGCTAAGTTTAGAGTTGGTGATTGTAGCCTTATTGAGGAAGAACACTCAAGCAGACACCCCTCCACTACTACAGATGACGACCAAATCAAGACACTAAGAATAACCCACATTACACAAAGTGGGAATTAGCAGAAACACTAAATTTATCAAAATCCACCATCCATGAACACTTTGTGAAGCTTGGATACTCAAATTACTATGATGTTTGGGTACCATATGATCTGAGTGAAAAGAATTTTTGGACTGGATTTCTATCTATTATTTGCTGTAGAATCGCAATGAAAAATGCACCCTGTTTGAAGCAAATTGTGACAGTCGATGAGAAATGGATTGTTTATATTCTGAAAAGTGCTGCTCACAACTAGACACATTAAAGGCAGCAATTCAAGAAAAACACCCAGAATTGTCGAACAGGAAAAATGTTGTTTTCCATCAGGATAATGCCAAACCTTGTTTCTTTAGCGACCAAGCAAAAATTGTTGCAGATTTGGCTGAGATGTGTTACCCAACCTACTATATTAACAAGTCACTGCTCCTTCGGATTTTAATTTAATCAGATCCTTGCAAAATATTCTCAATGGTAAAAATTTTAATTCTTTGGATGATATAAAAAAATACCTTACTGTGTTCTTTACTGAGAAACCACCAAACACTGCTTTTTTGGATTTTAATTTAATCAGATCTTTGCAAAATATTCTCAATGGTAAAAATTTTAATTCTTTGAATGATATAAAAAAATACCTTACTGTGTTCTTTACTGAGAAACCACCAAACACTGCTTCTTTGGATTTTAATTTAATCAGATCTTTGCAAAATATTCTCAATGGTAAAAATTTTAATTCTTTGGATGATATAAAAAAATACCTTACTGTGTTCTTTACTGAGAAACCACCAAACACTGCTCCTTCGGATTTTAATTTAATCAGATCTTTGCAAAATATTCTCAATGGTAAAAATTTTAATTCTTTGGATGATATAAAAAAATACCTTACTGTGTTCTTTACTGAGAAACCACCAAACACTGCTTCTTTGGATTTTAATTTAATCAGATCTTTGCAAAATATTCTCAATGGTAAAAATTTTAATTCTTTGAATGATATAAAAAAATACCTTACTGTGTTCTTTACTGAGAAACCACCAAACACTGCTTCTTTGGATTTTAATTTAATCAGATCTTTGCAAAATATTCTCAATGGTAAAAATTTTAATTCTTTGGATGATATAAAAAAATACCTTACTGTGTTCTTTACTGAGAAACCACCAAACACTGCTTCTTTGGATTTTAATTTAATCAGATCCTTGCAAAATATTCTCAATGGTAAAAATTTTAATTCTTTGAATGATATAAAAAAATACCTTACTGTGTTCTTTACTGAGAAACCACCAAACACTGCTTCTTTGGATTTTAATTTAATCAGATCTTTGCAAAATATTCTCAATGGTAAAAATTTTAATTCTTTGGATGATATAAAAAAATACCTTACTGTGTTCTTTACTGAGAAACCACCAAACACTGCTTCTTTGGATTTTAATTTAATCAGATCCTTGCAAAATATTCTCAATGGTAAAAATTTTAATTCTTTGAATGATATAAAAAAATACCTTACTGTGTTCTTTACTGAGAAACCACCAAACACTGCTTCTTTGGATTTTAATTTAATCAGATCTTTGCAAAATATTCTCAATGGTAAAAATTTTAATTCTTTGAATGATATAAAAAAATACCTTACTGTGTTCTTTACTGAGAAACCACCAAACACTGCTTCTTTGGATTTTAATTTAATCAGATCTTTGCAAAATATTCTCAATGGTAAAAATTTTAATTCTTTGGATGATATAAAAAAATACCTTACTGTGTTCTTTACTGAGAAACCACCAAACACTGCTTCTTTGGATTTTAATTTAATCAGATCTTTGCAAAATATTCTCAATGGTATAAATTTTAATTCTTTGGATGATATAAAAAAATACCTTAGTGTGTTCTTTGCTAAGAAACCACCAAAACTTTGGTAAGATGGAATCTTTAAGTTTTAATGTGTTTGAGTTTCCCTTAAATATCAGCAGGAACTTTGAAGACAACCCAATATATACAGGCATCAAAAATGGTGTGTCAAAAGGTCGAGTTTTGTATTTCTTTTTTTTTTCCTCTCAACCCCTACTGTATACTTCCATTTTTTACTGTTTTAAAAAGATATTTTTAAAATTTTAATAGAACTCAAACATGAAACTGAAATTATATTTGCTTTTACTTGACAAACATTATATTATACTTTTATGTTTTTCCAGATATTTTTATCAATTTATAACATGCTCTGAACAACAGATCTACAAAGGACCAATTAGTCAGGCAGGGCTTGAATAGTAACTTTAAGCAAAAGCTTTTCTCATCACAGATCTCCCAAAATTTTTTATATTTACAGTTTTGTATCCAGCTCTAAACAAAGCAAATTTTTAAAGAAAGTAATGGATTTTTTATTATTTATTGTTATCGATGACAAATCTTATGCTCTTGTAAAAAAATGTTAACATTTTTTATGTCAGTTTTCAAAAGATAGAAATGGATAATTCCAGTTTCATATGTTTGGGTTTTACTAAAATTCTAAAGAACCTTTTTAAAACGATAAAAATTGGTCAAGGAGTCTATAGTAGTAGCAGTGTCTTGAGACCCCCCCACCAGGGGGTGGGCTTGTAAGTATGTTAAACTTTATCAATGTTATTCTGATACCTACTATTTCCAATAAAAGTTGAAGTACGATGATGAAATTAACATTGTATAATTATAATATATATACCCTTGCACAAATTGATTGAAACAACTGCTTTAGTTTCCTTCCTTTCACCATACGGTCAGTTTTAGACACACTGAAGTGACAGGGTGTAATCGATTTCTATTTTTTCCTTGGATTAGGTCATTTGCAGTGGTGCGCAGTAATATGAATCTACATATGGGACATATGATAAAATTTGTTTGGTCTTGAAAATTATTGTGTTATCTGTGATTGGATCAGATTATTATCACACTATCACCACCCTCCATAATAAAGAGATATTTTGCCTTGAACTAAAAAATATAAAGCAGACTCACATTAATAAGGACTTCCCAAACCACACTGTAGATGCACAAATAAGACGATATTTCAAAGACTTCAACAAACATTGAACAGAATATGATGTCTCCATAAAGGAGCCTCAACATATCAAACTGTTTTATTGCAACCAGATGCACAATAACTACAAACAGGATGAAAAAAATCATAAAAAATCTCATTCATACGAATATATCTCCCATGAATCCTAATAAAAAAAATTAAAATTAATAACATATTATAAAAATTACAATACTACTAATTTAATTATATCTGTAATAACTCCTTCCCACCAACTGATGTATTACGTAAAACCAACATTATATATCAATTTAAATGTCCCTTGGGAGAATGTATCTCTGACAAAAAAATAAATATATATGCTGAGTTTACAACAACTACATTAATAAGATGTCTTACATTACACATGTCTGACCATTCACTCATTTCTAGACATCTACAACAACATTCCTATCTTCATTCATTATATAAAAAAAAAATAATCGATAATACAACTATCCTACACCAAGAAAACAACAAAAGCAAACTACTGATTCTCGAGGCAATATTCATTAAAAACTTTAGCTGTCAATTAATAGAATCAGCTATAAATACTGTAATAATGTTCTAAAATGTTTATAAAAAGAAATTTTTTCATGCTTTAACATGTGCATGACCATGACATTACACATTTTAATGAATGCTAAGCAATTTGTCAAGTATTACACTTGAAGCAAGAAGAAAATTTACAGTAATTTTTAGCAACACAGTTTTGTGATTATTTTTTCGTTATCACAACTTACACCCCCGAAGATAATCTTGGAAGTAGATTGAAAGTACTTGGGAACATCGAGAAATGAATAATAAAATCAACTGTCAAAGCTACAGTGCATTTCTTGGATCCTTCAATTATAATATGATTATCCATGAGTATGAATAGATTTTATTAAAAATGTGCAGACACAATGGTTGCAATTTATTTAATCTGACATGCCTAAAAGAAAATTTGATGCCTAATACACAAATACATTTATATATATACCCTTGTGCAAATTAACTGGGACAAAATGAATAATGTCTTCTTAGAATCTTTTACACTTTCCTTGATCATGTATATGTCATCTCTTGGCATTGTTTCTCTCTCTCTCTCTCTCTCTATATATATATATATATATATATATATATAGATAGATAGAAAGTCATATATCATATATAAAGTCATTTCTTGATTATGTCATTTATATCATATAAACCACTTGTTTAATCTGAACCTGATAGCAAATAAACTATTTTTTTTAAATGAGTAGGTGTAATTTACTGGACAGAATGGCTTCAGAAAAAAAAAGGTGGTTTGCAAGAAAATAGTTGGTTCTATTCTTCTTTTCATTCTTCACATGATAT